>CM021103.1:150487264-150594593 GCA_007115665.2 Sequoiadendron giganteum | reverse complement strand
CTAATCCCTCAACTCCTATAACCTCTACTCTATAACCTATTAATCCCTCATCCCTAAACCCTAAACCCTTAAACCCTAACCCATAAACCCTCTACCCTCTACCGCCAATCCTATACCTTCTACCCTCAACCCTAATCCCCCAACCCTCAAACCCACTTAGTAAACTCTCTACCCTAATCCCTCAACCCTCTTGACCCTTAAACCCTCAACTCTTAAACCTTTAAACACTCAACCCTAAACCCTCGACCCTCAACCCCAACCCCTGAAACCCTAAACTATTAAACCCTTTACCCTCTACCCTCTAACCTCTACCATCAACCACATACTCTCTACCCTAAACCCTAATCCCTCAACCCTTAATCTCTCAACCCCCATAACCTCTACCCTATATATTGGACCCTCAACCCTAATCCCTCGACCCTATACCTTAAATCCTCAATCCTCAATCTTCAACCCTGTACCCTTAAACCCTCTACCCTTTACCCTATACATTAAACACTCAACCCTCAATTCTCAACCCTCAACCCTTAATCCCTCAACCCTCAATCCTTAAACCCTAAACCCTTTATCCCTTACATTGGACCCTAAACCTAATCCTTCAACCATATACCCTAAACCCTCTACCCTCAACCAAGTAAACCCTTAACCCCAAACTCTTCAACCCTAAACACTTAAACCTTAAACCTTCTACCCTATACCCTCAACCAAATACCCTCTACCATCAAACTTATTCCATCAACCCTCAAACCTTAAACCCTAATACCCTAGAAACCATCAACCCTATAGGTCCTCCATCTTAATCCCTCAACCCTATACCCTCAACCCCTATCGCTTTCTCTCTATCTATACATCTCACCTCTCCCTCCTTCCCTACCTCCCACCCTCTCTAATTGTCTCTATGTACCATCTCCCTCTTTTTGCGTACCTCTCGTTCAATCAATCCCTACCACCCTCTCTCACTCCCTCTCTCTCACACCCCCTCTAACTACCTATCTCTCAAGTCTCTCCCTCTCACCCCCCTCACACTCTCAAGTCTCTCCCTCTCACACTCTCAAGTCTCTACCTCTCGCACCCTACCTACATAACCCTCTCTTTCTCTTTGTCTCTCTCTCTCTCTCTCTCTCTCTCTCTCTCTCTCTCTCTCCCTCTCCCTCGATTGTCTCTCTCCCACCCTCCTCTCTCTCTCTCCCTCTCCATCAATTCTCTCTCTCTGACACCCCCTCTCTCTCTCTCACTCACTTTATCCCACACACCCCCTCTCTCTCTGTCCCTCCCTCTATTCCTCCCACCCCCCCCCTCTCTCTCTCACCCTCCCTCTATCCCTCCCACCCTACCTAGCTAATTCCCCCTCAATCTAACCCCTTCTCTCCCACTCCCTCTCTCCTAAAATCTCACTTCAACCCCCTCTCCATCTCTCTAGACTCTCTCTAAATTCTCCCTTCATCTAAAGACATACATAAATGCATACATACAAGCATAATACATTTGCACATATAATCTTACATCCATACAAGCCTACATACATACAGGTACATAAAAATATATCAACATACATCAATATATTAGCATTTAACATAAATTAAGACATAACGTGAGCACATTATAACACGCTCGCGTTATGTGCTAGTACACATGTTCCCCGCAAAAGCAAAAACTATGTCAAAAGTGAGATATAACGCGCTCTCATTATAGCGTGCTCGCGTTATATCTTGCTTTGAGAATTACCGAACTTTAAGCTTGGTATTGCCTTGGAATTCCAACCCAAAGGCTTGAAGGGCATTCCCAACGACCAGAGACGTGTTTTTAAAAAATCCACCATATTTCTCATAATCGAGTTCATGCTCACCGTCAGGATTGCACGTGGTTGAATATCGAAAAAATAGAGCACATGGGTAATGTTGGGTTATCTCTTAGCTATCCAACGATGTAATTTTTTTCACTTTCTGAAAATGTTAAGTCTTTCATCCATAATTTATGTTATTTGTATGTCTTTTTTTTGCCAAAAAGTAGTGTCTGGTATTTTTTTCGTTATAAATTAACCGTTCATCAAATTTTCAAATAAATTACATTTTTAGAAACTAGACTCCATTCTACAAAATTTTAAAAATTAATAAAAAACAAATAAATTAGTTTCCAAAATTTGTAGGGGTAGCATGGCCAAAATTCTATTTTCAAGATATGTCCACTTCGCAAATTAGTAAAAAATCAAATATTCATTAAAAAATTATCAAAAAAATTGTGCATCAACTACATACTGTTAGCTAGCTTCTGACCATTGCGATTTTAATAATACTAAAAAAAAATTCACCGTACGAGGGTCGTACAAGAGTTGCTATGTTATGTTTTTCTGACAAAAACAACACCAATTTGTGTACGTCCCTTGTTTGAACCCCTTAATCTCAATCATTTTCAAAATAAATTATTAGTTTAGAAAGTAGACTCGAAGCACTTGAATCCTTCTTTTTGTTCCATCTCAAAAATTTGAGTCTAAGTATCCTCAATTTCACATCCAAGGTCAGTGTTTCCTGATTTCAGAAAAAAGTTGTCCACTTAAGTCCCCTTTATGGGAACCATCTTGGTGCACTTACCTGCTTTTAAAATTTTATTATCGATGTATTTTTTGGGTATTTAATAGTATAAATCTCCTTTGTAATGAATGGATGCCAACTTCGTTTATCTCAACAAAATATCACACTGAACTCACTATTCAATTAGAATTTGGGAAAGAAAGCAGTATATAACACTATGAAATGATTTAATAATCATTATTTTTATTATTGAAAAAAACATTGAATACAATTTATTAACTGTTAGATCGTTCAATGGAGAGCGTTGACAAGCATTTGAAGCTATGACTTGACTCTTAATATTGAAATACAAATTTGACCAAAGTTTAAAAAACAAGGAAAAAAAAACTCGTTTCCAACATAAAAAAAATCACGTCAAAGGAAAATTTCAAACTACAACAAACACAATAATATCTCTTTATTTTTTTCTATTTTTTTTTATTTTTTTTACATTTTGTTATGGATCAGCAAAAAAAATTATTAGATAAGCAGGGAAGGGCCCTGATCTTGTACAAAGCATTACATTAGGGCAGAACATCCCAAGAAAACATACTGGAGAACAACAGCCAATCAGGTACAACAAGAACCACAACACAAAAACCATAAAACCAAAACAATGAACTAGCAACAAGACAAACCAACACACAAGCCAATTGTGCCAATACCCTAGGAACAAAACACTCAGGGTGGTTTAAAGAAATGGTCAAAATATTGTGGCTTAACTTTTGAACCAGGATCCTCCTCTCTCAGACGCATTTTTTTATTACTGGGAGAATCCAAACAAACACCTTCATATCCATAATGCAACCTCAAATATTTAGTAGGAGTGGAAAAATAAAAGAAAACTTTCCATTGCAATCCTCCCTCTAAACCTCCATGCAAGGAGAAGAAGACTATTCAAAAATAGGGGGTTGTTCCTTTTTCCTCTAGACAAACTATTTCTTCATATTGGTCAAACAGGTAGAAGCAGCATGTCCCACTTTCTGACAAGTATTGAAAATATAAGGAGAGCTTTCAAATTTTATTTCCTAAACCCAGGTACCATACTTGGAAGATAAAGTGCATTGAATGGGGAGCACCTTGTTCCTCTCTACAAACACACAAAATCTAGCAAACACCAAACGTTTCATTGATTTGGTAATAGGGTCAATGGCACAACATTACCCAAAAGAATTAGCAATGATAGTAAAAAAAAAATCATTCTAGAATTCTAAAGGCAATCTTGGTAGATGAACCCAAACAAGAGACTTGAAATCCCATTGGTTGAAACAAGGAGACCACTTAGTAAGATAGAGGCCATTCATACCCATTAAGCAAGGACCTTCACAAAGAATCCTAATGCAATCCTCCATATCAGAAAAAGAAAAAAGAAAACAGTTGTTCCACATAGCAGTTACCTTAACCTGACCTCTTAGAATCCAAGCCCTAAGAGCCCATCTTCTGATAGAGTCAATATTGGGATGATTACCACTAAATCTCCCAACCAATGAGCTCGAGAGCCAATCCAATAACTTAGCCAACATAGAATCGGGAATATCAACTTCAATCTCCTTAGCACTGAGATCCTCACCCAACGTAGGTTTGGGAGAAAGAAAAACCACCATAGGTGAAGAGGTAGAAGCCACAGGAGACATAGCCAACACCTCACAAACAAGAGAAGCAACCACCCGCCCCAAGGATCATGTACCATCACAAACCAAACCTTAGTTTTTTTTAAAACTACAAGCAACCTCCCCACTCAAATTAGGGGATGAAGGAGCAGAATGAGTTGAATCATCATCCACTCCATAAATGCTTTATAGAAAAAAATCCTGAAGAATAGGAGCATTTTGAGTAAGGAAACCCTTACACAACCCAAAAAAGGAGAATGAGACTCCTCCACATTCTTCCCAACCTCATCACACCCGCGCGAATTCCTACAAGTCTCTAAGAGAATATCAAGAAGGAACTCCTCTTCCTCACCAGGCAAATCATACTCAAAACTAGTATCCAAGCTAGATTCATCACAAGAAAAAGGGGAAAATTTTCCACCAGGGTATGCAAATCCTCATCTAAAACATCAACATTTTCCATCTCCCAGCCCTCATGAGCCTGAAAACCCACCTTTTCAACTCCTGCATTAGAGCCATCAAAGCTTGCAACCAATCCCTCATCATCGAAAGAAGAGCCATCCATATCCGTGGAAGCAGTATCCTCCATAGCAACAAGAACATCAGCAGTGATTTCACCATTTGCAAAGCCTCCTTTGTCACCAACAAACCCATAGGAGGAATCAAACAAGGTTTAGGAGATCATATCTCCTCCCACATAGACCAATGTTCCAACACCATCGCCCACCTCAGCTTCATCCACATCACCATCCTCTTCTTCGTCTGTCGCACAAGCAGCAAATTTTTTTCATCACCACTAAAGACAACTCTTCCTCATTTTTCCCTTGGCCTTGCACTTCCTCACTACACTCAGTTCGCTCATCATTACTCCCACTTCCATAAATTTTGGATCAAAATGTTGATGTTAAAAATTTTAACATTTTGATGATGGATTAAGAATATTGATGTAAAAATAATTCATATTAAAAAAATTTACACCATCATCTGATTCTAAACGTTCATGCTAAAAATGACACATAATTGAATTCATAAACAATAACAACAAATTTTGAACTTAAATATAGGGTAATTTTCCCTACGGCTACACAAAATAGACTAGATGAACCCGCTTCATGCCTACAAACCAAAAGACAGATTTTTATCCTAAAAACAGCACAACCAAAAGAAAATGCCTGCACAAACCCAAAATAAAAATCTCTAAAAAGATCACCCTATTGAACCTGAAAGGTGAATGAGGGGTGCTTCCACTTGAAGAATCTACAACACTGGCCTCATGGCAGGCCTTCCTTTTGGTTGAGCATTGGAACAAAGCAATACCAAGCGGAGTACTCTCTCCATTTTGTCCTCAATATATTCACCATTAAGCTTTGGATCCACTGCATCCATAAGGTTCTTGTCGACCTGTAGCTCTCTGACCCACTCCAACAAGCAAACTTGAGGGGTATCGAGAAAAGGAGTCACTTGAGACACCTTCCACAGGCAATCTCCAACATCAAATCGCCAAAGCTAAAGACATTAGATTTGGGTGTGGCCTTTCCCGTCTGCGCCACTTCTGGTTCAATGTAGACTAGCATACCAATTCAAAACTTCAAAACATGAGCTTTTAAAAGGGAGGAAAGAAATCGGTTACAACCAAATGTAATTTGCAGGTGAAAGTTATGCATGCCATGATTGCAGAACATGCATTAATGAATTTGTTTAAAGAACCTTAACAAGTCTCCACGACTCCGTCTTCCCTTAGCCCGTCCCATGCATACAAAAAGTTTTCTAGCTGCATAGGAGGTGTGACATAGCATAAAATAAGCGTGTGAGCTCTTGAAAAGAACATTTTTAATGGATGCTGCTAGTTATGAAGGGTACGTTAAAATGAATTGGGCTACGTAGATGACAAGGAGACGTGAGTTTGATTAAACGTTTCAAAGAAATGTGGTTCCCTGAAATGCCACAATTGCAGAATATGTTCAAAATGAGTTCATTGAAAAGGATTTAGAAAACTCCAAGCAAATGCGACTGCAAGTTAGAGCCAAGCACTACAACATTTGGCAGCTTCTTTCCTGCTCATACCACATGAGGGGTGCCAAAAATTGATATTGCAGCAACTGCGGTGTATGCAAGAAAAGGTATTGGTTGAATGTGGTGGCGCAGCGGAGGCATGGAGAGTAGGAGTAAAGGCAAGTGAACTGTTTGACAGAATTACCTATTCAAAATGCAGTGATTAAAGGTTTGATATCGAATGTTGTAATTGCTTATGGCGGTGAACTGTTTGACAGAGGGGTAGGAAAAGGAGGCGGCATGAACTGTTTGATAAAATTTCTCAAAGAAATGTGTTAACATGCATTGCAATGATTGCTGAATATTCACAGAATTGAAATCCTCCTTATGTGAACATGTATGTAAAATGTGAAGGCAGAGACAAGGCATGTGAGCTGTTTGATTAAATGCCTCAAGGAAATGAGTTTGCATTATATCGGGCGTGATGGGCATGAGACAAGGCATGTAATCTGTCTAACAAAATGCTTGAAAGAGATGTCACCTCATGGTTCACAATGATTGTTGAATATGCACAAAATGTATTTGTTGAAAAGGCCTTAGAAATTTTTGAGCAAAAGCATTTGGCAGTTGTAAAGCCAAATTCCATGGCTACAACACCAGCATTCTCTCGACCCGTGCCAAAATGAAAGTTTTGGGACAACGTATGAGCATTCATCAAAATACAAAGGAAGGAGGAATTTTGTCAAATTTTGTAGTCACAACAACTTTGTCGCTGACATTCATACGAGAGTCGAAGCATAGACAAATGACGAAAAATATTTGATAGAAGTCCCTAAAGAAGTATATGGTTGTGGTTGCTTTGGTAGACAGATATGCAAAGTATGGAAGTGCAAACAAGGTTTGTAGTGAAATATTTCAAAGAAGTTTGATTTCATGGAATTCAGATTACTGAAGCCGCATAAAATGCATGTTGTAGTCGGTCGAGAGTGTTATTAGTCAGTCAAGTATTTGTAATTAAATAAAATTATCGTTAGACAACAATATTCTATATATTTTATGTTACATGTTTCGAGAAATTAAATCTTTGACTAGTTGGATTAGTTGTAGCAAAGAGTCACGATGGTTGATCTCTCAACCACCGCCAGTGATTATATGTACTTGGTTTATTGTAGTCAGAACATATTATTATTATGATGACATTATGCTTCGTTACGTTACATTCTAATGTTGGCATAGTACGGATGATTGTAGTATGGTTCTATTGCATTAATAAATGAAATACTATTTTGTGCACGTTGTTGGTGCATGAATGTTTTGTGTACATGTTTTGTATGTGATGCTTTTGTTTACTCACATAGTACATTGAATCTATTCATGTGAGTAAACATTTGGCATCGTTGTCGAAGTGAACCTAGTAAAAATCATCCAACGAGAGAATGGTGTGATAATGGATAAGTCAACTGAAGAGCTGGTGCAAGCGAACAAAGATAGGGAAGATGCACTAACGGAGGATCTCATAAACCTGTGGGACATCTCGTTGAGGGATCACGTACGAAGGGAGGCTTTCAGACGAGAAATCCCCTAGTCAGTCATCTTGGACAGACTGCACGCCAACCCAGAGGTTGATCACCTCCTCAACCGACTACCAAGGTTGATCGCTCATCACTACATCATACAAGACCTTCAGGCTGAGAGCAACCAAGAATAATGAAGGCATCAAATACTACACAGTACAAGGAAAGAAGCAAATGAGAGGAGGAAGAACGCAACACCAATTGTAGGCATACTCTCAGCAATTAATGCCCATACAACCCAATAAGGACAAAAACCAAACACCATGCGGGCAAGAAACACCCAAAGAATGACTACAAAGATCATTGAGACTAAAAGAACAAGAATACCATCGAACAAGACTAACATGAATTGTTGAAGAAGCAAACAAAGACCTGAATGAAATAAACCAAGACATTACTGAACTGAACAAAAACCTTGACAACAAACAACCAAGACACTTTCAGCACACCATTGGAGCAGGCAAATAAAAATTTAAAAATGATAAAAATGAATTAACAAGAGAACTTAAAAATAGCATACGTCACATTCGAGAGTTGTCCATTTTAGATGAGGAGGAACCAAGAATTGGAGGATCTAAGCCAAAGACCCTCAGATAGAGGGAGTACCGAAACGAACCCTAGGAGACTCGAAGTGCAGAGGATGTTGATAGGGGATGTGTTGTAGACCCATACATGGTTGAGAGTGCAAGAGAGGCACTAGAACATCAGGGGAGAAACAATCCAATCAAGTCCAACACAAAAGGAGGGCATCAAGAAAGAAACATGGTAACTCTACCACCCAATCCAAGAATAGAAAGGCAGAAGCTACCAAAGTTCATGAGAAACGGTTCAGAGGATCTAGTACATCATTGAAAGACATGTGAGACAATATGGATAGAAAATGGGTAGGATGATGTGGATTACTAGCTAAGAGGCATAGCCATAGACTGGTACACAGAACTCAAAGCAACACAAAAGGTTTCATGGAGAACACTAAGCAGATAATTCGAGGAAGAATTCAACCTCCTAAGAGATGACAATGAGATCATAGCCGAGATTTACAACACGAAGCATGGAAAGCATGAAAATGTACAATCCTATAATCATAGGCTCAAGGAGTTGTTGGTGAAACTAAAGACTCGACTGGCTAATGATTTGAAGAAATGATGGGTCATTGAAGGGTTGCTCCCATTGTTGAGCAAAAAGATGAAATTTCTACCTCCATCTCATACGTAGAAGTGTACAATCGAGCAATGGATATAGAAAGTGAAAACAAAACATCCTCTTGAGAAAAGAGGAAGATGGGCGATGATGAGAGTATGAATGAAAACAATGAGGGTGAGTCAAAGAACGTCCAAGCGCTAATGAAATACATGATGACAATGATGAAGGAATTGAAGGCCGAAAAGGAGAGTATGAGAGAAACCAAATAGTTGTGGTGCACCAACTATAAGGGGGAAGGTCACATAAAGGAAAATTGCTTGAAGAAGCTATTCTGCGATATTTGTCAAGTGATGGGGTATTCCATCAAGGAATGCCCATAAAATTTGAAGATGAGAAGTACACAAGTATTCTTCGCACAAGGGGAACAGTCAACCCCTCCGACCACACCACTGAAACCTAGCACAATAGCAATGCATCCCCTAGAGGTTACCGAAACAAAAAAAATCAAGAAGCAGAATACAATATGACAGCAAAGGTCAACGAATGATATAATGTTGAAAGTATGCCAAAATGGTCAAATTTCGAGGGGAAAACTATGTAAATGGTGTGGACCGAGTGACCATGAAGACACTAACTTCTCAAAGAAGAAAGGAATCAGCATGTTAGACGTGGAGGAGCAGAATGGAGAGTTATTGGTGATCACTTCTAAGCATAAACAAAGAAGGCCATATACCTAGATCCACATACGAAAAAACAAAGAATGAAGGAAGCAAAATTAGAGGTGGAGCAAGCGATGGCTAAAGAATAAAGAACCTCTCTAGAGACTCCAAGTACCTCTTGGTGGTCTGAGTCAAAAAAGAACATCGTACGAAAGGTATTATAGACCACTATACACATTAGAGTGACTGACCTTCTCTAGACTACGCCACAACTTGGAATGAAAATCACAAACATAGTCGATGATGAACGTCAGTGACAAGAAGGCCGAAGGAAAGGAAAGGTAGCAGAACCTCCACGTGAGGGTGAACAATTCATCAACCCAATGTTGTTGACAGTAAACATGAAGAAGAGATCGATAGTTGTGCAATTGGAGATCGAAGGGAAAAATCTAAAAAACACGATCATTAATGGAGGGTCGGGAGTCAACGTACTACTGGAAGACACATGGAAGAGTCTCGAGAAACCTACACTTTGGCCATTGACATTTCAATTGGTGGGCACTAAACAACATGGTATCAAGTCGTTGGGAACACTAATGGCATAGAAATTAATGATTAATACACAACAATTCTTGTTGAACTTTTTCCTCATCCCACTATAGAAGAAGGTGTATAAAGCACTACTTGGGAGAGGATGGTTGATTGTTGCTAAGGTAGATCACAACTAGAAGCGGAACACACTCTCGATCGAAAGCAACAAGAGGAAGTACGTCATTGACCTAAAATTCCAAGTTGTGAGCGAAGAGTTGGCATCCCCCAAATCAGAATATGGAGGAGAATCATATATAGACGAAGGAAGAAAGGCTACGGATCCGAATGACGAAGGCGTACTAGAAATCAAGAGTTGCTCAGAGGATAAGACAAATTCGTTGAATGGACTATTACATTAGCAGATGGAAGACTATGAGGTGTTCCATTGAGAGTGTAACACTCTATAGGTCAGAGAAATCCAAGAAGTAGATGAGAAGGGCATGTCTAGCCAGACATTTCCGACCGAGTATGGAGAGTATAAAGGAGTAGCAAAACTAGAGGATATGCCATCTCACAAATTTGAATGTGACAAAATAGTCAAAGTACGAGGTGACGGGAGAAAAATAGAGAAAAGAAAAATGGATGAAAGAGAAAATTAAAATTAAAAAAAGAAAAAAATGATTGAAGAGTCAAAAAGTGAAAAAGTGAATTTAAGGACATCGAAAAATAGAAAAAATGGGAAAATTGGAAAAAATGAAAAAATAAATTAGAGGAATTAAAAATTTCAAAAAATGGAAAAAGTGAAATGGAAGGATGGAAAAAAAAATAGAAAAAAAAGTACCAAGGAGAAAAAATATATAAAAAATGAGGATAGAGAAAATATTAAAAGGCATGAGAAAAATAAAAGGTTAAAAAAGGGAAGTATTAAATTTTAAAATGAAAAATATATTAGTGAAGTAAAAAATATAATGGTCGTCGTAAGACCAAGTGAAAAATGAAATCCCTGGCACAAGGAAAGCCTCTCATATGGGCTCACAAGGTGAAAAGGAGTGCGACATTGGAGAAATCTAGTACGAAAAATTCATCAAGACATTGTATGACTCATAGAAGTCAACACATGAACTTAGAAAACATTTGAAAGCTCTTGAATCCTTTTGTCAAGAAGTTGGGATGCAAGTGAACACTACTAAAACTAAAATAATGATCTTCTCTTTACGAAGGGAAAAACAACAAACTAGCTTTATCTTCGAAGGCAATCTGTTGGAAATTGTTGATGAATACAAATACCTGGGGCTAGACTTTCACTGCAAGCTCAATTGGGAAACTTATAGAGAAAAAAGGATCCAGGGGGGTTCGAAAGCGCTTTACTCTCTACAGAGTAGATGTAGAAATTCTGAATTATGGGATTGGAAAACCAAGAGGACGTTGTTTGGCTTACTTGTGACCCCGGTGGTTTTATATGGGTGTGAAATTTGGGGTAGTAGCATGTCAGATCAAAAATGGAGGTAAGTGGAAAGAATTCAAAAGCATCTAATTGTTAGCAGCCTTAAACTCAAAACTACAATACCTTATGAGATTTTATTAGCGGATACAGGCACCTTCCCCTTGGAGGCTTTCGCGATTATTAGGTTACTAAGTTACCTGCAAAAGGTGCAAAATATGGAGAACCACCATTGGCCTAAATTGATTGTAGAAGAAAAGTTGGATAGAAGAAAAAATACTTGGATGAAACAAAACAAAAAGTGGATGGAAAAGTGGGGTGTGAAAATGCAAGATTGTCCAAGTACAAATGAAGAAATAAAAAAAATGTGAAGCAAAAATTCAAAAATGCTATATGAACAAAACAATCAGGACGAAAGAAAGATTACTATATCAAAGAATTTAACCCCAAGGGGGACCATGAAGAAAAGGCCTATATAGGAGCGAATATTAAATGGAGAGCAAAGATGTTGATAGCTCAACTCCGGACTAGATCACATCGTCTTAGATGTGAAATGGGCAGATGGTTGGTTCCTAAAGCAGAGTGGGAAAAAAGAATATGTCGATTTTGTGACATGGGATTGGTGGAGACATAATGGTATTTTGTTATGGAGTGCTCAGCGTATAATGATATTGGGGCTAGCTATGCGGACACCTTACAAGTTGATATTTAAATACCCTGTTTGAGGAGGAAAAGTTGGCCAAATCAGCTAACTACATCATCAAAATTCACTGTCGTAGGGTTGACCTCGAGCAAAGAACTCAAATTGTTTAGGGTCTCCCCTTTTTGATGGCAGTCTTGTGTTGTTCTTGGGTCCAATAGGTTGTTGTGGCCTCGTGGACATAATTAAAATTTTTCATTTCATTTCATTTAAGGACTCACACGACAACTAGAAAAGGTTATCAGGGAAGAGCTGCAGAAAATTATTGAATGGCAACTCATACAAATAGTGAAGGATAAAGACACTAAGGAAAAATCCAGCATACGGAGATCTTAAGTGAAGGGAAAAGTAATAATGTACGAGAGAAGAATATCGTACGGAGGAGAACGAAGCAGAGGAAATGTTAAGCAATCCATATGGCAAGATAAAGTCAGTGAGGGTGCACAAGAATCCCGACCAGAGATCACATGACAAAGGAAAAGAACGCAGCAAGAAAAAATAGACAAATAATAGGGAAGAGTATTGCCTTGTGAGTGAAGAAGACTATCAGGAATACTTTGGAAGAGTTCCTCATATGGAAACTTGTATGATCACCAAAGACAAGTTTGATGAAGTCATCCAATTAGAAGGAAAGAGCATCGCATGAAAGCCACCAAATAAAGATCGAACAGAGTAAAAGGATTTGAGAGTAGAAATCAAATAGGAAAAGCATAACTCAGAAAGTAGGCGCCATATGAATTGCACAAGAGTTCACCGTACAAGACATAACATACATAATTACCAGACCACAGTCATCGTACAACATGAGAGAAGCATCACTGTATGGATTGGGAGACGCATCACCATATGCATGAAGGGGAACCAAATACGTAGTGTATCACAATCAGTCCTACATGAAGAGAGTTATAAGGTGTGTACAGAGAATTGGACGAAGAGTATGACTAAAGAAAGTTGTGCAAAGGAAGCATTGGATCACATGGTTAAACATGCTGAAATCTCTAATTTTTGGCTTGGTTAGCAATCTTTGGAACCTCTTGAAAATTCATGAAAACAATGTACATGATGAAATTCGATGTGGTTTTTGGAAGTCTTAAATTAGCCTTGGTGACGAGGGCTCCGCCCCTCAACCCCATCTTGTATTGCAATAGGGAGTGCACCAAGGGTGCCGCCCTCGGACCCCGCAAGGGGCGTTGCCCCCAAACCCCCATCAAACCCCTTTGAATTTCCAAATCCTAGTTCCACCAACCTCATGCCAAGAGCCACCAATATCACAAGCGGTTCACCCAACCTCACAGTCACACACAACACCAACACATATAGCACCCTCATAGCCAGCACCACATCCAAAAAATTCAAGAGAGGAGGAATCTAGTCATGAATCCAACATAGTGTACATTGAGATCAATGAGCCAGAAGCTTATTACTCTCATGGTATAGTCCAAAGGTACTTGAATGAACTATAGGAGATGGCAAGATTTATGTACAAAGTTAGTGTAATTGGAAGAAGAGTCACAACTCTTGAGCAAATAGTGGTTGAGAAGGAAAGAGTTATGGTGGAGCACAATGTGCAGTTGGGTGAGAAGGAACCACAAGCAAAGGATAAGGAGTTGGAGGGACAAAGTTAAGAGCTAGAGAGGGCAAAGGCCAAACTCGCTGAGGTAGTATAAATGGTGAAGAGAGCATATGAGAGGCACCTAGCAACCAACTAGAAGCTTCAATGTCTCTAGCAGCAGTAGTCACTGATGATGACCCCTACATCGTCAATACACCCAAGGGCGCCCTCTCACCCTCCCTCTTCTTGATTTTCCCTTTCTATGATCCTTGTTTTTGTTTTCTATTGTTTGGAAGATAACTAATTTTGGGGGGGATGATGTAGTTGGCAGAGAGTGTTATTAGTCGGCCAAGTATTGTAATTAAATAAAACTATAGTTAGAAAACAAATATTTTATATACTTATGTTACATGTTGTTTTAGGTTCAATTAAGTCCCTAACTAGTTGGATTAGTTGTAATTGAGAGTCGAGATGGTTGGTCTCTCAACCACCATCAACGACTATATGTACTTGGTTCATAGTAGTCGGGACATATTATTATTATGATGACATTATGCTTCATTATGTTACATTCTAATGTTGACATATTATGGATGTTCTATTGCATTAATAAATGTACTATTCTATGTGTGTTCGTACATGAATGTTTCTTGTAAATTTTTGTATGTGAGACTTATGTTTACTCATGTAGTACATGGAATCTATTCATGTGAGTAAACACATTTGAGAAGATCTACAAGCTATGTGCCAAAATCTCACAATAAAATATGGTTACATGGAATGCAACGATGCTAAAATTTTAAATGGTTTTTGAATTTGAATATTGCATTAAGGGCGTAGAGATGGTGATACCAAGAAAAGTTTGATAGACCATTGGTAGAGTTACTTATTAAAATGCAATTTTTAACAACTTTTATCAAATGTTGTAATTCCATACAGTCAATGCATAGAGGGTGGTAGAGAATTGTTTGACAAGATGCCTTGAAGGAATGTGTGTTCATGGTGTTGTGATTATAGGATAGAAATTTATAAAAAGAACATTGAGAAAATGCAACTAAATGCAATTGACATATGTACAGCCAAAGTTAGTAATCTCTTTCAACATAGGGATAATTTTCAAATTTAAGGTGGAATAGTGGAAATTGATGAAATCAAAACTTGCAATTGTAAAAATGGGTTCTTTCATCACCTCACAGCTAGCATTGTAAAAAGTGGTTTTTCAGAAAAATAAATGTTATTTCTTCATAAAAAGTAGTGGATTTATACAAAAATGAAATATAAATATCAAGGCTATGAGTTCATATCGATTCTAGAAAGTACGCTTCTCAAGACATCAGATACCAAATTGGGACATATCAACATTCGCAATTTTTGGGAAAGCATGCGAGAGGGGAAGAGATCTCCATTTGCATAAAAGGTGTTTGAAAGCGGGTTAGAAAATGCAATAGGGTATCCAATATCTATTCAATATCCTAAACTTGTTCTAAAATTCATAAACCCATATGATGCACATACTAGAGAAATTAAAACTTCAAATGGTAGATTGGTGGTAAAGATGGATGTCGTTTCTATTGGGATCATTTTTAGATTATCAGTCAAGAACCAACTTGCAAATATAAACAAGGAAATTGTAGAGAAATATTTCATGGAGAATAAATATTGATGTCTCAATACCATAGCGAAATATTGGTTGCAAACACCCAAAAAGGAGAAATCCCTATTACCAAAAATTCTTCACAGGTTCATATTTGTTGAGGATGTTTCTGGAATATAGTGGTTCTTCTAAATAGGTTAATAGGGAATAAGGCTTCAAATAATTTTGGAAGTTGGATGTACTTGTATGTTACCATCATATATGCAAGTGATTAATTTATTGACTAGGGAGGTATTATTAGTGATAGCTTGCATAACCAGTTAACTCAATTCAAGACAAATCGATATTTTATGTCTTCCTTCCTCATGTATGCTATTTCAAGCATGAAAATTTGGCCAAAGCTCAATAGTTGTGGAATATTTGATAACATAACTCAAATCTATGATTTTTACTTGCAATGGAAACTAGAGAAAATTTACAAGTATTTACATAGGGTAAACGATGCATTCACTGTGTTGATGATGAGAGAGCTCCAAGGGAATACTAGACATAAAATATCCCTAGAGGCGACAATTCTTATCAAATGATATGGGAATTACTTTACCTGATTTTTGAGGTTTACATATATTTAAATTGGAGGTTTTGATGGATATCCTTTATGTTGTTGAGATATGTAGATGGTAAGCTAGTTTTGATTGAAAAATGTAAACAAATTGATCAGATTAACAAAGTATGCAAAGATAGAAGGAAAATGGGTTTTCTTTTTCTTTTTCTTATAGGCCTTGGTTGCTACAACTGCAAATCTTTTGCAAATGCTTAGAACATCGAGAGAACAATTGCTAAATTGACTATGGGTGTTTATAAGATGATGTTTCCCTTTGATGGAAAATGGTATGTCAAGGACAATATACACCTTAGTGTTGGCTATTGTCATTTTCCAGAGATTGAGGACTTCTAAGAAGATTGTGAAGATGATTTTGAGGTTTGGAGAAGGGATTGGATGAGGTTTATTGTTGAGTATATCATAGAATTTGGGCTAGGATGGGGTGTAATTGTCGTAGAAGATGATGGATTAGATTTAGTTGATCCTAGGTATTTATTTTGAAAAGATTCAGGTATTACCCTTATCACCTACCAATTGGGCAAGTCGAGAGTTGAGAGAATTGGGTGAGAGGACAACTCACATTATCAAAAGGCTAGAAGAATGGTTAAGGAAGAAGATATTTAAAGCCACTACAACAAAACCAAAGGATAAAGATAGTTCTTCAAGAAAAAGAAGTGACACTCGGGAAGTCTCTTCTTCTTCCACCATCTCACAAGTTTCTATTTCAGCTACCAATTCTAAGCATAATATTTGAGGAGGTGGCAATGATGAAGACCCAAATAAGAGGGGTAATCTTACAAGTACATGTGACAGTGATCCAAAAATAAGAAAGAGGTCAAGTTGAAAGAAAAGGCATTGGACCCAATTTAGGAAGTTACAAAAGGGTGTGCATATATCCATAGAATGGTCCTAATGATGAGGAGCCAGTCCCATCTATTTCACCCTTTATTTTCATTATCACCTTCTCATGATGATCTCAATTATCCTCCCAAAATGCTAGCTAATAGTGTCCCTCTTAATGAAACTTCTTTGCCAGTTGTGCCTACTATTCTAATATCAGTAGATCCATCATCCACAAATATTTTAGGTTCTTCACATATTCCTTCTTCTTCATGGCTGCAATAGAGTTTACTAAAGAAAAAGAGAGTGTTTCAGCTAGTTGCTCTTGAGTTTGATACAATGGCCAATTTTATCCAAAAGATTGTGAAGCCAAAGAAGGATAAAGTTACATATAGGCTAACAATTGACTCTTCATCCAATTCTTTTTGTTGAAGTAGCTCATTCTACATCAGGGTAAAATGTAGATGAAGTTGATGAGAGTGATTTTGATATCACTAAAGTTGATCTTGGGTGTTCAATGCATGATGGTGATATTCATAATTTATGGATATTTGCAGCCAAATTGATCCAAGGACGAATAAGGAGAAACATTCAAACCTTGGATCAACTCAAATAGAAAGTGCAAGCATTAAAATCATGCCTTGAGTCTATAGTAGACACTTATACTCTACCCTTAGAAGCAACTCCTACCTTAGCAATTCCCATTCCTAGAGAAATATTCAAAAGGAAGTCATGGAAAGTGTGCAGAAGTTTCAATCATACGGGAAATTGATTGAAAAGTGGGTAGATCAAATATAAGCAAATACCACAAATTTTATTGGTAAGGCTAAAGAGGTTCATAAAAAGTTAGATGTTATGAAGCAAGAAATTACAAAGGAGTTGAAAAATATTGAGGAAGAAGAGGTGATTTGGCAAGGAATTATAAAGATCTTCAGGAAATGGTCAAAATGGGTATCAATGTTTTGATCACCCAAAATATTTTTTAATGATATGTGGCTTCCAAGTATATAACGGAAACTCATCAATATTAGCCAAGTTGTTGTAGAATAGGAAAAATTGTTGGCAGCTTTTGAACAAATGAAGAAAAATATTTTAGATTATCTCTTGTCAATCATCATAGATGCATCGGTAAGGTATAAGATTTAGAAAATATGGATGCCCAAATCATACAAGGCAACTTTGAGAACATTCTTAATACAGAATTATACAACAAACAGGCTTTTAGTGTGGATATAATGAAAAGCTTGAGTACCATTTCTATTACTCTTGATGCATGTGGTAATCACTTGTCCAATTATAGTTGAAGTATAGAGGATATTCAAAAGGATCACGACACCAGGAAGTTGAGATTGGTTAATGTAATTGTTCCCAAAAATAGAGTCTTAGCATTAGTTGTTAAGACATTTAGAAAATTCAAAGACACTCTTCTTCAACAGAAGCAAGATGCAACTTAGAGGACTTCTTTGGGAGGCATCAAAAGCAATGCATATAAATGAAGTTGAAACTTTCAAGGAGTTGATTTGTGTAACTTCCTAATTGCAATTAAGTCAAAAGTCATGGTTATGTGTTAATGTATTATTTGTGATAGTGACTTTTATCATTTTGTAATAAGTTAGAAAATAGGATTTCTTTGCTCAAAAGTAAGAAATTTCAACTTTAATAAAACTTATTTTTCTTCACAATTTGTGGAGTAGTTACCGAGGTGGTTATAAGTTGGTTACAAGGTAGTTATTAGGAAAGATTCTATAAATATATGGTTCTAAGCATCGTAAAAGAATTTTTGTTTTTCACATATTTAATAAAAGAGATTTTAAAATTGTATAACTCTAAAAATCAATTAAAAATAGTTTTGGAGGTGCATCCATGTTGTTTCTCACTAGTTATTATTCTTGTGTATGTTATGCGTTGATAATAATCTTTGTGATCCTAAAAAATAATTTGTGAAAGCAATAGTCAAATCTTAATAAGTTTCTTCCAAATACATTCACTTTTTGGTATCTAGAATTGAAGGTGTTTGGGTTTGGTATGTGCTCATCATTAGGTTTCTTGTGTGTAGTCTTTGATCTTGTGATGTAAACATTTCAATTTTAATTATTTTTGTGAAGCTCTGATAATATTGGTATATTTTTTATTGAAATTTTTTTATCAGGTTCAACCACTTTAAGTTGATTTTCTTTCCTTTAAATACTTTAAGGTTAAAAATACACAAAAATCCTAAAAACCCCTATCATACAAGGGAGTTGCCCCTCTCAAACATAAAGGAAGATTACCATTTCACACGCAATCTCTCCAACTATTGGAGTGTTATTGCCACTTTCCATTGGGTGAGTCCGGTGTTATTCCAAGTGACAATCCGCTTACCAACAATTATAAATGAGCTCTTATATAGTAGTGACCTTTTTAGGATTGACATTAGATAGTATGGAGATGTTTTATGAAGCTAACCTTAAAATATCTTTGTATACTTGTGATGTGTACATGATATCCTCCAACTAAGTTAATAGTTAAGGCAAATAAAGGATATGATTTTATTGATTTAGATGTAGCTTTTCATCCCCTTAACATTCTCTAATATGTGTGTCCAACAATTTGATAAGTTTGAGAAGTAGATGGTGCATGATGTATAATAGTTATTTCAAGACAAGTGGCTTAAACCAATAATTAGAAACATTATGAACACCACAAGAAGATAGAGAGAGGCATCAAAATAAATATCACTAAAGTACATGGATGACTCCCTAAAGCTCCATAAAACACCACGGGAAGAGAGAAGAGCACCAAAAGAGATCACTAAAGCACATGGATGACTCCTTGAGGCTCTCTAAAAAAGGACCATTATTCAACACTCTAGTCCATATGTAATTATCTAGAGAATGAGCATCTAGAAATATGTTATAGCAAATAAATGATTTTTTTATCAATCACATGCATACCAATAAAGAAAACTATAAAAGCATATGCGAAATATAATCATTACCTTGAAGTCATTATGACATTAAAAAGGAAAACCCCCACTAAAAAGCATATATTTATTATACATCATAAATACGAATGTGTTATGAAAGCTAGAAAGAAACAATATAAGTAATCACATTTGTAAACGAAGAAAAAAAGCCAATTGAAGTTGTATGCACTAGTCTAGAAATCAAAGTTGGAAACAAAAGAAAATGAAAAGTTTTCATTCCAAACTTAAGCAAATCTCAGGTGGAGCATAAAATGAAGTTCAAAACAAACAAATAAAATAAAGTTACAAGTGAACTCCATTGTTGAACATGATTTTCTCCAATGATGATTGAAATGTGATGCTTTTATGCACAAAAGATACACATTTTAACAACATATAGTTAGCATAAAATGGAATGGATAAAATGCATAAGATGGTGTCTCAATTTATAATTTTTTGGAAAGGACAATGACAATGTAGATGCGATGAAAAGATCAACGGTGGAGGATAAATGTGTAGACTTTCCAAAGATTGAGGAGAGAATGTAGGGTCATGATGGAGATTGTTGGAATATGAAGGGTTAAAATACACTTACCAAAAATAATAAACTTACCAAAAATAATAAGTTGTTGCAACCATAGGAAATGTGGACCAAATGCATTTAAAACCCATTTTATTCTTAAAATTTTTTGGAGGGAATATAACCATTATTACGTGAGATGGAAAATAGGGGTATTTAAATTATATATCAGATGGAAAATGTGCTAATTAAATTAGGTGGGGTATATTAGGTGAGGTGAATTAACTAGATAATATATTTTTATTTCAATTAAAACAGTTATATTAAGAAAAAATTAGGTGTCTACAAAAATATTATATTCTCATATCGATGTTACAAGCCAATTTTTCTTACATTTTATCTTCTTATCTATAATTAGCCCATAGGCTATATATTGTGAACATAACCCGCCAGAATTGTCTCACACCTGGAAAAAAATTCAAACAGTTGAAACAATCTTTAGTCTCATGGCTAGAAAAAATCTCACCTGTCTTTCAGTGGCCCTCATACTCTGATATTTTTAGATCTACTTTCTTTACTGCAAATAGATTGAAGCAACAAATGAAAGAAGATAGGTTTCGGTTCGTCTCATTTTAAAATATTCTGCCATGGTAGGGTTTCTTAAATTTTCTCTGCAAACTATGCCCATTTTTTCTCATCAGCATCGTTGACGGCACAACACAATTTGTGCAGAATCTTGAGGTTAATTAAAGGAGGTTGGCTCAGCAAGAGGAACCTGAATCTGGGAATGAAATTGACGAGAAGCAATTGCATTCATTGAAATATTCGTTGAGAGTTCTCTGTTTGGAAATCCAGATAAAAGTGTCAGGATCAAGCCAAAAAGCAACTGAATTTAAAGAACTTAGATTCCTCCGACTGGGTGGTGACATTTCTGCTTTATGGCCAGCGAATTTGGAGTTCATTAAGCGATTGACTGTGTTCCATGGCGCTATCTATAATGATGGTGTCACTTTGTATTAGGCATGTCCTCACTACTTATTCTATTTATTTTTCTCTCTTTAATGGATTGTTTAGATCTGGAAAAAAATTACAATAGAATGACAACATGGATTCAACTGCTCAAGAAGCTAAGGATGATGAGAGCCACTGCACATTCTCGCTGCGAGGTATCTAAGCCCACAAAACTAATCCAAAACTCTTCCTTACAAGAATTGGATTTGAGGGAATTGAAAAGTCTACAGAAGTTTCTGGAAAAGATTGACCACTTAATTGTCGTCAAAGGTCTTGACACTAGATAAATGGGATAAAATGCAAGAGCTGCCTGAGCAGGTCTCTGTGTTGTGTTCATTAAGTAGATTGAGCATTTGTGGTGGCGAGCCCTTGGGAAATACTTTCAGGCAACCATGCTCTGGAAAAATATATTTAAAACAAGTACAGATTCTTGAGCTCGACAAAAATACAAACAATCAAAGAACAAATCTGCCATTGAAGAATACACTTGAGAAATTGTGTTTTCTTAACGGGTATGAAGACCAATCTCAATATGAAGTTGGCATTGCTTACACAATTATCTAGACGAGGGAATCTAATGCCATCCGACCAGAGTGTTTCTGTAGATAATATGGAGCAGTCAAGCTCCCCAAGAAATATGTAGTAAATGTTTTGCGAGAAAAGACACTTTCGGAATAAGAGTGAGGGGAGAGCCAAGTCATCTGAATTAGCTGTTTTTGAGCATCTTTGGCATGCAAACTGATATACATTCCATCTTTTAAAGATTTGGTTAGATTGAATAGTGAATTTTATAGCAAGTTTTTTATTTAATCTAGTCACACTACATATATCTATAATTCTTTTGGAAGTTAGGTAAATTAAATCATTATTTTTATTTTATTTTTTTTAGAGGTAGAGCTATAAATTTGTGTAAGTATTGTTCTGTTTGTCAAATGTTGAACAAAGCTATGTAATACGTTTTGGAAATTAAGTAAATTGAATCACTATTTTTGTTTTATTCATCTAAAGGTGGAGCTATAAAATTGTGTAAGAATTGCTTTGTTTCTCAAATGTTAAACAATACAGTTCAAGTAACTCAAGTGAGAAACATGAATGTTTTAAGAAAATATAATTTTGCTAACCCAAAAATGTTGCATTATATTCACATTTGGTGCTCTCTAGATGATTTAATTAATTTTTCAGATGCAAATATTTTTTTGTATCAAACACATAATTAGCATCATAAAGGAAAACAAAATTTTCCAGCTTTGAACAAAGAAAATTTTGACAGAATATTACACATGCTAGATCCTATTATTAACCAGGTAAGGTTAAATTTCTTTAAATTCCGTCAAATCCAAAAAAAAATTGAAAATAAGCAAAGTGGCAATTTAAAACATTGTTTTAGAATTTTCATTTTTTACATGGAAGAGAGGATTCTCACTTTCAAACAAGCTTTCAAATCTATGTTGAAGGATCTCAAGGTTTGGTTTGATGCCTCTTTAAATCTCACATTGTTATGATGCAAATAAGCTTTAAAAGCTTGCATTTTCATGGGATTTGACTGTGTATTTCACTGTGTGGTGGAAGAGAATAAAAAGTGAGTCTATGTTATTGGGAATCAAGATGAATATTCTTTTTATGGGTTGTATTTAATGTGTGAACCACTATTGCTAAAAAATTTACTAGGATCTATAGAGCCTACCTTTAATCTACATTGTCTATTTTAGCACATCTTTAAAATGTCACTATGGCAATTGCTACTTCTAAGCCATTCATCCTTCAAAATATGATTCCCTTTATAAAAGGGTGTATCATATTGCATGAATACCATATTGTGCCAAAAATTATATTTCCATGTCGAGACTCTATTTAGATTGTGCAAACCTACATGCTTCATCAATGATTTCTTATACCCGGTAACAAAAAAAATTCACATGTTAATGTTATTCCTTTGTTGTTTAGTGTTGTGGCCCCTGTTGCTTACCAGTTATGTAATGTCCCTTCCTTAGGTAGCTCAGACTATAGCGAAGGTTGGCCTACTATTAGGGTTCCCGTAGGCCAGCAGAATGGTTAGGGGACCCAACCGAGCGCTGGGAGCTTAGTTGGGAGCTTTACGAGTCTTTCAGTTTGGAGTTCAGCTGATGAATTTAGGGATAAATTGAAAATATTAAAGTTTTCTTTAATGGAATAGTAAAAAGTGAATAGTAACATAAAATTATAAAAAGAATAGTGAAAAGTGTCCCTTATCCTAGTAACTCAAAGTTGTTTTTAAAAGTGGCCCTTTCTTTTGATGAGGAAAGACCCTTGAGGAGGATTATTTTATTGATTTTTATAAAAAAGCTCATGAGTGGTTATAAAGCAATATGTTGGGCTCATTTTTGGGCATTCTATTCTCATTTTGACAAAAGCAAATTGCAAGCTTGAGCTTTGGAAGAAGGTTCCAACAGCCTATAGGTCTTCTGAGGACAAAATTCCTTGGAGTATAGTGAATTGGAAGAAAACCCAGTTCACAAAACAGGGAAATCTACCTAGGGTTTCCATTTGGGCATCATTGGTCTTCATCATAGGTTAATTTTCACTTAGAATTGATTGCAGCAGTGGGTTATCATAATAGAATTGCAAATTGGGGCTTCTTATCAGCATATATCATCATTTCAATGCATTCACCAATTGGTCGTACTATTTGGGTGTCATTTCACAGTCAAACCCTAGCTAGAAATTAGGGTTTCTAGACCACTAAGGAGAAAATTCAATTCGGCCATTGTTGACATGCTTGTAGTTGGTTACTAAAGTTCATATTGGTCTTGTTTCAAGGTCTCTATTAGCCACATCAAGTTTATTTGGAGCTATATTGTCAAAGGAAACCATTAAACTATCATCGGGTATGTTCTTGGCATGTTGGGAATATAAATTTTTCATTTGTATGGGGTGTAATAGTGTTGTTACAACTCTGATAACTTTATATCAGACCTATTATTATTGTAAATCAAAGCTGATATAGATTTAATAAAGGCAACTTTTGAAGTGGAATTCATGTTATATGTTTATGTAATCTTTGTTTATCATTTGTATACATGTTCTTTTTAATTTGGCAACATTAAGCACTCCAACAAGGCTTCAAACAACACATACACACTCAGAAATCAGTCTCAGACTAGATTAATGCCAGTCATTTGATGAAATGTCAAATGTTCATAACTAAGTTTTTTGGGTTATATCTAGCAAGGGATATTTCAATGGTATCAGAGCCACAATCATGCCAGTCTTTTGGGTGAAATCAGTTAGGTACACTAAAATTTGGGTCACTTTTCAATTTGGATAGCGAGTTAGTTTCATGGCTAGAAGTAAGGATGGAAGATTGTTACCTACCTTCCTTCTCTACCAAAGAAGGAAAAGGCAACTAGTCTGGAGAAAATAATGAAAGACCTTGAGCAAACACAACAACAGATCAATCGTAAATTGCAGCATTTAGATGATTCACTTTCAAGGAAAAGTGTCCAGTCTAAGGTTTCTTCTCCAACTACAAGTACAAGTAAGAGACTCTGTGTCATGGCAACACATGATGCAATTATGAGCAGCTACCATAAGTATCGCTCCCTTCCTAAAGTGATACAAGACATCCTTTCCTTTACACAATTTTTGGGTATACCGAATGAGGATGAAGATGACTTGAATTTTTCAAGTCCATATCAGCAGCGAAAAAAGAATGAAATATCAAAGGATAGTAAAGAAAGCATTGGGAAAGGTGAAGAGTTAAATGTGCAAAAACAAGAAAATAAAGAAGATTTGTTTCAACCTATCCATGTTCATGTTAAAGACAAAATTCAGTCATGTGGAAGCCTTAGGATGGATGAAGGTATTGACATTCATAAGGACCATGAAGTTGAAGAAGACACCATTATGGATCAACCACTTGTAGGGTATGCAAAATAAAGGAAAGAAGATGTGTTACCATTTGATTTGCATCTTAAGGAGAACAAAAATCAGTCAACTTATGGAAGCCCTATGGTGGAAGAAGAGAACAAAAATATGTTTCAGCCTACCTATGAGGATAAGAAGAGAAAATTTTAGTCATCATGTGAAGACCATAGCTTGGAGGAAGAAGAATCACATGGTTTTCATGTTGAGCACGAAGATCAACCGTTTGAGAAGGTGTCTCTATGTACCTTGACATCACATCCATTGGTTGATGATGATGGAACAATTTGTGGATCCTTGACTATCAAGAAACATGAAGGAGAGATCATAATTCCTAGCATTGAATAGGGTATGGCAGCCTATAATAACCTTGGCTCCCTTAATTTTACACACATGTTTACAATAGAAGATCATTTGATGAGAATGTTTGAGATTCATTGCATTGAAGAGTTGTTCTTAGAGACTAGGAGGTCGCCAAATGGGAAGATACTCCACTTTGACAATGTGTGGTTCATCATAAACCTTACACCATGGAATCGATGGGAATATAAAAACAGAGGCGCCATAGATATGGAAGAATCTAGTAGGTTTGGGACACCTAAACCAACTAAGGAGACATTTTATGTTCAGCTTGCTACTCCTCCTAGACCAGCACTTCTTGAGGAATCACCCACTATGAAGCGAGAGAAGTAGGAGAAGACAACAAGGCACCTTGGAAAGGTATGATTGACATCCAGATTTTATGATTTTGAATAGCAGTATAGTGTCCTCATGTGAGTTTGAATCCAATGAAGATTGTGGAGATCATGATCCTAGTCATGCTAAGTGGGAAAATAAGTATGTTATGGGAAATTCATTTTGCCAATATCCTATATCAGCAGATGTAGAAAGGTATGAGTCTATTGATATGATGCTAATTCACTCTTATCATGATAATCCCTTGTTTGAATATGATGATGAACATGATGGTACAGTTGAGATCTTGTGTGAGGAAGGCAAGTCCCATCATTCACGTCCCTTGATGAATCAATTGAAGGTGAAGGAGGATATGATCATGGCAGCCTTATCCCATTTTGATCACATTTATGAGATGGTGGCAGATTTGTGAGGTGGAAATAGGCCCCAGGATCATGAAGTGTTGCAAGAAGCTTTGATCAAGAGGAAAGACAACTATGTGCACCTTCTTGGGGATAGAGATCACCTCTTTGCACTTGCAACAAGGACCATGAAAGAGAAGTTAACTCGCAGCCATGATGCCCATACTCTTCAGTTGGAAACACATTTAGTTGATGACCTTCCACCCATAAGGGACGAGAGGATAAAGATCTATGAGGACTTCACACACAAGAATGATGCTTCTTGTCCTTCAAACATTGATGATCATGAGATGGTTGAGACACTACACTCAGTGATCCCATATGATGATCCAATCATTTTGGTTAGTGAGGATGTTGAGCATATGGAGGACATAGAACACAATGTGATTGGAGCTACACATAAATACATTGATGATGTTTTGGTAAAGAAAAGAGGCTTGCATTGGGAAGATTTTGAGGGCTTTGATGTGACTATAGCAGGTGGACTTACTATTCTTTGTAAGAATAAAGTAAGTAAGCTTAGCATTATCTTTGATGAGTATACCCTTTGTGATGACTTTTATGTACTTGATTTGAAGGGAAATGAAATTGCACTTGGTATGTAATGGCTACATTCTTTACAAAGGGTCATCCAAGATTCACAAGAAATGGAGTTGAGTTTCATGCATGATGGGAAACAAGTGATTATGAAAGCCCTCAAGTATACCTTGCTTCATCAAATAGCATCCAAATCAATGATAGCTTTGGGTCATGATGTGCTTCATGAAGACCTATCGTTTGCATGTGAGGAGGTTTGTATTGAACCGGCATTTGATGGTAAGCATTTGAATGTTGAAATTGATGACAAATTTAAGGATTGGCATGACATTATACCTAATCTGTTTGAGGACAACTATCCTATGGTTTTGCATTCTCATGAAATAGACATGCTAGCACCTTTGGATGATAGTTACTTGTGGTCTACTAATGATGGCATACAAAATAGGAGTGTTGGTTATGGTAATTATGTTGAAAAATATGGCACTAAACAATCTGATTTTTTATATCAGACCTTTGAGGATGTGGAAAAGACACAAGAGAAGTGTGACATTTGGCTAGCGAGAGCAAGGAAAGCTAAGCTAATTGTTGGTCAAGCAAAACAACATATCGATATGGTAAAAGGAATGAAGCAATCAGCTTTGTTTGATCATCATGGGCCAGCCACTGATGACATGCATGTGTGTGGCAATGTAGATGGAGGTAATTCAGATCTGCAATGTACATTGGTTCCTTTTGATAGCCTGGGTCAAACCATTGATTTGACACAATTTTATATTGATGAGAATTCCATATGAGAGTATGTGGATTTTTGGATAGACTATTCTTCATGATTTGATTGTGATTCTTCATTATTGGGTATGGAGATGTGTGATTTCAATTTTGATACGATAGTGTTTAGAACAGTTTATAATGATGGAAATCACTATGTCTTTGTTTAGAATGGGTCTAATGATGGTTGCCTACCTTCATACAATTGGACTAGCATAAATCATAAATATAAATTGCATACTGCTGTTTTGTTCCATCGCAGCAAGATAAGAAGGATGGAGGGAAACTACAAAAAAGATATCAGTTGACTAGGCTGAAGTGAGGAAAGACAAAAGGGAATAAAGCATGGTATTTCTTATCCACATTTGTACTCCTTCAAAGAGGTTTTGGAGCTGATAAGAACAGATCACTTACAGATGGGTAGAGTTAGAGGCATGGCTATCCAATTAGAAGGGAAACAAGGAAGGAAGATTGTTGATCCTTGTCTACTTTTGAGTAGGCACAATCACTTAATGCATCAGTCAAAAATTTAGTCTTGTATAGCAGCTATTCTGAGGGCACAAGATAGCAAGGTAAATGGTGTAGGAGTTGAACAGATTGAAGAATCATACAGTGAGGATTTTTGCAGCCTTGTGACATTTAGTGTTGAAGGCTTCTTTGAGCTACTTCCACCCCTACTCGGTAGGGAAGCTGATGAGACATGTCATTTGGATAATAGAATGGGGACTTCAGAATTTTTAGTTGTTGATTTTGGTGATAACACTCATAGTGGACCAGCCACTCAAAATTTGTCTTTGATGGGTGTTGAAGGCATCCATAACTCATCTATGGTTATGTCACCGATTTTTTATAGTATGGTAGCTTTCTATTTGTTGATTTTTTACTTCATTCCCATTAATTCATTATGGGATAGTAGTTGTCCTACTCTGAAGCACATTCATGGGGGCAACAGGGAGTATGGCATGGGTCTCTTTGACATGTATGATGACCCATATGACTTTGTTCTCTCTTTAGACTTGAGTTACAACAACATTTGGGGGCCTAATGAGTTGTTTCATGTGCATATGGAAGTTGATTTCGATGTCTTTTTGATGGCCTCCTCTTACATATGGATTGTATGTGTTGCTTGTATTATGATGGATACCTATAGCCAAATGGGTAGGACGATTTGGGATCCAGGTATTGACATGGATGGTGCATTGGTACACAGTGATCGTGGTGAGTTGCTTGAGGAATTATGGTTATATGGCATGTATATCAAAGTGGAGCAATGGACTGACATACGATTGCTTAAGGACACACAATTCCGGGAAGGGAGGACTGTAATGTCCCTTCCTTAGGCAACTCAAACTATAGCGAAGGTTGGCCTACTATTAGGGTTTCCGTAGGTCAGCACAATGATTAGGGGACTCAATCGAGTGTTGGGAGCTTAGCTAGGAGCTTTATGAGCCTTTTAGTTTGGAGTTTAGTTGATGAATCCAAGGATAAATGGGAAATATTAAAGTGCTTTAATGGAATAGTAAAAAGTGAATCGTAACATAAAATTATAAAAGGAATAGTGAAAAGTGTCACCCATCCTAGTAACTCAAAGTTGTTTTTAAAAGTGGCCCTTTCTTTTGATGAGGAAAGACCCTTGAGGAGGATTATTTTATTGATTTTTTATAAAAAAGTTCATGGGTGGTTATAAAACAATATGTTGGGCTCATTTTTGGGCATTCTATTTGTTGGCGTTTCAATTAGCACCTCTGGAGTGCTTATTGGAAACGGACAGCTATTGCAAGTGTGTTAGTACATGCTCTTCGGATTATAGAGAGGAAGATCTCTCTTTGCTGGTTATTTCAATGTAAAAAAAGGGACATTCTAAGATTCCTATCTTTTTTACTCAGTGGTAGGACACAAGGGTGCATAAACACAATGCGATGTAGCTAAGCTTTTTGTCTAGTTTCCGTAGATTCTCAACTACAACTAACTAGCTTCTAGACTATCCTACCTCCTCAAGATAAAAAGAGCATGAGGGCGTAGGAGCAAAATGGATGGGTTGGTTTATTTGAACCCTCCGTCTCAGTGGAATATGGTCGAGGCTCTGAACTCTTGGATATATACCAAGATAAGGTTTGATGCAAGTAAACACTCTATACAGTAGGTTGGATTTGAGACTTGTCAAGGAGGAGGAACCCCTGTCCAAGGTATAGGCTTGGAAACAGCTTATTGGAAACAACAAAGTATGATGATTCAGCTAATAGGATTCCCGAGGAGGTGACGACACCTATCCAAAGTGTAGGTTGAAAGAAAACTCATTAAACAACATCAAATGATAGTAACTAATAACAAAATATCCAAGGAGGTGACGACACCTATCCGAGGAGGAGATTGAAACAATACACTATTTAGAACAAGACTTTGAAAGAACTCAAATATTTAGATCAAGCAAGCATGCGCCATCTGATTTATTTCTTCAAGCTTCTCCAAAGAATTACAAAGGTTGGGACAGCAAAGGCACAAAATCATGCACAATTACGATCAACCAACAAACTCTCATCCAAGAGTGAACATATATGAACAAGCTAACTCTGGCAACAATGGAATAGCAATTTTGCCTAATAAATAAAGGTTAAACAAATAATGAGCCTAAGGCTCTTATTTATAGAAACTCAAAGGAGTAAGCAACCCTAAAATCTCCTTGAGTTAACAATCAGTTCTTGTCAATCAGCAAGATTCATTCCTATGTCTAAAAGTAGGTGAGCAGGCAGTTAACTGAAAATCTACTTCATTTAACTGAAACTAAACAAAAGTCGAACTGGGATTCTACCTCAGTTGACTGACACCTAACTAAAGTGAACTTAAATTACAAATATGTCTCCAAAATAGACATCCACCTTTAAAGGAGATCTGAGATCCACAAATTGTGGGAGTCAATTAGACATCCTAGATCAATGGGATCTGACATGCATGATCTGTAGAAATCTGGAGTCAACTTGGAAAGGGGCATCAAGTTGAATTCAGTCGTATTTATTGCTATTTTGGAGGGTAGGACATCCTTCTTGAGGTGTTTGACACCTCATCATCATTGGTCAATGATTCTTTTGTTCATTCGTTGACTTCTTCATACGGAGGTCATTACATGTCTGTCAATTTTCGGCTTATTGTTTGTCAGCAACTTGATATATGCATCTCCTTCGTTTTGCTTCCCTTGGGAGGGTTACTCCTTTTCCTTTTGTCTGTGTTTCCACTTTGACATGGAAGGTAGTGTAGTTTTAACCGATGGTGGCTTTGTGTTGGGAATGACTACCTTCTGTGTTCTTTTGCAGCTTTGACGTTTTCCTTGATCTTTCTCAATGGAAGAGTGTTGTATGATGAAACCGTGAAGCTTGATGATGAAACTGTGAAGTTTGACCATGATCACTCCAACTGTGAGAAATGCACATGAACTTGTTGCATGTGTAAAATTCCAAACGGTTACAATCCTCTAAACTGGCCTTGGAAGGCAATCAGATATATGACATGAAACCATTATGGAACCTGTGGACTTGTGTCTATGTTTGTCACTATGTCTAGATTGACCTCTGGGTGTGCCTGACGTATGTCAGTGCCAGTCGTTTTCAAAAAATCATGGAGTAAGACCATTCTGGTCTTGTATTCCTCTTGGAAGAACTACGTTCTGAAAACCTTGAAGATTGATTGTGCACACAATGTTGCTCGGACAACTTTTTCTAGAACTGCTAAAAATAGCCTCGCCGGGGGTAATTTTTACGAAAAATTATGAGACATGGGTTTTGTTGAGAATGATTTTCTAAACAAACCTAGATTGTCAGAAATTCGGAAAAACAAGTTTTTCTATGACATGCAAGAGCCCGGTGGCAGAGCTAGTGAGAAACCAAAAAGTGATTTTTCTCGGAAAAATCCAGCACATGGGTTTTGTTTGTGCTTCGGAGCTTAACAAACCCAGTTTGTTTGATTTTCAAAATTATGACTTTTTTCGGAAACCCTAAAAAATAGGGGCAGCAGGGCTACTTTTTTTGGAAAAATCTAACATGTGGATTTTGTAGAAAAAGTTGTGCTCATCATACCTAGTTGGCCAGATCTGTGATTATCTGACGTTTTTTTGGACATGCAAAGAATTTTAGACAGAATAGAGGAAGTAGATAGAAGTTGGATTGGAAGTTATAATCTGTCAATCTTGGAAGAATTATGCCTTTTGGTGCAACCTTTGATAAATGGTCCCTCTATGCAACAGATCTTCAAAAATATGAAGAACGGTGAAAACCCCTCTGTCAGATCTTTAAAAATGTTGGAGAAGAAAACATTCGTTCTTGAGCTCCTCAACTTGCAAAGAAATAATGAATAATGGATGCCTAGATGCTTTGATATGTCAATTTGGAGTTGCAAGCATCAATTGGGCATCCAACTCATGATTGAGCCTAATTTGAAGTTCAAAAAAGTGATTTCCACTGATTATGGAGTGGTTGGCTTTTTTTTTCCTCCAAAATTTGTTAACTCAAGTCAATATTTGCTTTTGACTTTCTTAGGCGTCCCTTTTATAGTTTCGATCATTTTTGCAGGCTGAAGTGCCTCTGTTTGATCTTCAATCCTACTGCTTGGTTGATCTTCAGCAATTGCTGACGAATTCATTGTTGAGATGGGATCAACTTGACGAGATATGCCAGGGAGAGATTAACTCAGAAAACTGAGTTTGAGCCTCCAGAATGAAGGGTGCCTTTCTTCAAGAGGGGCGCTTTTGGTTGTGCCTTAGTCAATTTTCATTGGTTGTTTTTCCTTTTGGCCTTTTCAAACCCTTTGTGCTTTGATCTGACGTTCCCGTTGATGGATGAGTCAAATGACTCTGCTTAACGATGCATCGGGTAACCAACTCGGTCCTGTACCGGATGACTTCCTTCTCAGTTGATGACAGTGAGTTTATGCCCTTCAAACTCAAGGGCGCCCTTGGCCAGCAAGGGCGCTTTTAGCTTGTTGACTAGTTTTGACTATTCTGAAAACTGCTTGCCTTGATCTCTATCATTAGATGATTCAGTTATCGAATTCTTTTGTTGACAGCCTCGTTGTTGAGATTGATCGTGGCTGAGAAGGTCGTTTTGGAGAGCAGTAAGCATTCAGGTTGCATCTGCATGCCTCAAAGAAAGGGTGCCTTTCTCCAAGAGGGGCGCTTTTCTTCTGTCCTTAGCCAATATTTGGCTTGTCCTTTCAGTCTTCAGTTCTAGCTTTTTCTGCTTGATCTCAACGTGTGATCGTTTGGCGTGTCATGTGAACCTGATGTCAGATTGATCACGTAGCTGGGAGGAAGTTGAAAAGATGTCATGTATGAAGCAGATGTTGATGGATTCATCTGATATGAACTGACGAGCGCCCCTAGCTAGCAGGGGCACTTTTAGCTTGAAGCTCTCTGATTTGGCATCTTCATTGTTTATAGATTCTCCATACTTCACTGACGATTGGCCAATGATCCCTGAATCAGATGATCTTGCTGATAGTTGTGTTGTCAAGCCAGCATGAACGTGAAGGAGACAATTGATCTGAAGGTGATAGGTGATTACATTTTCCCTCTGAGATCCAAGGGTGCCTTTCTTCAAGAGGGGAGCCTTTTTGGTATTTGGCAGTTGTTTTGCCTTGGTAGCAAAACATGCACCTTCCAGAGTTAGCCAAATTTTGGCCTTTTCTGTTTTGAGAAACTCCTTCGTCTGAACATCATCTTTTTGACCTTTTCCACCATGGCTTCTTCGTTGGAGCTTTTGAGGTTTAGCTTTCAGTATCTAGTACTGGCCAATCTGCCACTAATGGTTGCGGAGCTCCTGACTTTGTTCCTGAAAAATAGAAATAGACCCACCAGAGTAAAACATATCTTTTGATGATTCTGATTTGATCAAGATGATCATGAAGTCAATTAACCCTATCAACATCATTTTCAATCATTTCCAGGAAGGTCCTCTTTTTTAGGGTTTCCCTAAAAATAGGGGCATAAAACACTAATTTTCAGTTTTTTAGAATTTTAACCATAGGTTCCTTGACAGAAACCCACAAAGACCTTATGCTTGGTTTGACCTAAAACATACTTTTGACGACATTTTTACATGATTTAGCTCAATTTAAGCATAATGCCAAAAAAAATATTTTGGGTACAACACTATTCTCATTTTGACAAAAGCAAATTGCAGGTTTGAGCTCTGGAAGAGGGTGTCAACAACATATAGGTCTTTTTGAGGACGAAATCCCTTGGAGGATAGTGAATTGGACGAAAATCCAAGTCACAAAATAGGGAAATCTACCTAAGGTTTCCATTTGGGCATCATTGGTCTTCATCACAGGTTAATTTGCACCTAGAATTGATTGCAACAGTGGGTTATCAAAATATAATTGCATATTAAAGCTTCTTATCAACAAATATCATCGTTTCAATGCATTCACCAATTGATCGTACTATTTGGGTGTCATTTTCAATCAAACCCTAGCTGGAAATTAGGATTTCCAAACCACTAAGGAGCAAATTCAGTTTGGCCATTGTTGGCATGCCTATAGCTGGTTATTGAAGTTCATATTGGTCTTGTTTCAAGGTATGGATTAGCCACATCAATTTTATTTGGAGTTGTATTGTCAAAGGAAACCATCAAACTATCATCGGATATGTTCTTAGCATGTTGGGAATATAAATCTTTCATTTGTATGGGGTGTAATAGTGTTGTTACAACTATGTTAACTTTATATCAAACCTATTATTATTGTAAATCAAACTTGATATAGATTTAATAAAGGCAACTTTTGAAGTGGAATTCATCTTATATGTTTATGCAATCTTTGTTTATCATTTCTATACATGTTCTTTTTAATTTGGCAACATTAAGCACTCCAACAAGGCTTCAAACAACACATACACACTCAGAAATCAGTCTCAGACCAAATTACATGCCAACCATTTGACAAAATGTCAAATGTTCAAAACTGAGTTTTTTGGGTTATATCTAGCAAGGGATATTTCAGGTTCCCTTTGTTAATGCTTTCATAAGCCTTCTTCAACGACTGATACATGATAGCTACTCATAAACCACTAGATAAGATTCCCTTCATCCAACTTTTTATTTTTAACCACTGTGCATTGGTTGTGATATCCATTATGCTTAGATTGAAATTCAAATGAGGTCTATCTAATTGAGTAGAGTTTCAATGATAAAAGGCACATTAACAAGGCATGTACTCACATCTATATGTTTAATATTGCAATTATTAAAAAGTAAGTCCTTGAGAAATCTGCCAAAATTGTTTAGGTAATTAAGCTCATTGTAGGAGTTGATACTAACAAGTTGTAAGCAATTGGAAGAATTTCCCTAGACTTTTGGAGATTTGAATTCTTTGAAACATTTGAATTTAAGAGTGTGTTTAAACTTAAAAGAAATTCCTTTGAGCTTCAGGTAGCTAAGGTCTTTGGAGGTCTTAAATTTAGATAGTTGCTCTAAATTAAAAATCTTCCCTTCTAGCTTTTGGGAGCTCAGAACTTTAAAAGAATTGCCTTCCAACATTCAAAAGCTTGCTTCTTTAAGACTTTTAGATTTAAGTTACTGCTTGAGCTTGAAAAGTTTGCTCTTCCATTTTCCAACAAATTATAATGCAACCGTTGTATAATCTTGTCAAACTTCTTCCAAACATGGTGTTGAAGGATGAAAAGAGGGGATAGTTCCCTCGCTCAATTAAGGTATTTCATTTTGCTTGGGGATATTGGTAGAACATAGATTTTTGGGCCTCTAGATGACATTTGAACTTGGATGGGTCTTCATTATGGTATTTACTTTGCCTTGGCAACCAATATCTTTGCACTAAGTTATGATTATAATGAAAGTAGCCTTTTTTTAAGTAGAACATAATTTTATTCAGCCAATTATCACTAGTATTACATGCATCTAAATTGACTCAAAACTTGTGAAATTGATCTTCAAATGTTGAGTATATGATCAGATAAAAATAGGCATTGGTATTGTACACATTGCTTTATCTCTTATAATTATTTGCTCTACATATTCACACTTTCATATTTAAAAACATTTTACAGTGTTTTTAAGCAGATGACAAGCAAATAGACCATGAAGTATTTATAAATTTTAATAAAATAGACTAACAGAAAGGATATTTCACAAGCTTTTTTCTTGAAGATTCATATTAGAAAGTTATTCAAAATCATATAAAATCTAGTATAGTAGTTTATAACATCAATGTTTTCTTTATCCCACATAGCAGGCACTGTAATTATTTTATGCTACTTTTCAGCTAACTCAAAATTCTGTTAGCTCTTTTAAACATAAATAAATTAAAATAATATAAAAATACTAAGAAATTTTTTTTAATTTAAAAATGTGAATATTTAAACATGTTTATTGCAATTATAAATATGAGTTCATCCAACGCCGCCAGTCACGTTAAAAAGTTTACCAGGCGCACTGCAGTTTATAGTTCGTGCTACCCGATTCCTGCAGTCTAATAAAAACAAACAAACAAAAAAATTTTAAAAAAAATGAGCCCATACAATCTTAGGGTGAAAGAGATTTAATTATGATGATGGTTATTTTAACCCAATGTAAATTTGTATGCTCTTGTAAACACATTGAAGACGCCATTTAAAAAATAAAAATAAAAATCTTTTGACATGAATTTGTCTAGTCTCGTAGACACATTGAAGACATCATTTAATAAAAAAATACATCTAAAAGCACAGGATAAGCTGTTTAAATGTGGATTCAACCTCCATCGAGAACAAGGCTCTTATCTGACATTCAAATAAACCACTGACCACCACCAATAAGATGAGATCACAAGTTTCCTTCCCATTCAAGGTCCCCAGCTTTCAAAAATGGCTGTGTATTTTAAAAATTGTTCCTTTTTGCTAATCTCCAATGCCATCCTGTCTACATTCTTGCTTTTGTATAGCAAATGGATGCCAAAGAGTATATGTTTATCATGTGACAAATTTCAGCAGATAAGCAATATCAATATCAATTTAGCTTCACTAAATCCGGAAGGCTTCCTAGTTTCCTAACTCTCCTTTTTACTCTGCCTGAGTGGGCCTAATCTCAATCGTGAGAAGCTCACCAGAAGCTTTCCACTTTTTTTTTCTGTTTAAACTGTGAAAGTCTGGGCGTCCCCAATATAAAGAAAAAATATGGGGGCATTCCCCTTATCAGTGGATGTTCCAGTTTAATTGAAAATAAAGACGGGAGAGGGTCATACTGTCCCCTTTACCCATCCCCGGGAATGGGTGTTTGGGTGTACACTGCGAAAAAGCACATTAAAAGCAGGTCAACAATTTCGGATCATTATAAATATGACAGAATGATATAGTACTGTCGATCACTCTTCAAACAATTCACAACTTCAACTTCACTAGATCGTGCCCTTGAAGCCTTTGGAAGAAACTCGTGGATAACTGCATCTATTTAATGTTCAAAATCTTAAACAAAGCCATCCAAAATTTGGAGGTTAGAGAAATGTCCAACTCATAGTACAAGATTTTGGAAAATTAACTGCTGACATTTTTTCCCAAAAGCTTCAAGGTCCACGTGAACTTCTGCTTCTTAAAGGCACCTTCCTATCAGTATAATCCCGTGTACAAACGTTTAGAAACAGTTGGTGAAAAAGAAAAGCAAGGAAACTACTTCCATAAGACAGAAAAGCATGCTTTTATAACATCCCCCAAACTATTACCGTTCACATTTTGATTTAATAATTCGATGCATCTTCAAAAGCATGCACATAAAAGCAAGAATGCAATATTGATTTTGTTTATTTGTTATTAGTTTCATTTGAACAATTTAAGTCACATGCCCCTAAGCTTTCACAATCAACAAAAGTTTGCAGAGACTAAGTACGCAAGTTGTCTCCATGAAAGATGGATTTGAACAACATAAACAAGCAATGACCATTAAAAGACAGTCATGAACTAGACCAGAAAAATAACACACACAGCATAAATAAGATTAACATTAAATCCAACATAGATTTCTTTAACATCAGTAAAATTAGTACATTGGATCTCCTACGACAGGTTGAAACTGTCTTGATTAATATCAGAATATGTATGTCACTAAAAAGATTGACAGCTTATGTTCTAACACAGCAACCTCTATGTTTCCATCATGCCAACAAATATATATATATATATATATATATATATATATATATATATATATAGGCTCTCCTTTACAATGCCAAATACACCAACCATGGTTGGCCTTCATCATGCAGGGAACAGTCTCGAACCTGATATCAACATCCAGGTCACTGACGGCTGTTGTTACTGCTCTGTGTCCAAGTACCAGCTTCACCACCATACTCTACTACATCTAAGTTCATCTGTCAGTCTTTCACACTGCACTTGTAAACAACCTTACCGTCTCAACTTAATGTCAAAATTATGTCAACTGTAATAACTTTGTCTAGTTACTACTTATTTTTATTTTTATTTTACTATCATTTCATTACACTCTAAACACTAACCTTAGCTGGCCAAGCAACTTTACTCATTGATAATAATCTATCAATGTAAAAATACATTACGAACACCATCTTTAATATATTAACCAATAAAGAATGCTACAAAGTAATTCATTTTACACATAAAGACATGAATGATCTCATTGTGTCTTGTAAGTTCTCACATTTACAAGTCATAAAACTATGTACATCCTAATAGATTATACTCATAACATTTATCAACTCAAGCATATAAAGAGAACAAGATATGCCACAATGTAAAAACCAGCCATGGAGCACAATTTTATTTTTTTCGCTTTTGAAATAAAGTAGCAAAGTAAATACAAAAATCATTTTTACTCAGCAGCATGAATATGAATGTGACCTTATTCAATTTTTACCACGATGTGCAATCGGAAATCAAAGTGCAATGCTCATAACTTACGAGTACCTGGTGAAGGATAAGAGCTTGACTAATTATGCATAGCAATCTGGTTGTCTAGGTTTCCGTTTACCTGGCTAAAGAGTACAACAAACCCAACCAAGGGGATCACTGCCCTGACCACCCTAACCAAGTGGACCTAGCAAGCTATCTCAAAGAACAATCCTGTAGTGATGGGGTCAAGGTCATGGGCTTAGGTGATGGGGTGAAATCTAACCTTTTCAAAGGAATGACTAGGAAGAGAACTTCAGTGTATCCCATACTACACCAGGGGTCCACCTTCCTCTCGAAGGGGTCAAGCATTTGGGAAGAAGACTATGGTGCATCCCATGCTACACCAAGGGTCCATCTTCAATCCTAATAGTCATATAGGCACAAGATAGATTTCCCCAAGCAGTGAACCTCTCAAGATTAGTGGATTCCAACTTCAATCACCCCTAGGCCACCGGTGACAAGTCTATCCACCGAGGAAGGCCTAGCATCCAACAGATACCACATCATGGCCTTGGTTATTGTCAACTATCCCCTGCACAATATGAGTAGCACTTGGCATCAATCACCTATGTGCAATAGGTGACTACCTGCTAACCCTCTCGATATAACAATCAGCTCTAGTTTTTGTTACCTACACGGTAGGAGTAACAACCAGCTCAACTGCTGCAATATCACACCTAGGATAGCCCCTGGCAATCTTTCACCTCTGTGATACAATTGAATGTCAGCTAATTCCTAAGATACAACAATAGCTCCAAGCGTTGGTCACTAGCACAGTCCAATGACAACCTACTAACAGCTCCGGTATCCTAGAGATTCAAAATTGAGGTCATCTATAGCCTGGAAATTACTAGAATTCTAGCTACAATTGACTCGACATGGTGGGTATTCTAAAGTGAATGTAGAGTTGATTTAGGCAACTAGAGATAGTGTTATAGAGCCTTCCAATGAAATATTCTGAACCAATTTTTTTTTGTTTATTCAATTGCAAATTACAAACAAACGCACCCGTTAAGGTTAGCTCTAAACCAAAACGATGCTGAAGCAACTCTAACCAGAATGTACACCAGGATCCCGATGAGGGCAAGGTGTGAGCATTGGTCAGAGGATCTGAATGCCGAAACAGAGCTGGAAGGAACTCTAACCAAGGATGGCGCCAATGATGGCGAGCATATGGTCAGAGGGTCTTAATTGAAATGCTTATACAAGAACTCTAACCAAGGATGCGTCGGCGAACGACGAGCATGTGGTCAGAGGGTCCCTACCATCTAATATACTGAAAGCAAACTCAACACCAAGTATGTGCTACCCAATTCCAGTATGGAAATGAGGCGACCATATGGCGGAGATCAAAGGAATACAATTGCGATTACAGAAAGTAAAGTAAGACTAAGAGAAGTGCTGACAGTACTACTGTTCAGCTTACAATGAAATATATAATGCCTGCAAGATCAAGTATTAGAGCTCTTCAATTTGCTGCAACAATAAGGAATCTTTCACAAAGCCTTTAATGATTTCCTAACACCAATCCAAGAAGGAGAATGCCGATTTCCTCAAATCTGTTATGACAGACCTGCACTTTAAATTATATAACCAGCATGCCTGTAACCCACTAAATTGCTCATATATCACTCAAAACTGATCCAAATGACTTCAAGTTTGATGCAATAGACCTTCAAAAAGATGGCGCCTAGTTTAGTAATAAGAAATGGCAACTAAAAGTGGTTATTAATTACTGGGACGAATCCCAAGACACCCCAGAAAGTACGGCCTTCAAGGAATGACGAATTTGCTTTATAAAATCATAAACTTCATATTAAAATCTGCAAATATTCATGAAAAGTCGTCTCCAACAGGGAAACACAATGAGACAATACCCAGAACGATTCTTTTTGTATTTTTTGACTTATGAATAAAAAGACAATCTGCTGTAATGAAAATGCAACTCCAGAATTTCACTAAAATGCAAATAAGCTGATCTACAAAACCACACAATGAATTACAATGCAGAAATCCACTACAGATCACTCAACACTAAACTACTTCACCACTAGTCGCTATCTTTCAAGCGAGAAGCAATGCCAAGCTAGGAGGCTTTCATTCCTCGAAGCAATCCCAAAGCCAATCCGGCAGCATAACATTTCTATAGACAAAAGATGCTGAAAAGATAACCAATGGCTTCCTTTTATAATTTCCAGATGACTCTTCTCGAAACCCTAATCTTCTTTGTTGAGTCAAACCCTAATCCTCCAATAGATGGCGTCCCACTTTTCCAAGCAAAATTTGACTTTTAATATAAAATTTATTTCTTCCTTGAAGTTGGCGCCCAACTTTAGCTTGGATTAAATCTTTTGATAATATTACTTTCCTCAATGAGGCGCCTACCCATAAAGAACATCTTTTAAAAACAACTTAAAGTGAAGTTGCTAGGCCAAGGGGTCAATGTTAAAATATAACATTAAAACATGACTTAATTAAAATAATTTGACTTATCTCTCCAGTTATACCCCAAAGCCAAAAATGAGTAAGCCAACTGATCTGCCTGAAGTAGAAAGCCGACTGTGCCAAAGCCAACAAGACCACTGCCAAAAATAGAATTTACTAAAAATAGTAAATTCCTGAAAATGCTCAGAACGCCAGGAAAACATTTCACTGCGAAGCTCTCTGAAAACCCAGAAAGAATCCGCCATTGAATCAACCACCCTCAAGCAAGAGCATCCTTCAAAACAAGAAACCCTAATTTTACCTTCCGACAAGCCTACGGGTCTCCGAAATAGGCCAATGGTCAACTGGAAAGATCATGCTCAAGAAGGGGACATTACAATCCGCCCTTCCCAAAATTGCTTGTCCTCAAGCAATATCGCCATAACTCCAGAAAAGTTAAAACTGATCCATACCAAAACAAGTATGATCCCAGGTTCCCAAATCCATCTCAAGAAAGACCCACCATGCCACTGCTGCACCACTCTGATCACATCAATGAAAACATCATGCCAATGCTGCACTAACCTCCCTTGTAACTCCAAAGTGTTACCATCCATGATAATCAAACTGAAAGATCTTAAAGGACTAAGATCAATATCATGCAACGTCTCACGTCCAAGATGCCCAGAGTCAACAATAACAATAATACCACTGTCAACCACAATTCTAGGCAAGAAGAAGGATAGGTCACTCAACTCATAACTAATCTCCTCAGCATACCTCCACATGGTAACAAACAAAACCATGACTGCAAATGTGACATCTTCAACTCTTCTTGCGAAGAGGAAGGCTATCCTTTGCAAGAACTCAACAAACTCAAACTCATGATTCCACATGAATTCCCTATGCCTCAACTAAATTATCATGGCACAACTATGAAGTCTGAAGAAGTTTTTCACAATTCCAACCACAAGAGTCTCAGAATGTAGAATCAAGACATTGAACAGGATCTCAGCAATACAAGTCTCGAAATGCCAAGCCAAGTCGAGCGATGGTCTGCTGCTCCAATTATTTGTACAAGAATATGTACCAAGAAAACCATTAGAATGAGTATGGTTTCTTTCCAAATTTTGATCGTGCTCAGTCCACACCACCAATTCTCTCCTTTGAAGCCATAAATTGTCCCTCGAAAGAAATTGGAAGGTCTGAAATTGAATGAACCAGCAACCCAACAAGACTGAAATGATCAACTTGAAATCTGATTTTATGAAAATCAGCATCCAAGGAGATAGATAGCTATTGCCAAACTGAAAATCAGCACCCAAAAAATCATGTCTGCTCATATCTACAGCCGAAAATAAACCCACTGAAGATCCCATCACAGCCAAGTACCAATCCTTGCTCAACTTTACTTTCCAAAACTCCCATTGATCATTAGGAGTGAACTTCAAATGACTGACAAAGAAGGTAACAACATCCAAAGGATAGTGAATTTGAGGCTCATCACTCCCACATAGCTTCTTGACACATGTCAAAAGCAAGCTGATACCAGGGCCCCACATCATAAGTAAAGAAGAGCCATTCTGCAAATGGAGAATTACTTTTACTAGAACGCTTTGGGAAATACATTCTATTTGAATCATCGCACCCTGAAACTCCAAGAAGTACTCAACAAATCTGAATTCATTGAGAAAGTCAAATTCAAAATCATGAGAGAAGAATGGCGGGAAGGATTCAATGGACCCTTCATCAAACTCCATTATGAAATTAGTTATTCTTAGAGAAGATGGTGTAAGCAGGAAGTCTGATAGGAATCTGACAAGCATCCCCATCAGAAAATGAATGAACTCTTCATCGGAGTGCCAATCATCTCTTTGTTGACCATCAAGATTAGTGACCTCATTCCACCATGCTTCTTGATTTTCCACCTCCTGAATGGGGAGACTAGGAGCAGCAGGTAAGTCCTCATTATGCAACTTATGCATCCTTGTTCCATTGCTAGAAGAAGTGCTAGAACTTCCCTCTTCAACAATGGTGTCAAAAGTGATTTCCTCAAGGCTTGAAGTCCCATCATCTACCACAAAGGAATGTTTCTCATAAGCTTCCTCTTCACCCGGTTCAAAAAGAGGATTGTAATACACTAGGAATTCGTTCCTTCCATCTTGCTGCTCCAAATCAGCACTAGCAATTTCTGATTTTCTTGTGAAACCGACAAGATCAAACTCTCCTTCAAGACTATCGAGCTCTTTAATGACTTGCTCGATTTCTTCAGCTCTATGTGCATTCTCTTGCTCCTTAGAAGGTTTGAAATCAGCAAACTGATCTTCTACCTCCATTAATGCTACTAGAGTTTCTTCTAGCATAGCCTTTGTTGATTCAAGCTCATGAGTAAGCTCATCAACCTTTCTCTCTTTCCCTTGGAAAGCATTGAAGGTCTTCTTTGCAAGTTCAACGGCATGATCCCGATCTGCAATCAAGTGTATGAAATCTGATTTCAATGTCTCCCAAGAGTCTCTGATAAGTTGCAAGTTGAGAAGAGCAACTTCATCCTTAACTCCTCTTCTTCTTTCTTCAAGTTGAGCCTTCAGTAGAAATCTTCAATCAAACTGTGAGTGCAATCAAATTGGGATAGAACTCGCACTTCCCTCTTAAGGGACTCTTTGACTTGTTCCTCCCACTCAAGAATATGCAAAGATGGCGAATTGCAAGCTAACTGATTTTCAAAATCAGAACTTTGTTTTGTGCCCTCGCTGCCATCATAGCTGTTCCAGCTTTCATGTCTTTCTCCCTCCATTAGAGGAAAATGCTCAATGTCATGGAGAGGAACACATTCCACAATTTCTTCGACCCTAAGTTTGCAACCAACATCATGCATTGAAAAATCAGATTCGGCCTTGGTAACACCTTCAAACTCTACATCTTCAAGAGCCATATGGTCTTCTAGCTCTTCTTCTTCATCACTGCCTCCTTGATCAAACATTATGCCAGCATCCAATCTGCTCAAGGAATCATATTTGTCCGCTGTTCGGAAGGTTTTTGTAACCACATATTCCTCTTTAGTGGTTGCAACTACTTCAAAGAGATCATTATGGAGCTTGGCTAGGCAGTCTTCTTCTTCAAAGGCAGCTCCTCCTCCAAGGGCTACCTCATAGTTTGCAATGCAATCTGATTTTTGATCTTCATTCAAAGGAAAAGGGAATTCATCCCACACTAGTTCCTTATCTTCGCTAGATGACTCCACACCTGGATCCCAAATAGTAAGAGGCTGACTGTTTTGATCAAAAGGAATGAGCTCTTCGTGCTTCTTTTGGAGTGTCGACTCTTTGAATAGGTCACCACCCAATTCACTTAAACTGTCATCCTCATTAATATTTATTTCCAATGGTTTGGTTTGATGATCAAACCCAAAACCACCCTTGACACCATCACTGTAATGAAGTAAAGAATCTCTAGTGCTAGCTGTTTGGAAAACTTTATCATTCTTATCTTCAATGAACCCATCATCTATAGGTGTATTTTTGATCTCATCATGAACAGTCATACGCATGCCAAAAGGATCTTCTTGATCACTTGTCATAAATTCATTTTGTGAAAACTCTTGAAGAGTTTGAACAGCAACAAGAGGAGAATTATCCATCACTAAATCTTCAACAAGAGGAGGTACAAACACATTGGAATCATTACCAACATCATCACCTTGGTAACGGACATAAGCGGATTCAAAGACACCAATAGTATGTCCTTCAACTTGCACTTCTTCATTTGCTATCGCATGCAAGTCAAGGGGCGTATTATGAGGCTCTACCACACACTCTTCATTTGTCAAGGTATCTTCATCAAGCTCATCATCATTCTGATGTGACATGTGCACCTTTCTATCCCGACTTTCAGACTTAGCATAAATCTTTCTGATTCCCCACCTTATGTCAGGATCCTTCATTAGCATAAACAGTTCCTGCATTAACTCAAGTACAGACTTTTTTGTAGTCATCTCTCTCTGTATGTAGTGTCTGGTATCTCTGTCACTCATCTGACAATTAAATCAGTGACTACTTTCACAGGATGGTAGGATCTTGGCTCTAATACCACTGAAATATTCCGAACCAATTTTTTTTTGTTTTTTCAATTGCAAATTACAAACAAACGCACCCGTTAAGGTTAGCTCTAAACCAAAACGATGCTGAAGCAACTCTAACCAGAATGTACACCAGGATCCCAATGAGGGCAAGGCGTGAGCATTGGTCAGAGGATCTGAATGTCGAAACAGAGCTGGAAGGAACTCTAACCAAGGATGGCGCCAATGATGGCGAGCATATGGTCAGAGGGTCTTAATTGAAATGCTTATACAAGAACTCTAACCAAGGATGCGCCGGCGAACAACGAGCATGTAGTCAGAGGGTCCCTACCATCTAATATACTGAAAGCAAACTCAACACCAAGTATGTGCTACCCAATTCCAGTATGGAAATGAGGCAACCATATGGCGGAGATCAAAGGAATACAATTGCGATTACAGAAAGTAAAGTAAGACTAAGAGAAGTGCTGACAATACTACTGTTCAGCTTACAATGAAATATATAATGCCTGCAAGATCAAGTATTAGAGCTCTTCAATTTGCTGCAACAATAAGGAATCTTTCACAAAGCCTTTAATAATTTCCTAACACCAATCCAAGAAGGAGAATGCCGATTTCCTCAAATCTGTTATGACAGACCTGCACTTTAAATTATATAACCAGCATGCCTGTAACCCACTAAATTGCTCATATATCACTCAAAACTGATCCAAATGACTTCAAGTTTGATGCAATAGACCTTCAAAAAGATGGCGCCTAGTTTAGTAATAAGAAATGGCAACTAAAAGTGGTTATTAATTACTGGCACGAATCCCAAGACACCCCAGAAAGTACGGCCTTCAAGGAATGACGAATTTGCTTTATAAAATCATAAACTTCATATTAAAATCTGCAAATATTCATGAAGAGTCGCCTCCAACAGGGAAACACAATGAGACAATACCCAGAACGATTCTTTTTGTATTTTTTGACTTATGAATAAAAAGACAATCTGCTGTAATGAAAATGCAACTCCAGAATTTCACTAAAATGCAAATAAGCTGATCTACAAAACCACACAATGAATTACAATGCAGAAATCCACTACAGATCACTCAACACTAAACTACTTCACCACTAGTCGCTATCTTTCAAGCGAGAAGCAATGCCAAGCTAGGAGGCTTTCATTCCTCGAAGCAATCCCAAAGCCAATCCGGCAGCATAACATTTCTATAGACAAAAGATGCTGAAAAGATAACCAATGGCTTCCTTTTATAATTTCCAGATGACTCTTCTCGAAACCCTAATCTTCTTTGTTGAGTCAAACCCTAATCCTCCAATAGATGGCGTCCCACTTTTCCAAGCAAAATTTGACTTTTAATATAAACTTTATTTCTTCCTTGAAGTTGGCGCCCAACTTTAGCTTGGATTAAATCTTTTAATAATATTACTTTCCTCAATGAGGCGCCTACCCATAAAGAACATCTTTTAAAAACAACTTAAAGTGAAGTTGCTAGGCCAAGGGGTCAATGTTAAAATATAACATTAAAACATGACTTAATTAAAATAATTTGACTTATCTCTCCAGTTATGCCCCAAAGCCAAAAATGAGTAAGCCAACCGATCTGCCTGAAGTAGAAAGCCGATTGTGCCAAAGCCAACAAGACCACTGCCAAAAATAGAATTTACTAAAAATAGTAAATTCCTGAAAATGCTCAGAACGCCAGGAAAACATTTCACTGCGAAGCTCTCTGAAAACCCAGAAAGAATCCGCCATTGAATCAACCACCCTCAAGCAAGAGCATCCTTCAAAACAAGAAACCCTAATTTTACCTTCCGACAAGCCTACGGGTCTCCGGAATAGGCCAATGGTCAACTGGAAAGATCATGCTCAAGAAGGGGACATTACATCCAAATACACATTGGCATGAACTGCAATTATCTAACCCTTATATTTTCAAGTTGACCTTGTTGTTCACCATGTTTAGTCATCACAGAATATACAGAGTCAGCAAGAGGTGACTGTAAGATATCCCTCCAAGCACAAGAATATCGATGGGCTTGTGAGAGATGAGCCATAGTCTATGGTAGAAATGATGAATTAGTGAAACTCCATCATTTAGTATTCAAGAAACCACCTAAGCTTATCTCATTCCTTTTATTAGGTTGAAGTCGCGGATTATAACACTAGATTTGAACCTTTTGCTTAAGTTTAATGGGCCGGATGACTTAAGGAAAAACAACGTAACACCATCCACTTATTTTATTTGGGCATAAAATATCCATGTCAACAAACACCCATTTGATAAAGTGAGCTGAAGTTTAGAAAGACTTATTTCCTCAAACTTTAAAGCAAGGACAGCTTCAAGGGTCCTTAGTTAACCTCCTTTTACATAAGGTTCATATCACAATAAGGTTTAATTCTTATATGTGGCTAGCCATTGCTTAACACAACCGCTATTTATCATTTTTGTGGCCCATATCATGGGTCTATGCCAAAGCCTTGCATTTTTGTTCATGCAAACATAAACTATCATGGTTACATGGTTATCCAGAATCTAAGGAAAGCTAGCTAATCATTAGATTAGTGGTACATAGTTGCCATTGGACTGTCCAACAAGGACCTCATAGAGAATCAGTAATGACCACCCTAGAATTGAAACCAATTTTTTTTTCAAAACCCACAAAGTTTTCTGCCTTCTAACATGCAGGCATTTCGACGTTTCGTCAAACAGTTTGGCAATACCCTGATATGCTGAGTTTGTACTTGGAAACTTCATTCAATTCCTCAAATATGATTCACAGATAATATTTAGCACAAAATACACAATTTATTGCAATTTGGCAACAAGTATTTTCATTCATTCATTCTTGAATCTTGATAAAACTGAAGTGCACATTTCATTTGCTGAATAATGAATAGTAACAGAATAATATTTCTTTTCTTTTTTAATTTATGAAGAACATAAACTCTGAATTTTCTGACCTGTTTTAAGCACAAGCAACTCCCACAAATGGTATAGACTATAGCCCAATATTTATTCTATTGCAAACTGTATGGCAGCTGAGTATATGGTATGACAACTTCTAACTCCATAGTATGGCAGCTACAGAAATATATTACCTTATTTTGACCTGGTCGCGACCCTTTAATGGCTTTGACTGCCTTTTCAAAGAGTACAGCCGGCGTAATAAGGTAATACAGCGACTTAGACTTCTGTACAACCTTAGAAAATAGCATGGCAGCTCAAAAAGATAGGAAATATTAAATATTTAATACCTGAGATGCTTTGACTAGCTGCATATCAATTTCGAAACTGTACGGCACCTCAAATTTTTAAAATGTCTTTGCTGGAACACACAACTCTTCCAAACCACTCGTACAGAATAGGTACAGCATCTCCAAACAGGTAAAAATCACACAATTCATTCGCTTGAAAGTTACCAATAAACTTCAAGTCATTGACCCTTCTTCAGAAATTTGCATGGCTTGAAGAATAAATAACATTATTTTATTTTATTTTTTAATTCAACTGGTATGGCCTCTTTGCCTGTAAAGATACAGCCTGCCAAGCATAGATATATATCCAAACAACTAAACCCATGTAACTTCTAAAATTTCAACACCATTAAATCTCTAAGAAAAACACAAAATTTAGTACCAGCCTGTATGAAACTGTCAGTAATCACCCAGGAAGGATCTTCCACCTTCAAAGATGATATTCTTCATGAAGGATTTTGTCTTCACAAAAAACAGCAGCAAAACCTCATCCCCAAAAAATTCATGCATATGGAAAACAGCGCCCAAAATTACTTTTCTTCATTCTTCCATAACTCCCACACAATTTCCTGAAATTCAAAATCTTTACTTTTTATTTAATTCCCTTTATGTCTTCAATTTGGACGTCTCTTAGTGAGCATTATTTTCACTTTTTTGAAAAATAAACTTTTTGTCCTTAGGCCACTTTATAAAGTCCTTAAAATATTTTTATAAACACTAACTAAAATATTTAATTTAATTTAAGAACATTAGTATTTAAATTAAAGTAATATCCAGTCAACTAAGCCTAGAGAGGGGATATTACAGAATCAAAGGTTATGTACCTTGCCATAAACTGCTAGAAATCATTGCAATGAGCTTGCATATAGTCAAAATATAGGTAAATCACACTATTGCTAGGATAGAGTTTTATTTTATTTTGTAGATTTAGAACATGATATCTTACAACATATAAGGTACAAATTACACATAAAGCAATAACAATGTATAATTTCATACGTGCCACTCCATAGGGTCTCAACCCCCTCCACCATTTTCTAATAATAGATGATTTAATTTTCTATCACTGGTAATAATATTACAGCCAGGTATAGTAATATTCTTATAAATATGTCTAGTTAATCACAATATGCCAGCAAGGTGATAAAGGTCAAGGTTGACCATAACTTACATAAATCTCATTCCCTTATATGGTTAAAACCAAGGCAAAACATAATTTTCAGTCATGGTATAGTCATTCCACAAATTCCCCCAACTTTCTTACCTATTGTCTTGTCTAATCAATTAAAAATTTCACTCAAAGAACTTTTCAATTAAATGCTATAATTTCACAAACTGGTTCCACATTATACAAATTCAGTTCCATATTCCAGAAATGTGCATTACCCTTGACAACAACATCCATGCCAAATTGCTTAACTTAAATACTTGATAACAATGAAATTTGGTTCTTTCCCCAACTCAAAACAAGGTATGGACATTCATTACTACTTCGAGGACTAATGTATTTCATCAAAATTTGTAGCCATAATTGCTTGAGTAATCACAGATACAAAATATAAAGGCATGCACAAGGTTAGTAATGCAATCTCCATGTTCATTACACAGGGGAAGCTCAAAAGGAGGAACATAATTACTCTTTTCTCTCTTTCTTTCTTTCTTTTTTTATTCACATTAACAAGCATTGCAAGCCTACAGCAAATTAAACTTCCTTCGAGCTGGAGAAATCACAAGAGGGGCTCATAGAGGGAAGGCAATCACATGACTTATAGTTTAGGGCAAAATGTGACTAATGAAGCTTCCTTCAAATGTGTGCACAACTTCCAAACACCTTTGTTGTCTCTCCCCTACTCTAACCACCCTCTCCCATGTGCTTCTACTTTTCCCATGCCTCAAACTAAGCCCAAATCACATTTTCATGGAGGTTGATGCTCACAATATTGCCCTACATGCCATACTTGGTCCCCGGCCTACGATTTTGGATAGCCAAAGGTGGGACACCATGCTCTACAGATTGTGCATCCCATTCACAACATACCCGTGCCCTTCCTCTGCATACTAAGGCAATGCCCATTTAATTCGAGCTATCTCCCTTGCTGGGTTACTAGTGCAAATGCCACTACCCAACTCATTTCATTATTTTATATTTTCCTTTCATTTTTTTCTTTGATCTTTATTTTCTTTCCTTTACTTTTAAATTATTTACAATGTTGTTTCTAGTATTAACATTTAGGAATGAGAATAAATCATTTTGGTCAGAAATCCCCTTACTACAAGCTTTATTTTATTTCCCACACCTTAAAAATCGATTAAGACAAAGGTGTCCATCGCCGAAGTAGTTATTGACACTCAATCGACAAAGCTTGTGAATCCATCAACCTACTATTGATGGCTCTTGTAGAATGTTTATGGGGAGGGAAGAAGTTTAATTGACCATCCTTCTAGAGTGAAATGACCATTTACAAGTCAGAGAAACAACTTGCATTTGACGAGGAAATTCACAATCGAGTGATCTATCTAGGGCAACTTGATCTCTTAGTTACAAGGCAAGGTTAAAAGGCTTCAAAACTATTCTCGAGATAAGGTGCTTGGTCCACTTTTGTTGCACCCTTGGCACCTGCAAAACCATTCCAATTCTCATACACACATCAACACAAAACATCAATACCTAGTTAGTCTAAAATGTAATGTATAACCATGTTGTAGACTAAAATGAAAACAATTAATTCATAACATTCAATTACATGAGAATTATAATAATTAACTATTAAAGTGCTAAATCTAAAGCATCAATCATGAAATCTGTACAACATTCAAAATATTAAGCACAATAGCAGTTTCAAAGTTAGGGTTTCTACCTTTGTCCAAATTATATCGAGACATCAAGCCTTAACACAAAAGAAATTATAAAGTTTGCAAGGACTAATACCAACAACTTAAACAATCAATGCCTCATCATGGTTGATCATCAAGCCTAAACAAGTCCTTTGTAAGATTGCATCAGTTCCTAGTTTGGGTGCAAAGGTACAAGACATTCCAACCAAGTGAATAAGGAATATCTACTCACTCCAGCCAAACAAATTCAATTGGCCTATCAAGTAGAGGGGGTTCATAATGCCAATATCCCAAGTGTACAAGGATAGTTACACAGACTTAGATATACATAGACTCCCTAGTTATCACCAAACCATATATCATGTACACATATGGTAAGCAACTAGCAACAAGAACTAAATGCAACCTTACTACATTATCAATTTTTTATGTTTCCTAGTTCACCATTACATCAAACCCTTTCCTAGTATCATAACTAGCTCAAAAGAGGAAAAGCTAGTCCATACCATATTAGATCTCTTTCCTTTTTTCCAATCCATTGCCAACTGTGATGACAAGAAATGCATCCCATACTTTTGGTCATCACCAACAAGGGCATAGCTGCTCAATACAACACACATGAAAATGTTATCTAATACTCCTAGCATGACACTAGCAGCTAACACTGAGTTTCACCACAACCTATTGAACCTTTGAGACAATTAGATCCTAGCATCTAGTGTTCACATGCTACTAGTGAAATTCAGTCCAACCCTAAATGATGGGTAGCTCCTAGCATCCATCATATGCATGCTTCTAGTGAAAGTTGACAAGATCCTAAGATAACAACTAATTGCTCCTACTTGCAAAGCACACCCATTGAATTCTATTATTTTGGAATCAGCAATAAGCTTATTTATGGCCCACTACGGAGGATGCCCGAAGGATAAAGGAAAGTGACCTTGCAAAGGTGGTTGGCTTTCCTCCCGCATTGGTTGCCCCAGAATTAGTAATGGCCTGCTGAGAATGCTACCACGCTAGCGCCAAGCAAATAATTGCCAAAGATGGAAGGGTACTAGCAGACCTGTCTACCAAATATATCGATAGGGCATTTGGTATTCCAACTTTTGATGTAATGGAGGAAGTTGAAAAGGAATACGCCCAACAAATGTGGAAACATGACCCTATAGGGTGTAAGAGGACAATAAATCAGGTATGGTTAAAGGATTAGAGGGGTAGTGCCACTCAATTTTCCAAATTTGCAAAGTTTGAAGATTTTCTTGAATCCTAGAAGTGCACTGTGTTGTAGATACCAAAAAATTTCCAATTCCTAGAATATATGTCGAAATTACAAGTTGTTTGAAGATTTCGATTCCCAAAATATATGTTGGAAGCAGTGTTACAAGACTCGCAGGAACTCACCAGAACTCGGTGAGTTGCGGTCTAGGCAGGGGTGGGCAAGCCTTCCCTATCTCAAACCTATTTGTTTCCATAGAAGATGGCTTCTATATCTATCTCAATTTTAGCTTAATGTGCACAAGGTGTATCTATACAAACTTAATAGGGTTGTCTTATGGGTTTCTCTGTCCCTAAACTTGTTGACTGTGACACCACCCACCTTGACAGATTTAATGAACTATGCATGGTCTACTAGGTTTTATAGATTCTACTGAAAATAAGTGATGCATTCAACTTACTTAGACCAGCTTACCATAAATGCACACTTAAGCAGCTACCACCTATAACCAAACAATCTTGAAGATTGGCCACTACATTCCCTTGCTCATAATTCCACATACACATGATAAACACATACCAAACATTCTAAGAGTATGGCTTCTCTAGTCTTGTTGACTCGAGATCAGATTACACTTATTTCTAAGTCCTAGTGTTCTTGAAGCATGATTTCCCAACACATTTTTAGGAGTTATAATTCTGTGTATAAAGAGAAACATTAAAACTCTAAGTATGACCACCACTTTAAATTTCTAATAACCAATGTCCATTACCGCTCTTATCCTTCTTGATATTATAAGAACATCTCAATCACTTAACCACACCCTCAATTCAAGTTTTAACTTTCCCCATTGTACAACTTCTCATTCACTTAGTCACATTCCCAAATCTAACTTTTACTTTGCCCATTTTCTAGCATCTCATTCACTTTACTACATTCTCATTTCTAACTTTGACTTTAGCCACTTTACTAACAACTCCACTCCTATTTAAATTAACAATTCCAATTGATCTTAAACATTCGCATTTCTAGCTTTTACTTCACCCACTCTACTAACAACTTCACTCCTATTTAAATTATCAATTCCGATCAATCTTAAACTCTAACTGCATTAACCCATTTACTTCTCATCCCATATTATGTATATCTCCCTGTGTTCCACTGGGACATATCCCATGGGATTTCCTTTTGTTCCCACACTGGGGACTTTTGGGAGACACAAGAACAAGTGGGAAACACCTTCAAGCTACCCCCAACAAAAAAATGAAATCATTTCCAATATGCTGAGAAACCGAGATTGCCTAAGGATGTTTGGCCATCCATTAACCATCCTAAGGACAGCTAACCATCCCCTATGGCCTAGTCTACAAATGTTTTATTTTTATAGTTTTTATGAAAAAAAGGGTTGGGGGCCACAAGAACCTTACACCCCTTTACAACCATCTTAAACCGAAAACAAAGACACTAACACCTAAAAACAAAGAACTCCCTTACATTGCTGTTTTGCACAACTACTGAAGACTTATTGCAGAACTGAAGATTTTGAACATTACACTTACATTTGAGTCTTAATTCTTTTCTGAATATTTTGTTTGCAGGTATGTTTGCTCCTTCATCTCACTTGCTTGGCCCATTATGATGCAACAGTGGAACACTATGAACTCCCCACTTCATATGGCAACCTATGCTCTAAATCCCAAACGGTATGCACTAAAACCTAGAATAATTCTTCCTTTTGATGAATAAGATGTGAAAGATAAGCTCACGAAGACCCTTCGAGAGATATATAACAATGAGGAGGCAAGTGTACTTCAAAGATAGTGGCTTGCCTTTCTCAAACTTCACGGTCCAACATTTAGAAAACCAAAGGCAAAGATAGATAGGGCTGCACTAGCTCAATTCAACCCTATTTAATGGTGGACATGGCATGACAAGGATGCACTAGAGTTGAAGAAGCTTGCCACTTGCCTCCTTTCACAAATTGCTAGTTTCTTTGCAACAAAAAAGAATTGGTCCACATAAAAATTCTATCAATCAAAAGGAATGGACTTACCTCTCAACAAGCTAAGAAGTTGGTGGCCATGCATAGTGCCATGCAACTTCATGATTAAAAAATTCCTAACTATTGATAGACTCCAACTGCACAAAGGGAAGTTTATCCTAAAAATGCCACACAAATTGATAAGGATAAGGCACAACTAGGATTGGTTGGGGTTCCATTGGATGAGGCAATCCCTCATATTGGTGGTGACTCAGGTTTAAACTCTGATTTTGACTTAAGCAAAGATGAGGTAGAGGCATAGCACTAGCAAATCTAGTTGTCTACATTGTCGTTGTAGCCTTTTGGCCTTTTCATTTTCTTGTATGTGTACACTGAAAATGAAAACTTAAATGATTATACATTAAATGTTGTTAATTTGTATGTCAACTAATGAATTCTCAAATCAGCTCTAATGTTTCATAATATGTTCATATAAAGAATATGTTGAATGCATTATCATATGAAAATTTGAAATTTCCCATATTTTTAGATTTTCCCTATTTTTTAATTGTTGTCCCCTAAAAAAGGGCCTCATGGAAAAAAGCATCCACTGTGATCCCTGTCCAAAAAACTTGGTGGAACATAGATATCTCCATCTCTAATCAACTAATATTAGTGGCTCTAATTCTAACTACCTATTTTCTTTAGCAAATCAAATTTCATTTACACCTCCCCATAGTGATTCTACTTTCCTTAGACCTGAGTGGATAATTTTAATTTCCGCTTATGAACAAAAAGCATATCTCTGCACATAGCCACAACTGCTATCACCTTCCTGCATACAAAAATCTTTAGCTCTCTAATACACACATCGTATTGTCCTCTGATACCTATGGAATGTTATAAAACTAAAGAATTACTGAATGAAACGGGAGGTGGTTGGGTCTGAAATTATCAATGCATAGACTTATTGTCTCTCTTTACAAAATTAAAATATTAAACCTAAACATTTAGTCATTTACTTATACATAAATGGGTTATGGCAATAGTAACAGAAACATTATAAGGTGAAGGGTGTGATTTTGCATATCTGGCCAAGCTGAAACTGGAACATATGTTGTTCAAAACAAACAAATCACAACCACAATCTTCTTCCTACAAGAACTTCGGCTTTTTAGCAAACAATAGGTGTTAACACGAAATCTATGCCTTCATACAAAGGTTGAGAACAGTCAGTATAGGTTATAGCAACAGTCTCAACAATGAGCTAATTATTTAATCCAGGAATTGCTAGACATATTTTTCTTAAAAAAATTACCCTTCACCATAGTAAATCAATAAATGTGAAAGAATGTGTATGTAACTGTAAACACTCATGAGCGACTCAGTTCATTAAACGAAGAGATCCAACCACATACTTTTGTCTACAAATCTGTTGTTATCACTAACTGCAAACATTCACCTTGAATCACCCTGGTTGCATGTGGTTCAGTATCTGTTGGCCTCTTTTTTTTCTTTCTGCCCTTGTTCCTCTTCCAAACTTCCCTTTTATAGATTCCTTTTAACCCATAATGTTAAACAACACCTCCTCTCCATTCTCTTCCTTCCACCAAACTTTTATTGTGTCACATTTATTTGTTTGGTGCCACCCCTATCTTAGATCAATGTGATTCTAAATATTACCGTAATGTTTACTATTTCCTGAATTCCAAAAGATGTTTACTTTAGTGAATATAATATTTCATTCGTCAAAATTATTATGTGAAAGTGATGTGTGCCTCAGTTTAAGCTTTTATATGTATACATCAGAATATTAAAATTTTATAAATAATTATTAATTAGTTGCCTAAAACATTGTGTTACAGTAACCATAATCACATACTACGTGCCTTTTAGGAATTATTCATTCAAGATATCCTTTAGGGTGCTAGGCATGCATACCAACAAGACTTCCTATAACTCACAACTAGACATGAACTTTGCTAAATGCCACAAGCATTTACAGGTACTTATATTTTGGCCAAAACTCAAATTTGGACATTGGCGTATATTTAAACAAGTGCAGGATCAGTTTCGCCTTAGAATCTGCATCTTTAATAAAGCCATAGAATCTACATCATGTTGCACTCTGGCACCTGCAAAATAAACAAATTTTCCTCGCACACAATTCACCAAATAGAAATTAGTACTCAGATATTCATAAACATACTCATGACATTCAATTCATAAAAGTACAATTAAAACTGAAACCATCATTAGTCAGAACATTTAATTGTTTACAATAGCACATTGAAGCCGAGACAATCAACATATTTATCAGGTTTCCACCTTAATCCAAACTACAACAGGACTATGGGTGTATTACAAGTGAGTTTAATAGGGATGTGACATCATCCCACCTTTAGACTTAAGTCAATTCAGATTAATTAAACAAGTTTGGATATTCCTTCTTAATCATGTCCTCATCTTCACAGGTGGCTCCTCACTCACCATATTGGTCCAGAACGACCTTACCTTGTTGTATGGTTCTGTTTCGTAGTTGTATATTGTACCTGTCTATGATTACGAGTGGACCGAGGTGGATTTTTCCGGTCCCTTCCACTTGTAGTGCCTGCCAGTCAATCACATACATGTAATCAATAATATATTTCTTAATGTAAGTACACATAAAACGCATTATGAATATAAGAGAGAGAGAGAGAGAGAGAGAGAGAGAGAGAGAGATAGTGGGAGAGTTAGTCTATAAGCCACATGGCTAATCTCTTTTAAGACTTCAAATAGTCCAATATGTTGCAATGACCAGTTTTGCCAAATTTTATCGAACTTTTCTGTGGTTTGTCAAGAATAAAACACCCTTAATGCAAACTCTCTTTGGGTCCTCATTGCATTACATGACTTTAACGTTGATCTACAAGTTCCTTCATTCTCTCCCTATGTTACACCCCGATTGTATAGCTACTATTGCATAGGGCAATTGATTGTAATGTTTGAATCTTTGTGATGAATAAAACATGTTTTTGTTATCAAAATGAATGAGTTCTATTTAAATGATCGTTTCATCTGATTGATACTTCTATCGATGTTATCCTTGATGAATGTTGCATGCATAGTATTGAATTGTGAATATTCTAACTTAAGATGTTTTGTATACTGTTGGTGTTGTGAACAAGTAACTGCCGAGATTGTATGTCTATGGTTCCAGGAACAGGAACCATTCCTCCAAGCGGAGGGGAAATATCACTCGGAAGAGGGGCTTAGTCGGATAACCGATAAAGTTAATCAAATTGAGCATACACACACTTCACTAAGGGTTTTGGGAACTGGGTCAGATTGAGTTATCTTGATAAGTCATCCTTAGGCTTAGGAGTCTTGATTACTTCTTAATGCTTTATGAGTGGTGCTACTTGTTGTCTGACTTACTGTTCTGTGAGCCTTGAATGTGAAATGTGAAATGTGAATTGATAAGTGTGGTATAGATAGGATGTATATGCATATACGTGTACCACTCATATGTACGTAGCAACAGGGATGACATGTCGATACAGATGTATGATGGGCAATTATTATGCCATACACATGTGTCGACATGGCATACATACAAATGCATACACATGGCTGGCACACCTATAAACATATGCACACTATCTATAATGTTGTTATAACGTTATATTGATGCCTTAAATTTACAGTTAAACGTATATATACATGTTTGCACAAACAGGTGTATTAAGGGTATGCTGACTGGCCCGTAATACACATATTTGGATGATTAAATACAATATGTATAGATATATTTAAATGTAAATATATGAATGTGTTTATAATATTATATATATATTTAATATTATACTTAATATTATATTTAATATAAACGTTATTATAGTTTTACCTGGAATAAATATATAGATATATCTATAAGTAATATTTAAATATTAAAACATTTAAATATAGATATATATATATTTAAATACGGTAAATAAAACTATAATAGGATATATTTAATATAATGCAAAATATAAAATATAATATCTTATTTATATTTTAAATAAATATTACCTTGGAAAATAAATAAATTTGACTTGCATAGTCATTTGGCAAATAATATGTATTTACCATGAGTAAAATAAATAAATGACTTTATAGTCTTTTGCTTAAAACATATGAAGTTTATTTGGTAAAATAAATGTATTTTACATTGGAAATCTTGAGAGATTTACCGAACACTTTATTGAACTTTTTAATAAAGAAAATAATGCGAATTACCTTCATTATGAAATACGCCAAAAAGCAAAAGTTCGAATTTGGATTTGCAAAAGGAAATGGAGGAAGTCGCGCGACTATAGATTCGCGTGTGAGCATAGACCAGGTTGCGGTTTGCTATGCCATCCGCCATTTGGAGAATATGTAAGGGGACCCGAGGGTTTAAGCCAGGTGGGACGTTTTTTGCTTAGACGTTTTCCTGCAATGAGTTTAAGCCGCCATTTTTGGACGCCCAGGCTGTAGGTGTCTTCCATTCGCTTATTACCATATGTAAGTTGAAAGTTTCTCCTAGAATAAAGGTTGAATCATCTCTCTTTTTGCTGAGTATCTTGCTAGATTATTGCCACTGCATAAGTTGACATTTCCAATGAGAAAGGTGTCGAATTCTCATGCCAAAAATGTAGCAAGCATGAGAATTCGAAACCTATAAATAAGAGTTTCTCTCAATGCCATGGACACACGAATTTCTTATCTGCTTTTGCTTAAATCCGAATTCCTTTTGGAGAGCCATTTTTTGTCATTGCTGTAGTAGCATTTGTTTTGTGAGCCAATTTACATATATTCAATCGCCAATTCTGAGAGATTGGTTTTTATATGCTGCAAGCATAAAATACAATACCTGTAATAGAAACCAGAATTGAGAGGAGTGATACTAGAGATCAGAAAGAGAAGGAAGAGAATAAGTTGCAGACTGGAATCATTTACAGCAAGGAAATAGGCATGGGAAATGCCTTTAATTACTTTTGTTGTTTTAATTGATCTGCTTGATTAAATTCTGCATTACTTTGCTTGTGATATGAAGTAGAGTAGGAAAATATTAGAAGAAATTTTGTTGAAAGGATAGCTTGTTGAAATGGAATAGCTTAATTTCATAGGGAAAAGCTTGTAGAAATGGAATAGCTTAATTTCATAGGGAAAAGCTTGTTGAAATGGAATAGCTTAATTTCATAGGGAAAAGCTTGATTGAAAAGGAATAGTTTGTTCAAATAAATGAAAGGAAAATGTTGGAATACTTTTTAATAGAATTTACTTTATGAATTGTATTTACTTGAATACTGCTTGATTCCTTATATAGAGGAAAAGAGGAACTAGTTATTAAATACTAGGTCGAGGATGGAACCAGTACCAAGGTAGTCTAAAGCTTTAAAGTTAGTAGGTTAACTAGGAAAAGCTATGTACTCCATGGATAAAGAATTCCATGTTAGGAGTTACCCGAGGGACTCTTGTTGACTGCATTTCAATTCCTGATGAAGTAGTTTGTTTGAAGGTAGGTTGTCTGAAACAGGATATACCTCCCTTATGTAGCTATTGAAGTAGAATGTCTAAAGGTAGGTAATCTGAAACAAGATATACCTATCTTGTGTAAATCTCTTAGAAAAATGTTGTAGGTTAGTCTGGGATAAAAGATTATCCAAAAGCAAAGGACGATACCTATGCATAGTGTAAGATAGCCTTAAGTCAAATCGGTCCTGAGTAGTGTATATGATAGATGACCTTCATTCGAAGTACTGAATGTGAATACTTTGGCCAAAGTAGTGGAAGGTACGATATCCACTTAGATGTGAGATAATTGAGACTACACTGTCAGTTCATTGTGATCCATCATGCTAGTTCAGGATTGTGAAATAGCAAGTTCTAGATGTATAGGACACAGCACTATGCTCAGTTGGGTTGTCGCAGCCGGTTACTTTACCAATCTCTTTGTTCGATGGGAGGGCCATCTATTGAATGATAGATGTGCGGGGGACCGCATTAACAGTCTGTGGTTGGCAGAAAAGCGCCTGAGTGATGTTTCTCCTCCACAGCAAGCAACAGATACACCAAGATTTGAAAGGAAGGGAACCTGGACCATCTTACTACTATTTGTGCAAAAGCTTACGAGCTATGTATGTAATTGTTTTACTTTTGTACTCTGATTTATATTTGCAATGAAAATGGAATTCATGTGGAAATATATATTGTAACTTGCAAGTATTTATCAATAAAGAAAGGAAGAATTTTATTGTAATGTCTTTGTTACTTGTTACTTTTATATGTTTGAAATGAAATGTTAGAAAAAATTTAATTACCCAAGGATGGGGTCGTTACACCCTAATTATACTTACTTGTCATATTCATGGAGCAAATCCAGCTCAATGGTCACCCACCTGATTGCCTAATCCATGCCATCCCTTCAATACCCTGCACTTTCTACCATAAATTACTTCAAAAGGTGTCATCTGGATGGAAGATTGGTAGGAGTTATTATAGGCAAACTCCACCAATAGCAGATATTCTTCTCATGATCCATGATTTGATAGACTCTTTGTTTGGCCATCTATTTCTGGGTAGCATGCAATATTGAAATTGAGTTTGGTACCAAGGATTGGTCCAAAAACTAGAGGTGAATAGCTTATCCCTATCAAATATGATTTCATTGGGTATCTCATGCAATTTAACTATCTCCCTTATAAATCTTCTCACCAAAATCCAAGCATCATCTTTAACATTGCCTTGTATCAATTGTGCAACCTTGGTTAGTTTATCTTTAACATTGCCTAGTATGAGTGTGCAACCTTGGTTAGTTTGTCAACTATCACTACAATATTATCACAATTATTGCTTATCTTGGACAAATCTATCATAAAATCCATTATAATTACCATCTATGTGTGTCATGGTAAGTCATGTGTGTACAATATTCTTGCTAGATGGCAATGCTCAGCCTAAACTCATTGGCACTCCAAGCATTTTGCCACGAAGTTAGCTATCTCATTCATTCCTAGACAGAAATACAAAGTTTTCAAATCCGCATACATCTTGGTTGCCCCAAGATGTGCTTGATAAGGTACACTATGGCTGTCCTCAATGATTCTAACTTTTAAACTACCTTCTTTGTGTACAAATATTTGCCTTTGGTATAGAGAGATACCATCATACCCTAGGTAATATTCTACATTACATGTCCTTTGCTGCAATTTTAGCTTCCTATATTTGTTTGATAGTTTCATATAGGTTAAATCTTATTATGTGATTGTCACTATGTCAGCCCAACAATTTAAGGCATTTGCAAACTGATTTTCCTTCCCCTTAACATAGAAAATGTCAATCTCATAATTGTTTAGGAATTCTAACCATCTTCTGTATTGTGCATTCAAGAGGTTATGTGAAAATATATTTTAGTCTCTTATGGTCTATCTTTATTCAATTTGAACTGTCTTCCCACAAGGTAGTGCCTTTAGACCTTCCATGCATGCACAATTGCCACTAGCTCTAGATCATGGGTAGGATAGTTGATTTCACAATCCTTCATCTCACATAACTCAAACACAATCACATGACCATCCTAAATCCAAACTTCTGCTAGGCCATCCAATGACGTTTTTGTCCACACTACGAATTCCTTCTCTAGATCTAGCACTTGAAAAATTGGTGTAAGGTTATGGGCTTGCCTCAATAGTTGGAAGGTAATCTCAAACTTGTTGGTCCACTCAAACCTTTTTCCTTTCCACTCGAGAGAGCTTATGAGGTTAGCTACTCTAAAAAAGTTATCTACAAACCTACAATAGTACCCCTACCAAACCCATAGAACTTCTTACTTTTGAAACATTCTCAGAGCTAGGCCAGTTGACTATTGCTTGGATCTTAACTAGATCCATTGAAATTCCCCTAATGGTTATGATTTCCCAAATAATGAAGCTTGTGTCAAAAGAAGAAAGACGTGGCCAGCTTCTCATAATGCTTATGTTCCCTCAATCTCCACAATACCATTTTTAGACACTCCTTGTGTTCCTACAAATCCTTAGAATTGATTAGAATGTCACCTAGGAACACCAATACAATTTGTACAAATAGTCATGAAAAACATGGTTCATAAGGCTCACCAAAGCAAATGGTGTATTTTTCAAATCACAAGGTACCACTAAGAATTCATAGTGGCCATAGCTAGTACAAATTTTTTTCTTTAAGATATTCCCATTCTTCATCATTAGCTTGTGATAACAGGATCTTAGATATATTTTGGAGGAAATTGTGGCCCTAATAGGTCATTTATTCTAGTCAAAAGGTATCTATTTCTAACAGTCACCTTATTCAGCATCCGATAGTCATTGCACAATTGTAAGGTTCCATTACTTTTCTTATTGACAAACATTGAAGCTCCTATAGTACCAAAATAAGTCAAATTAACCCTTTCCCCACCAAATCCTACAATTTTAGTTTAAGCAGTCAAAAGTCAACAATATTCATTTACGTAGGCTCAATCCTTGGGACAAAATTAATTGAGAAACCAATCTGCCGCTTAGAGGGCAATCCTAGCAATTCTTCAAGAAAGGCATCTCAAAATTCCTGTAGAATTGGATGATCTTTAATATTGGACATGAGATGAAATATCCCAACTAGAATATACACATTGTTTAGATTTTTGCAACACAAAGTTAAGCTCTAATTTTCTGATTTCGAAATTCTGCACAAACCCTAGTTTGCTGATATAAATTTCTGAGTTTAAACATGCATCAACAACAGCATTTAGTCTTTCCAATGACATCAAAAATCACAGCAGATTTGTCTAACCATGAATAGGAATGTAACCATCACAATGAAGCATCAAAAACATCCACCAACACATGCCAAATTCTGATAATCAATTGTTCAGTTTGCTGCTACAAATCAGACCTATCTATTGATGCAATTTCACAATGAAATGGGCTCCAAACATGCCCAGCAACATACAGAAGTTTTCTGATATGAAGAAAACCCAGATTATGCAATGAAAATGGTCTCCTACCCCAACCCTAGCTGGGTGAATGGCTCCAGCTCACACCAATGCAAATAAAATGCAAACTTTTGATCATAGATGACTCCACAACCCTACCACAAGGGTGCGCTGGCCTGCTGGTCTGATTGTAGGGTTCGCAACCCTTGAAAATCTTAAGTGAACCTTCCAACTTGCCCAAATTCGCCCCTCCAAACTAGTTGCCTATGCTGATGTAGAAATCTAAGCATGAAACTAAAAAAACTCGCCATTGAAGTGCAAGTGAACCTCCATTATGAAGTCCTCCATTGAAGAGCTAGGTTTTCATCCAACTCCTCCAATATTCTCAAGGATTTTCGTCCTTAGAATATTTGCCAAAGTGCAGATCAGAAAAGCAGAGATAATTCAAATGATGTCAAAAGCCTCCAAATGACCTTGTATTTATATCAAATCCTCCCTTATGACTCCCAATCTGCCTGACCCAACTTGGGCGCCAATTTTGCATTTTAAAATTGCTTTTAATTTATTTTTATTCCTCCTTTTTGGGCGCCAACTTGTTTTTTGATTTTTATTTTATTTTTTCTCCTTATTTCTCCAAAAGGACCGCCCAAGCCCAAATAAAAATATAAATAATATTTTGCTTCCACCAAAATTCATGATAAATCAATTGAACCCCTTTTCCATCATCTCCATGCCAAATAAAAATTATTTAGGCCAAAAAGAATATTTTTCTATTTTTCCAAGGCCCCAAAATGCATTCCCTTACGTCATATGTTAGCCTACGGGAAAGAAGAATAGGCCACGTCACACATCTGGTTAATTGAATTATTAGGTCGAATACGGGAACATTATAGTCCTCCCTTCCCATAATTGCTTGTCCTCAAGCAATTGCAAACTAGGATGTTGCAAAATCTGCTATCTTTCCCATGTCACATCCTCTAATGGCAAATCCTTCAACTTCACCAAATACTCACGAACCTCCCTATTCCTCAATTGCCTATCCCTCATCTCCAATATACTAACAGGAATCAAAACCAAAACACCCTCTTCATCGAGAGGTGGAAGCTACGAAGAAGAAACAATATGTTGCCCAAGTGCCTTCTTGAGGCAAGACACATGGAAAACATTATGGATCCTACTATCAGCTGGTAGCTCAAGCTCATATGCAACCTCTCCAACTCTCCTCACAATCTTGTGGGGACCATAGAACCTAGGCTTCAGCTTCTCTGCACCACTCTTCTTCAAGGTTGACTACCTGTATGGTTGCAGACGCAAAAACACCAAATCACCAACCTCAAATGTCCTCTCCACTCTATGTCTATCAGCATATGTCTTTTGTTGATTTTGCGCATTCTGAATATTATCCTTAAGTACCTTAAGGATATCCTAGCTATCCTGCATCAACTCCTTAGCCCTTGGAGCACAACTATCATAAAAAGCCAAATCTACAAAAGATGGAGCATCATACCCATACAAAGCTTAGAAAAGAGACATACTAATCGACATATTGTAGGTGGTATTGTAACAATACTCACCCAAATGCAACCATCTAATCCAAGCACGTTGCTGCCCTGCAACATAATTGCGAAGATACCCCTTGACCCACTTGTTCACAATCTTCGTCTGTCCATCTATCTGTGGGTGATAAATAGTGCTCGATGTCAATTTCGTACCCACCAATCAGAAGAGCTCCCTCCAAAATACACTAATGAATCTATTGTCCCAATCACTCACAATGGTCTTGGGAAGACCATGCAATCTGAACACCTCTCTGAAAAACAACTCAGACACTTGAAGGGTTGAAGACTCCATGGATATCGCAAAGAAGTGTGCATACTTGGTCAATCTATCAACCACCACAAATATACAATCCCTACCTTGGGCCTTTGGAAGTCCAATGATGAAATCCATCGAAATACTCTCCCACCTCTACTCCGGAATAGGCAATAGCTGAAGCAACCCTGTTGGAAAAGTATGCTCGAACTTGTTTTGTTGACAGGTCATACACTCTCTAACATGCTGCAAGACATCATCCTTGAGACCCTTCCATGAGAATCTCTCACTTGCCTGTAGGTTTTGAAAAACCTTGGATGCCTTGTGTAATGCCCAAAATCAAAATCTTTGCTTCATTAAGGCATTTTGTAAAAGTGATTCAAGACTTGTAAAATTTATCATCAAAAGTCAAAATTTTAAAAAATAAAATTTTCTATTTTTAAAAATTTCTAAAAATAGACTTGAATTAGGGTTTTTTGGGTTTCTTGTGAAACGGATGCTGGATAAAATTTCTAATTAGACATTTTCTAAAAATGGAAATTTCTATTTTTAGAAAATGTCTAAAAATAGAATCTTTGCATGGATGGCTCAAACTGATTTTGATTGGTTGAAAATACATCCTGATCAAGTTGGTCAAGTCAGAATCGTCAAAAAGTCAGTTTTTCTCTTGTGGGTATACTTTTCTTTTCCAAAAGATAAATCAGGACCTTCGAGGTCATCAATGGAGGATGGCTAGCTGCCAGGTGTCAGAAGCAAAGTCTCAAGCGCTGCACAGATCGATCAATGGTCAAAGATGCTCGAAAAACGGTGAACGGAGGGGAATCTAAAAATAGCAACAAAATTTGCAATAAATATTCTAAGTCTGGAAAAGAAAGGCACCTTATTTCAAGGGAGGCGCCTGGCATTCAATGCCTTAGCCAATTTTTCAGTTTTTGCAAATCATGCATGCACAACGATGAACACATTCAACATGTCAACAACGACAATCAACGCAATCGACAAAGGTGGTGAACAAGAAAGTTGAAAAACGTGAAAAAATGACTAAGTCCGGTGAGTAAAGGCTCCCCTGTCAACCAGGGGCGCCCAAGATCTCATGCCTTGAATTTTTTCGCATTTTCTTGGAAAACATGCAATTCGACCCGTTAGCCCAATTTAGATCAAGTCAAAATCAGTTTTTAGGGTTGAGTAAAAGTAGGAGATCATCATATATGTTTAGGCTCTTCAACGAATTCATCATCCAATTCAGAAGACCTATCAAACGCCGGGAAATGCAGATCGAATGCAAGCGAAAACACGGAAAACGAAGAAAATCACAAAAAGTTGAAAATCATCAAATTTTGACTAACACTGGGATGCTTGGGCGCCTTTCAAGGAGGGCACCTTTATTGCCATGCCTTAGAATATTTTCGGTTCGTTCAAAAAAATTGTCAAAACATCTCCGTCAGCCCAGTTTCGGCTTTCAAGGAATTAGTTGGATGTAGTAACAAAGGCTGCTATGAGGTATCATTCTTCTCAGATTTGATCAGGCTTACTAGGTTGGCTGGTTTTCAGTCTTAGTTGTTCACAGATTGTAAGAAAATGATGCCCAAACAAGGGGTACCAGCTTTCGAAAGCACGAAAAACGAAAAAAGCTGAAAATCTCAAAAAAGTTTCTAACACTAGCAAAGCCATGCGCCTTTTTTCAAGGAGGGTGCCTTTCTCTCCATGCCTTAGTAACTTTTTCGCTTCGTCCGTGTTTTCTTCCATTCCTCCTCCGTCAGCAGTTTCCATGGTGTACGATCACGATCAAACGTCGTCAAATGCTGGAACGAAGCTAGGGATCACTTCAGCAGTGGTCAAAGATGAGATTGCCATGGTCAAATAGAGATTATCAATTCACAGTGCCAATTTGGCGGATCATCAAAGTTAGAAGCAAGCTTCAACGGAGGCAGAGGCGAGCAAAATTTGAAAATTTCGAAAAATAAACTATCTCTGGTGAAGTTGGGCGCCTTATTTCAAGGAAGGCGCCCAAGTCATCATTACTTAGAAAACTTTTGAAAAATATCCTCATATGCATGCTTTTTGACGCCCTACTTTTTTAGGAGTTCTCTGAGTGATGCAAATGAAGTTGGATAATTTTGCATGAAGACGCCTTTCACCTCCAAATTCTATTTAAGAAAGCCTTTAGCATTCATTTTTCATAATTTACAGGTTGGCTTTCAGACGAAGAAACATAAAATTTTCTTCTTTTCAAGATTTGGAAGCTCAAACAAAGTGATTTTTCAGCGTTCTTCGTGGATTCGTGATTGGGAAGCACAAAAGCACACTTTTTCATGGTCTATTTTTCTATGGCATCACTTTTCAGAAACAGGTGGTCAAAATTTTCAACTTTCATCAATCTGGTTCTACTTGTTCTTCACTCTTGAAGATTGGAAAATTTTATAATTTTCAAGAGAGTACTTTTTCACGCATGTTCAGGAAATCCTCAGATTTTTCAAAATCTAACGATCTAGGTCTCTTCAGAATGAGATTGTCTACAAAACCCAGGCCTCAGCTTTTTTTTGAAAAATTTGCTTGTCGTCCCCTATTTTTTAGATCTTTCTTTTTTGAGAAAACTCAAATTTTTGAAAATCTCACAGTCTAGGACTCTTTACAACGAGTTTCTCTACGAAACCCAGACCTCAATTTTTTGGTCCTACTTTTTAGGAAATCTTGCATGTTCTTGAAAAAAATCAGCTTTTTCAAAATCTGACAATCTAGATCTTTTTAGAATAAGATTATCTACAAAACCCAAACCTCAACTTTTTAAATTTGCCTTTTTTCTAAAGAAAACTCAGCAATCTATTTTTAGCTCTGGTGCAGAACTTGTCCAAACATAGGCGTGTTCATAGTCAAAGTCAAGTTTTTCAACATACAGTACTCTCCAACAGAAATCAGGACCAAATCAATGTTGCTCCACAATTTCTTGAGAACATTTGAAACCGACTTGCATCATGTGCATCCAGTGTTTGATTTGCATGCTTTGGAAGGCACAGAAAACATTGCAGTCAAAAATATTGATCATTTTGGGTTGTTTGCAGCAGCTTCTATCCCCATCTCAATGCAAAGCATTGAATTCGTAATTGCTTGTGTCAAGCATTATAATTCAACTTCACGAGAAATCATATCAGCAGATGGGCTTATTATTTGCAGCCTCAAGCCGGAAGATATTGAGAAGTGTTTTGCAATATCACCATAAACAAAAAAATTCATCATATCTATTGAAGAATGTGAAAAGGTGTGGTATGCGCAAAAGGACAAGTGTCAGAAAAGAATGGCTTAGAAATCGCTGAAAGAGAAGCAAAATGCTTTGCCAAGGAATGTTGAGCATAGTGATTTCAAGGAGGAATATGCAATCATGATTACTTTGGTCAATTGATTCACAGGTCAAGCAAAGGCCAATAAATTCCAGCCTTGGATGTTTTACATCATTTCCCAGATGGTTGACAGAGCAAAACACTATGACTGGCTAGCATTGATCAATGATTGTCTCCACCGTCAAATGACAGAGTTCTTCAAGACCCATGAATTCCACATGAAATCCTACCTCGTATATCTAATGGCTTTTCAAGGCAAGTTTAGAGGTTTGAATGTCATTGAAACTCTGAGTGTTCAGCATGTGTATGATCATTACCCACAGATAGAGTTTTCAGAAGCTGAGCGACGTTACAAGCAGGTGAATGATCTATTCCTGATGCATACGGTGTGAGATCTTGATAATGAGTTGAATTTCAGCAGATGCCAAATTGGCAATGGCAGAGTGGGCTGATTGGTTTACTCAATTCCCCATGTTCTCCTACATAAGAGTATATGGCTTCTCAAGTGATCCAATGATGCTTCCTAGATATCCAACGGATGAGGTTGTGTTCATGGAGTTTCTAAGGCAAGTACATGAAGTGCACACATTTCTGCGTAACAGACGCAAGCCTGCATTGAGTTTCCCATTTGAGATGAGCATATATAGATGCAGATCAATAGCTGACGCTAAGTTGATGAGTGATGAAATGTCAAGGTTTGGTCTCAAGCTTTTCAAGGAGAGACATTCATACGATCCTTGTGGTGTCTTTGCAACTCGTCTTGGTCAAAATCATGCACATTTACCTACAGTTGAAGATTTTTGGGTTAATTGTGCAGATGAGTTCAAAGTGCACAGCCACAACTACTCCAAACTTACTCTTTGGCAGATGCCAGATTTCTTATCAGAAGATGTGGAGAATTTGTCAGATGATGATGAGGAAGTTCTACTTCCCATGTATGCCCGAGATCAGGTCGAGCAACGGCCACTTTCACAAGTTGATTGGTTCGCCAAAGAGAGCACCTCAATTGAGGAAAGGACAAGTCAAGTTATCAAGAACAGTAGGATCTTCTTGAGCAATAAAAGGACATGGAAGGTAGGTAGCTATTCCGGTTGCAGAGCCGCCAATAAGTCAGTCATCTCTACCTTCTAGATCAAAACTAAGAGCGAAAACTATGAGCAATCGTCCAAAAGATACGAAGATTAGCAGAATGACGAAGAGCTTAAAGGAAAAGGTGAATCAACAAGAACAATCAACAGATACACCAGAAGTTCCAATTGAGTCAGCACCACCAGTTGAAGCCATGCCTTCATCTCCCATTCTTCCGCCATCGCCAAGGCTTCTCTTATTCATATAGATTCGAAAGGTGATTCAACAGTTTGCAACATCTCAACACCAATTGATCCATCAGGAGTTGATCGAGTTGGAATCGATCCTCCCAGAGAAGTTAGTAGAGACTTCTCGTCTTGGCTTAAGAACATCCTAGGAAGGAAGAGGAGGAAGCCTTCTTATCAATTGAACTTTGCAAAACTTGATAGTTTCTACCAAGACACAACAGAGAAGAAACTTAAGAAGCAAGTTCATATGGAGAAGAATTCTGATGGCGAGATCATCCTTGAGTTTGCCACACCTCCGGAGGACAAGAATGTTGATGAGGTTGAAATTGAGACTTCAACATTGTCAAGGCCAATCTCGAAAGAAGCACGCGACATACTAATGTAAATCTCTTCGAGGTTGCAGCAGACAATCTGAAGGAATAAGTGCTCAAGGATGGAGAAGATAAGGCAGCCCTCAAGGCCGAGATTCAACAACTACGGCAGTATGTTTCCAACCTCCTTCATGGTACTTCACGGGCCACCTTGTTGCTTCCACAAATTCTAGAGTCACCTTCAGATCAACACCAGCTGAGTCAGTTGGTCATCTACGAAAAACATTTGAGAGATTGGATAGAAGAATTCAACACCAGGAGCAGATTTATACTTGCAGAGATGTACCAATTGAGGTACAACGCCCATGATTTTTGCTCAAGGATTTAGGAGTTTGAGCAAAATATAGCGGAAAGGAAACCAAGAGATGAGATCGTCATTTCCGACTTGAGGACGACTTTTGATTCAGTCATTATGGAAGAACACAAGAAGAAGCTTTTTGCTTGGAGAGAACACCTCTTCAAAGTAAAAACCTACGAAGGAATATCTGTAGAATGGGTTGGATATAAACAAAAGGTTTCTAATACTCTCAAGTTCGTAAGTATGTTTGTGTCACAAATCCCTCATCAATATCGACATGAAGGTGGCATTTACTTTGATCTCGGTGAAGTTCAAACAAAGTTTCAGAACCTTGTTCATGGGAGTTTTAATGGTGATCCTATTGCCTACAAGATGAATCATGTTGCCGCAATGCCAACAAAATTTGATGAAGCAACTAAAAGGAGGAAAGAATAGCTAAGTTTGATCATAGATGGTGAGGAGATGTTGGAAAAACAGTGCATCATTCTGGATAGTATCAGTGTTCCTGATGAAGAGGCAATTAACAGCTTTTTGGAGGATATGATTTCCCAAGCTGTTAATGAGTGAACTACTAGTTGAAGCATACAAAGATTTCCAGGGATAGAACTAAAAGCAATAGTTAACTCGATGTCTTTTTCAAGTTTAACTTGCTATTCTCTTTCATGCATATCCATTCTTCGGAAATATCAGTGTATAGTTGGAGTTTTTCCCAGTTAACTGATGTTAGCAGTTAGTTAGTTATTAGTTATCTTATGTTTATTTTTAAAAATAAAGCTTGCATGTTGGCAAGACTAGTTGTTAAAAACAAGGAGATTTTAGAGTTCCCTACTCCTTGTTTGTGTATAAATAAGGGCAGCCTTGCCCATTTATTTTTAACTGTTGTTGTGATAACAAATTTGTTGAGCTTATTTTGCTTGCAACTTTGCTATTCAGTGTTTATTCACTTTTGTTTCAAGTGTAATCTGGTTTGTTCGCATATTGTAAGCCTACTTTGCTACAATTTGTTGTCCCAGAGGTGTTATTGCTATTAGAATTTGAGGAAATAAATCTCATGCCTACTTTGCTTTGATCTACAGTCTCAATATCTTTCAATGTTTTGTTATTATGTTTGGCTTGCATAATCTTTATTTCAGCATACATCTCAAAAGTACAATGAGTCTTCAAGTGTGTTCTGGAAGCAAGTTTATTTAAGTATTTGTGTTTAATCAAATCATTCCCTGTTTACTTTTGATTCTCAGACTCTGAATTTACTTGAGTTGTCAAAAGCGTCATTAGTTTAGGCATAGTTGTTAAAATTACAAAACCAGAGAAAACCTCAGCTATGACACAAACAGTTTTATAACCTTGTGCTCTTAAGCTGAGAATAAAAAGATTGGCAATAGTTTAGTATTTCTTTTTAAGCATAAGAAGCAAAGAGGGAGCTTCCCCTCCTGATTTGAAGAGCAATATAACTGTGCATAGTTGTTTGTTCCTAATTCACATTCCAGAGGTGTGAATTGAAATGCCAACACCCTGCTAAAGGAGTGTCATGAATGGCCCTCAAGATCTTCTCTTTCAACTTCAACTCAGGCACCAAATAGATCCTATCCTTGTAGCATATCACATCATCCATCCCCTTATATCTATCGTCTTGAATCTTACCATCCAAGAGCTCACAAGAAAAAATATTCTTGGAATACTCAACCAACAAATGAGCCTTCCAATCCACCAAGATCTCCAACATAGAGCAAAGGGTAGGCCTCCTAGATAAAGCATTTGCAACCACATTGTTCTTCCCCTTGACATACTCAATGTTGAAATCATATGCTTGGACCTTGCTTATTCACTTCTTATGCCTCTCATTCAGGTTCGTCTGTGCAAGAAAGTGCCTCAAACTATTGTGATCAGTCCTCACCACAAATCTATTACCCACCAAGTACTGTCTACACTTCGCCAAGGCATGCATGATGACGAGCATCTCCTTGTCATAGGTGGAATAGAGCCTCTCTACATCCCTCAACTTCCTACTCTCAAATGAAATAGGATGTTTATTATGCATCAAAACTGCACCAATACCTACTCTTGAAGCATCACAATCCAAGACAAAAGGTTGTGTGAAATCAAGTAATGCCAAGACTAAACAAGAACTCATCACCTGCTTAAGCTTGTCGAAAGTATCCTGAGCCTCCTCTGACCAACTGAATGCTCCCTTCCTCGTAAGATCTGTGAGTGGCACTATGAGTTGTGAAAATCCCTTCACAAACCTCCTATAGTAGCAACATAGCCCCCAAAATCATCTCAACTCCGAAATGTTCTTGGGTGGTGGCCAATCCAGGATAGCTCGAATCTTCTCCTGGTGCACACAGACTCCATTAGCTCCAATCAGATGTCCCAAATAAAGAATCTTCGTCATCCCAAACTCACACTTGGAGGCCTTAGCAAACAAAGACCATGCCTCCATGATGCTCAATACCTCCTCAATATGTTGTAGATGTTCCTCCCATGTCTTACTATATATCAAAATATCATCAAAGAACACCAAAACAAACTTACGCAAGTGCTTACAGAAGATGTGGTTCATGCATGACTAGAAAGTGTATACATGTAAATAATCCTGACTGACATAGTGCATCCAATTCCGATCAATTATCATTAAACTCCTCTATTAATCAAATAAAGCAGTTTATTGGATTGATTCACCAATGTTCATCTAGTTTAATTAAATGAATCAATTTATCCCCAAAGGCCTCTTATTTGATTAAAATAAATCAAATGATTTAAATCCAATTCACTAACCCACTCAAAATTAATTAAATTTTGAATTAATTAACTTCAATCACCTCATAACCCTCATTACCCTTCCTCTAGCTTTTGACTCAACCTTGGTCAAACTCAACCCCTGACTAACCCACCCACTTGCACATGAAAATAGTTTCTTTTAATTAACCAATTACCTCATTTATCCTCTCAAAAGTATATTCTAAGGAATATTCCCTCATTAACTCCCTTTATTTGACTTTCTTACCCAAAACAATTTCCCTCCAAAACATCTCAACCATATTCATTTAACTCCTCTTACATCCTCATTTATGCTTCTTACACCTCTCAAATCCTCAAGCACATGCATTAACTATGCACATTCTCCAAAATGTGCTCCAACTTCACCCATTAGGATTGAAACAAGTGTCCCAATCTCATTGGCTCTCCTTTAGTCCCACATTCCTCCCATCTCTCCATTCTTCAACCCTTCAATCTATAAATAGAAGTCACAATCATCCACAATCTCATCCACAACTTGAAGCATTATCACTATAGCCATTTTCATACTTAGCATTTCATCATTTTCATCTCTTTCAAGCATATTTTCATCATTTCCACTCTTGGAATCACATTCAACATCAAAGTTCATCAAAGGGATTGGGAAAGGGCTTCCTTTTCACATCAAAGGAGCACCACTCCCCCTATGGGATGGAGGTTTAACCAATTCAATTAGATTTCATGTCTTTTTTAGTTAGTTTATGCTTATTTTCATGTTTTCTCTTTGATTTAGTTAAAGAATCTCATAGGGAGTGTTTGATTCGGTTTCTAACATGTTTAACACTTATTTGTTGATCCTTGTTAGTTGATTGCAGATTGGACACTCACAGAAAGTAGCAGGAGCATTAGTAAGACTAAAAGGCATCACAAAAAAACTCATAGTGCCCGTAGTGACATTGGAATGTTGTATTGTGGATGTCCTCCTCACGTACCTGAATTTGATGGTATCCCGAACGAAGATCAATCTTTGTGAAATACACTACCCCATGTAGCTCATCAAGCAACTTGTCGATCCTGGGAGCTATTCTTGATTGTCTTCTTGTTCAAAGTTTTGTAATCAATGCACATCCTCATGGTGTTGTCCTTCACAAGAACAATTGAAGAAGAAAAGGGACTGGAACTAGGCCGAATGTGTCCCATATCAAGCAACTCCTTAATCATCTTCTCAATCTCCTCCTTGAAGTGTCGCGGATGATGATAGGGAGTAGTAATGACTAGCTTGGCTCCCTCCTCAAGCTCAATGACATGCTCAAAACCACGATCTAGTAGCCTACCACAAGGGATATCACCAAACACCACGCTATACTTATCAAGCATAGATTGAATATCAACATGATGCTCATGAGTGCTAGAAGATTAGGAAGATACAAAGCATTGGGCGGCCCAAGCAACAACCATAGTAACGAGACTCGGACTCGGCTCGGACTCGGCTAGGGCGACTCAACTCGGGACAAGGGGACTCGGGACTCGGACTCGGCGCAGACTCGGCAAAATGAAAAAAAGTTGAAAAAAACCTAGAAATTTAGAGATTTTTAAGGATTTAAAACTTGTTTCAAGCACCCTTTATTGAATACAACACAAATAAAAGCAAATTTGATCACATACACAAGTATACAACGATCACATAAGTATAAAGTACACAAATTGTAGTTGCGCTGCTGAAGGAAATAGCATACTTAGATATATAGATTATAAAACTAGTCAAATGTATACAAAAGTCATGGAATATGAAATCCATAACATCAAATGTTCCATACAAATATGAAATATCAAAACAATAGCTATGACTCTATGACTCTATGGCATAGTGGAGCCAACATCCTTCCTACGAAGGCGTCTAACGCTCCTGGATGATGTTGCAGCTGCAGCCATAGTCTCTGCCTCTGTCTGAGTCTCCATGCCACTCTCACCAACAGCAGCTATGTCTCCTCGTGCTCTAGCCTCCTCCTCAGCCATGGCTACAACCTCAGCCTCTCTCTCTGCCTGGTCCACCCAATCAAGGTCCTCGTCACTAAAGACTGCATCTGTAGCCTCAGTGGTCCACTCAGACTGTGGATCAACCTCATCTAGATTGATCGGGGTGTTGTCGTGGTCAAAAAGCTTCCTGTATCTGAGCCGAAGGTTGTAATGAACATAGACCAAGTCATTCATCCTCTCCACTGTCAATCTATTGCGCTTCTTGGAGTGTATGTGCTCAAACATACTCCAATTGCGCTCACAACCAGATGAACTGCATGGCTGGCTCAATAGACGAATGGCAATATTCTGCAGGTTCCGTGCATCAGAACCAAACAACCTCCACCAGCTATCTGAGATGAGAAAAAGAAACAAAATCAATCTCATTTCAAGTTTCAAGTTCAACATTTAATAATAAAATACAATATAAAAAGATGACAATTATGCCCTTAAATATATTTTTACCTGGTAGTAATGTTGTCCTACTGTCTATGGTCATTTGACGTGCAAAGAAGTCTCCTCGTGCCTTACTGAAGGCATCTATCTCCTGCACTATCTGTGTAGTAACAGCGGGCAACATCCGCTCTATCGTCGAGTAGAGCCCACTAAGAATTTCTCTATCTCCACGGATATCACGGCGGAATTGGAAGGCCGGATTTAGGAAACATGCGGCTGCATGGATGGGCCTATGAAGTTGGTTTTGCCATCTCCTATCAATGATCTCCCAAATGGGACGATACTTATCCTGAACTCCACCATAGACTGATCTAATGGCCTCTTTGGCCCTATCCATGCCCTCATATATGTATCCCAGTGCGGGCTTCTCCCCATCTGCAACTCGTAGGAGAACTAGCAAGGGCTCAATAAACTGCAAAGTGCAAACATGTTTCACAAATAAGTGCGAATGAAAATAAACAAATAAAAGATATGATTAAAAATTAAAACATAATAAAGAATTAAATTTTACCTTCACAATCTCCTCCACTGGTGTCCAAAACCCTTGCTCGTCAAAAATGCAATTGGCCACACCAATCCCTGCAGTGCTTGTAGAAAACGATGAGGAAGACCACTCCTCACCAACAAACATGCGCCTTAAGGCTGCCTTTGACCGAATCAAGGATTGCAACGTGATAAAATTAGTTGCAAACCTAGTGATGCCAGGACGAGACAACTCCCTCAACCCCGTGTATTGCCTCATAAGGTTAAGCACCCATGTGTGATTGTATATAAATTTGCAAATGTTTCTACCTGCATCCACACATGTTTTGATCCATGGGAGCTTGCCAAGATCCTCCATCATGAGGTCAATGCAATGGGCGGCACATGGAGTCCAGAATATAGTAGGGTGCCTCTCCATCAATAATCTACCAGCAGCAACATAGTTTGCTGCATTATCTATCACCACTTGCACTACATTCTCTTCCCCCACATCAGCTATCACCTCCTCTATAGCCTCACACAGATATGTGGCATTTTTGAATTGGGCAGAAGCATCAATGGACTTAATGAAAATGGTGTCACCTGAAAGAATAAGCAAAACCAGTTATTCAATAAATTAAAAAACAAAAATCAGCCATATTAAATTATTAATCACTAAATCAAATTCAAATTTCAATGCATTGAGGGAAGTACAATTACCTCCGGAGGACACTAGAAAATTAAGCAGCGTCCTATTTCTCCTATCGGTCCAACCATCAGTCATGATGGTGCAACCAATCCTCCTCCACTGCTCACGCTGCTCCTCTAATTGTGCTTTCACATCTGCCACTTTTTGACTCAAAAGTGGGCCCTTTAATTCATCTTCAGAAGGGGCTTTGAACCCCGGCCCACATATGGTTATGGCATCAACCATGTTTTGCCAAAAAGGTGACCTAAAACATGTCATAAATAAATTAATAAGTTACTTACATAAGTATTGTAAAATGAAAAGTTTTAAGATTTTAACTGCACTAAATTTGAATTCGATAATGAGATACATCTAGATTCTAAAATAATAAATTTTAAAACAATTAAACAAAAAAGAATTACCTGGCAACATGGAAGGGAATGGTGCAGTAGTACCAAAAGTCTGCAATTGTCTTTTTTGCTGCATCATGTACATCCTTGTTCCAACCCATGCTCTCAAGTGACGGTTGGGAACCAGGAGTAGTGTGTGGTACAAAATATGAGTCCACCCTAGATTTACGAACTCTAGGGCCAATAATACTACCACTACCACTACCACTAGCAGTACTAGTGCCACCAGCAGTAGGAGTATGCACAGGGATAGCTGGTGCAGAAGCAGTACCACTAGCACAAGCACTAGCACTAGGACGGTATGGAGGCATGGAAGAAGCATCTCCAACAGCACCAAGTCCATGTCCAACTCCCAAACTCACCAATTCATGCTTCTGTTTTTTTTTCATCTCTTTTTGCAATTCAAAAGTTTCTAATTGCACCTGCACTTCACGGACAGCCTCAGGAGGTGCTATAGGGCATCCCGCTGCATCATGGATGGGAATGCGTGCAATATGGTATTTTAATCGATTTATGCCTCCATGATATATTGTTTTGCAGTATTTACATTTTGCTTCCCCTTTTTTCATTCCGGGAAAGATTTCAGCATGTTTCCAAGCAGGGTCTTTTCTGCCTGGGGTTTGAGACATTGTGAAAATAATAATATGTTTTGATTTGCAAATGAATGTGGCTGCAATAACAAGTAGGGTTTATAAAATTATTTATATTGCAAGTAGGGTTTGTAAAAAAAAAATGCAAACTAAAAAAAACAATGATTTTTCAAATTACAATGAATTATTTGTTAAAAAAACACAAAAAAAACCAATAAAAATCAAACTTACCTCTTATATTTGGCTTGGAATGCAATGCAAACTCCTCCCAATCACTGGTAATGAGCTCTCAATGCACCTTCTTGCTGTTATGAAGCTTCCCAAATGGTATGTGGCCCTGTATTTGTCTTCAACAGCTTGCTGGTTGCCCTCTCTTCTCCTCTTATTTTTCCTCACAACTCTCTCTTCTCCTCCTATTTTGCCAAATGAATGAAATGAGGTTGCTTTTAGGGTTGGGGAGATAATATAACACAAAAAAAATAAAATTAAAACATCAAATTTTATGATTTTTTGTTCACTTTTCTTTCTGCATTCGCCGGCCGCGTCCAGGGCTCGGGACTCTCCGGGAAGCGGCGAGTCTGGCGAGTCCGGCGAGTCCGGCGAGTCCGGCTAGGACTCGGTAGGACTCGGCCGCGTCCGCGTCCGGGCTCCCAGGACCCGGCCAGGTGTGCTCAGCTCGGGACTCGCCGAGTTTGGGCGCTTCCGGGCGAGTCTCGTAACTATGGCAACAACGTCATGCCTAAACAATGACTCCATCCTCCTAGCTGAAACAATCCTTGGTCCTCTATCTAAAAGAGCTCTCAAAACAACCTTCTTCCCATCGGACATGAACTCAAGTTCCATCTTCTGAAAATCTTGTATATATCGCCCCAAATATTGTAGCCATTGCACTCCTAAAACAACATCAAACTCACCAAATCCCACCATATAGAAATCATCAGTCAAAGTGTAATCGCCCATTTGAATGCTAAATGAAAATATCGTCTTAGAACACCTCATATTGAAGCCATCGGCAACTATCACACTGAATCCCGAAAAGTCCTCAGCTTGTAGGCCCCTCTTTGCAACCAATCCTTCATCAATAAAGTTGTGTCTGGCTCCACTATCAATCAAACAAGTGACCCGTTGCCCCTTAAGGACTCCTCTCACCCGAAAAGGATGATATCTAGGAACTCCTAAAAGAGAAGCAATGGTAACATGTGCAATATCTCCTTGACCCTTCGGCTCAAGCTCCAACTATGGTGTATGATCCTCATCACTATCCGAACTAGTGTCCTCAACTGTCTCACTCTCAACATCGGAAGTGACCTCTATGAGATGCATTTTACCTTTTCCAAGGCATTTATGACCCAGCTCCCACGGCTCCTTGCAAGAGAAACAAATCTTCTTCCTCCTCAACTCGTTCCTTGACTCATTATCCATCCTTGGAGGTGTTGGTTTAGGCTGATTGAACTTCTTTGGAAATGAAGTTGAACCCTTGAAGTCCTATCTTTGTGGCTGAAATGATGTAGGAGTAGTGCCAAGGTCAAGAGCAAGTTGAATAGCATCATCAAGAGTGTTAGGCCTATGTTCCTTCACCAAACCCTTCAACTTATCATTCAACCCTTCCACAAATAGCATTGTCACCCTCTTTTCTATCATATGAGATACCATTACAGCAATCTGTTAGAACTCATTGATGTAAGAGTCCACGCACCCCACTTGACTCAACTGTGCCAAATCTCTATAGTAGACTTCCACATCCTTCCTATCAAACCTTGCTATGAGCTTGTTAGTGAACTCCTCATAAGAATGGACCATATTATGGTTTTGAGTCACAAGACCATGATGCCACCAATCATAAGCCACTCCCTCAAGGTGCATAGTTGCAAATTGAATCGCATCCTCTTCTGACATAGGTTTGAGCTTCAAAAATGTATCTAACTTGTGAACCCATGCTCTAGCACTTGTCTTGTCGTCAAAGTGTGGAAGAGGAACTTTTATTCAATGGTTCTTTGTACTCTTTGCATTGCTTTTGAGGGCGCCTTCTTAGCTTGCTTTTTTTCTTATTCCTTTGCTAGTCCATGTATTGGTGTAAGTTGATGGTAGCTCTAACCGCCTCTAGAAGTGCTAGGTACTCATCATAAGCAGCCATTATGTCATCATTAAGATGAGTGTCTTATTCTTCCTCAGGTGTAGTCTCCACAAAAGTAGGTCGAAATGGCCTATCCAATACTATAGTAGTGGCTCTCCCGGAATGTGTCGCTGCTTTGCCCATGTTATTGCTGTTGTTTGCTATTGGGGTTTGCTGGTTAACCCTCAAAACTCCAATCGTAGCCACTAGTTGCTCTTGAAAAGCTTGCAACATTTGTTGTTGCTGCTGGGCAAAGACTTGCAAAAAGTCTCCCCATGGCTGATCATTCCTTCTTGAGTTATCTTCACCTATTTCTTCTTGCTATCTTATTCTTCTTTGGTAGTAAAACCGAAATGGCAATAGCATACAAGACCCTCAGGCTGGTAGGATCCAAGCTCTAATACCAATGAAATATCCCAACTGGAATAAACACAAAAAATAATATTTTTGCAACACAAATTTAAGCCCTAATTTTCTGATTTCGAAATTCTGCGCAAACCCTAGTTTGCTGATATAAATTTCTAAGTTTAAACATGCACCAACAGTAGCATTTAATCTTTCCAATGACATCAAAATCTCAGCAGATTTGTCTAACCATGAATAGAAATGTAACCGTTACAATGAACCATCAAAAACATCCACCAAACACATGCCAAATTCTAATAATCAATTGTTCAGTTTGTTGCTACAAATTAGACTTTTCTATTGATACAACTTCACAATGAAATGGGCTCCAAACATGCCCAGCAACATACAGAAGTTTGTTGATGTGAAGAAACCCCAAATTACTCTAGTTGGGTGAATTGCTCCAGCTCACACCAATGCAAATAAAATGCAAATTTTTGATGATAAATGACTCCAAATCCCTACCACAAGGGTGTGTTGGCCTGCTCGTCTGATTGTAGGGTTTGCAACCCTTGAAAATCTGAAGTGAACCTTCCAACTTCCCCAAATTCGCCCCTCCAATCTAGTCACCTATGCTGATGTAGAAATCTGAGCATGAAACTAACAAAAATCACCATTGAAGTGCAAGTGAACCTCTGTCATGAAGTCCTTCATTCAAGAGCTAGGTTTTCATCCAACTCCTCCAATATTCTCAAGGGTTTTCGTCCTTAAAATATTCGCCAAAGTGCAGATCAGAAAAGCAGAGATAATTCGAATGATGTCAAAAGCCTCCAAATGACCATGTCAATCCTCCCTTATGACTCCCAATCTTGCCGACCCAACTTGGACGCCAATTTTGCATTTTAAAATTGTTTTTAATTTATTTTTGTTCCTTCTTTTTGGGTGCCAACTTGTCTTTTGATTTTTACTATTTTATTTTTTATTTTTCTCCAAAAGAGATTTGCCCAAGCCCAAATAAAAATATAAAAAAATATTTTACTTCCTCCAAAATTCATGATAAATCAATTGAACCCGTTTTCCATCGTCTCCACGCCAAATAAAAATTATTTAGGCCGAAAAGAATATTTTTCTATTTTTCCAAGGCCCCAAAATGCATTCCCTTACCTCATATGTTAGCCTACAGGAAAGAAGAAAGGGCCAACTCACAAATCTGATTGCTTGAATTATTAGGTCATAAATGGGGACATTACATGAGATCTTCATTTCCGTCCTTAATCTTGACTAAGAAGAGTTTCCTTCCCTTCCTTACAGCCTTCTTGGCCTACATAGCTGTTATCATTCTAGCTACTAAAGGCTTTTGGACTCCCCTAGAGCACCATTGGCCTCTCCTATTCATCCAGGCATTCAATCTTTTAGTTATAAGACCCTAACCTAGTGATCAATAGTTTCACTCCATTTTTTGTAACATCTAGATCAACTTCTGCTTCTCTTAAGTTGGAATATATCATCCGAGTCTTACCATATCCAAACTAAACTCAATCTCTTCTTAAACTTTCACAATTAACATTGCATCTAATTAACACATTTACAGAAACAAAGTTATCAGTTGCTCCTCAATCTGTCAAAATGGAAATAGGTTGTCCATAGAAAGTACCTTGAAGTTCTACAAGCGAAGATTGATTATCTGCTTCACACCTATCCACTGCTGCATAGGTTCTGGCTGTTGTCTTAGTGGTTGTATCTGGATTATTTGGACACTTATTCTGATAATGATCTCCCCCACAAGTCCAACATCCCCCAGCTGGTCCTAACCTTCCTACAACTCTGGCTTTAGAAGAAGTTGCTTGCAACCCAGGTTTTGGTTGTGTTTGCCATTTTGTTCCAACACTGCTTGGTCCTATAGTCCCACTGTTTCTCCTGAAATCCTGCATTTTGTAAATTATCTGAGATTAAAACATATTTTATCAATTATCTGAACTTCCTCCTGCTTGTGCAAACAAAATCAAGAGACGAGGTGTCTAACAAAACTACAATCATAAAAACAATAGATTCAACTATTACAATTGTATGAGCTGATAGTCTTCAATGTAACAGACTTCTGAGATCCTCTCTAATGCAATTTTTATATCTAAATTGCAGCATATGGGTGTACTCACATCCGATCTAGAAGTAACGATAGATTCAGATTTACTGTCTGTGACTGAAGCATTACCACTCTGCTCCTTGTAATTCTTGAAACCTACCCAGAGCCAGGAAATAAATAATAGAAGCATGCATCTACCATCAAGATGGAAAAGAAACTATACTGTAACAAATATTCCATGTTTTGGTATGTTGTTGAATCTAGCTCCACTAGATGTTACAGCAGCAGTAAGAATGGAAAAGTAACTGTCATAGAACTTCCAACATATCTAGGAGGCACAAGCCTGACTGTAGTATAGAGTAAAGTTCATCAAGATAATAATCATAAGTAATTAAAAACCTGGTTATCTGCAAGTTCTCCCACAGCTGCACCAGCTAAACCAGCTTCTGGAAGAACTTCAAGATTCCTTTTGTGTGTTGCATCAGTTGTGCAGCATGTCTGAATAACAAATACAAATATTTTGTTTTAAATCAAAGATCAGTATATTATGAATCTACTACTCTAGCCTAGAATGCCTTCCTGATTAGATTGTGCATCTTGAAGATGAACAAAACAATGGTGTAAGCAAAGAGACCTTTTCTTAAGGAAAAAGAAGAACTTACAACTAACGATTTCCAGTGAGATGTGTCCTGGGTCCCTGAACTTCCATGTGATGAAGGTTCACAACATAAAACATTGAATATAGCAATAAGAACGGCTGCATCAAGAGCTGCATAATGCAGCTGTACAAAATACTGCTATCAGAATATGCAAATCCCATTATAATAAGAGGATAGACAGATAAATAGCAAGAATGTCCACAAACGACCACAATGATCAAAAAAGATTAGTATGTCTAAAATTAGTAAGGCGGACCAAAGGGCTGTAGCTCAATTGATTGAGTATAATTGGTGAGGTTGATGGTACTTTCCTTGATTATGCCATCCACCAAGGTTCTAATCGTCTAGAGATCCAATAAATAAGGGATGAGACTAGGATCATGCCCTGGGTGACTTTGGCAGAATGAATATCCCTCAACCATTGGCTTTCAGCCAAAGAGGTGTCAGCTTTGTGCTCCTATATCAGGTTGCAAAAACAATCTGGGTTTGACATAAAAACCCTCCAACCAAAAAAAAGAAAAAACTAGGAGGAAGTGGATAAGGCATATAAGTTGAATCTGGTTTCAAATACAAAAAGAAAGTATCTACAATTAATGTTATCAACCCAGCAATAAATTTCCATAACAAACAAAAACATTGCAGACGTATCTACATATAGCTACAATGATAATTGATAATAAAACAAAAGCTAATTGAACAAAATTAAGAATAGCTAGAAGAATTTACATAAACTATATATTTGTCAAATACAATCTAATAGAGGAAAATGAAAAAGATAAAATTTAATGCTCACAATCTAGGCACCTAAGGTGTCTTGTGATGTGCGGTCCACAAGATATACCAGATAATACCTGCGGCATTTTTACTGAACTTTGCAGTAGTTATAGAACAAATTGCATTTAGCATCAATTTTATTTTATTTAGATTATACAAAATTTATCACCGGCAGTGTTCAACATAATCAGTAACCATTCCACATGGTTTGAACAAAATCTGGAAAGGTTTGACCAAGTAACCACACGTAACAGTGAAGGTCTTGAACAATTGCAGAACTTTGCTCTACAATAGTGAACTAACCTACAATAGTCCTCGAATGTCCTAAAATATGGGAAATAGAACACAAATTATGTGATTTGATCCCATATGACCACACAAAATTTGAAACAAGATCCTAGGAAGATAATGCCTAGAGAGGGGGTGGTGAATCAGTATTTTAAACTTTTAAAACTCAAAACCATCAGAATCAGCAATCTAAACAATAAGAACAAGCATCAAAAAAGGAACACCAAATTTCATGTGGAAAACCCTTTCGGGTAAAAAACCACAAAAAATTAATAGCTTTCATTAACCACAAATGGGCACCCACCCAAATTACATAAGTGAGCACCAACTCTCCTTGAGGCACCAACTCTCAGATGCTGAAGCACCAACTCCAGTACCATAAAATCTTCTTAACACTGCAATTCTGATTTCAAAACCAATTGAGACACAAATCTGAAGATAGCCTCAAATGCAGAACAATAAGACCTTAACACAACTGTGCCAAATACATGACAAAGATGTCTCTCACACCACCTCTACACACTGCTCGACTCCAACCAACACACACAGCCATACTCAAAAAGAGTGTAAGCAGAAACAAATTGAATACAACACAGATTTATTCCAGCGACAATCAACTCTAAGGTGACTTCTTATACAGTAAAGTTTACACAGCTCAAGTAAAATGGAAATGAATTCAGCACCTTTCATATTGAAGACGATTAACTCAATGTACAGTCCTGACACAGAGAGCAAAAAGGAGGTGATAGTGATAGCAATAATATCTGAAGATAAACCATGACTTTAGACAAAACGAAGGTGATAAAATTCCTCACACTATATTGCGTCTCTTCCATTATCGACATCTACCATCCATGCGCTGCAAAGTGACTTACACAATTTTCTATGCTTATGTCAATGACAACAGAAACTTCATGGCTTCCTCATGTGCACTGAGTACACTAACCACAAGAATGTTTATAATCCATATCACACGAGTCCTTTGTTGGAAATGTTGTCATTGATGTCCAAGGCATATAAGAGATTGTTAGAATTGCATCATTGATGTCAAGAAAGGGATGCATTGTCTAAGTTTGATATCATTGATATATGGATGATTAAAATGAAGTTTAAACTTGTTTGAGTGAAGCTGACTTCTTTGTAGAGAAACATATGGGTTAACCATAGACATTCAATGGTAATTTAAAGCCAAAGACATAAATCAATGTAGACTTGAATATATCATGTCTCTTATAAAAAGGGGATTACACTAGAGCAACAGTGATATCAATGGAAGCCCAAAGTTCTCATCAAGTTGCTTTTGGACAGCATTAACCATTAAAGGCCATCAAGTCACCAATGACAAGCAGCAATATAATCATTTGGATACAATGGAAGGAATGTTAATGTTGCTAAAGAGCACTCAAAGGCATATAAATAAAGATATCAAGTATGCAACAAGGAAACCCAAGCTATGGTCATTACAGTCAAGGATATCATGGTCATAGTTACAAATAAAGTTGAAGTCAGCAAAGCTTTAAATAATCCCATTCAAAGATTTGGGGTAATTGGCAATTGCTGGAAATAGTTAACCAAAAACATGACTGGATTTATATTGAACAGAATAGTGATTAATGTTAATAAACAATATATTGAAGGCAGCAATGTTTGTTTATTAACATAATAAAAATTGTTTACCTCGCAGAGTGTTTATATCAACGTACTACGTACACAGGAAGTAAACTGAACTATATACAATACATAGAATAGAACAATACAATATGCTAGAATCATGAGATGTTTGTATTCATTTCCAGTAAATATCACCATGTACAATCACAAAGTATCTCCGTACTATCAATCATGGAATCATAATCATAATGACCATAGTAGTGTCCTCTCCCAACTACAAAACTAAGTACATATAACGTTCGGCGGTTGGTTGCTCAACCAACCGTCATGACGTTCCATAACAACCCGCTACAACTAATCGGGGCTTAATTACCCGAATGTACATGCCAATAATTATTCCCACTAAGACTATAGTTTTATTGAATTATAATAACTTGGCCGACTACGGCCGACTACGCTAAGGATATTTGAGCACTTACAAAAATCAGCGATTATATTTCTCAAGCATACAAAACAAAAAGCCAGGAGAAAAAGACAAATAACATATAGGACAAAGTTCAAATAAGGACAAAACTTAGATAAGACAAAAAGGAACAGTGATTTATAGAAGGCAGCTATTCATAAGACAAAAGTCTTATCTATGATGTGGTTAATAAAAAATAAAAAGGCGCGATATCTTCTAAAAACAGTGGTTCAAATTCTTAACGAATAAGACAAAATTACTATGCAGTCGGTCATAGTCGGTCGTCGATAGTAGTCAGTCATAGTCAGCCATAGTTAATTATATTTAAATAAGACTATAGTTAGTTTAATAATATTTCATATACTTTTGCACATGCTTTGGGAAGATTAATTCCTGACTAGTGATTAGTTGTTGTCATGAAGCATCATGACGGTTGGTTCCTCAACCACCGCCAACGGCTATTTGTATTTGAGTCAGTATAGTCGGGAGACATTATGTTGATACTTATGAATTATGTTATATGTTGTTACATTTTGATGTTACATTCTAGTACGACTAATTGTACTTGGTTACCGTGAATAATAAATGTACTATTTTGTTGTGCAATATGCATTCATGATTGTTCGTACTTATCTATGTTTTGTCAATTCCGTTTACTCTCGTAGTACGTCGTGAGTACTCCAGTGAGTAAACATTTGGCACCATTGCCTAAGCAGACTAGGGAACCACTCGTCATTATGATGGCAGTGTAATGGGTCAACCGATGGAGGAGCCCGTGGAAACTAGTGAAGAAAAAGAGGACGAGTTGACACAAGATTTGGTAAATCTGTAGAATATATCACTAAGAGATCACGTACGAAGGGAAGCCCTTAGGCGAGAGATCCCTGAGGTAGTTATCTGGGATAGACTGGAAGTGAAAGACGAGGTTGATCACCTTCTCAACTGTCTGCCAAGACTGTTGGCCCGCCATTTCATCATCCTACAAGACCTTCGAGCGGAGGAGGATCAGGAATGTCGAAGGCAACAAATATTGCAGTCGTACTAAGAACAAACCAAGCGGAAAGAGGAAGAACGGGATACCAATCGGAGACGTCCTCCAAGTAACCAATGATCGTGTGAACAACCCTTAATGCCCGTACAGCCTAACAAAGACAAGAACCAACTACCAATCAAGCACGAAACTCAAGAGGAGAGGGTTCAACGATCACTCAGACTTCAAGAGCAAGAAAATCGGCAACAAAGACTAAGGCAAGTTGACAAAGAATTTAATGAAGATAAATTGAAATAAACCAAAGTATTAAAAGAACACATGAGAATCTTGAGGGAATAGACCAATCCATCAGTAGAGCACATCAAAATTTTGTTGAGGGAAGAGAAGAAGGACCCTTCAGCACTCTGTACGTAGAAAAGTACAAAATCAGTGAAAATGAAAATGAATTAAGTGAAGAACTTGATAGCAGCATTTAATGCATTCGGGAGTTGTCCATATTGAACGACGACAAAAGGCTAAGGACTAGAAGATCTATGCCCATGACCCCAAGGCAAAGGGAGTACCAGAGTGAACCCCAGGAGACTCAAGTGTCAAGGACGCTGACGGAAGACGTGGGAGAGACTCGTACATGGCCGAGAGTGCAAGTGATGCACCCGAACGTAGTGGGAAAACCACTCCAGTCAAGTCAAAAACACGAGGGTATTGGGGCAGGATGGTGACTCTGCCAAGCGAGCAACAAAAGCTACCAAAATTTATGGGGAACGAATCAAAAGATCCAGTGCGCCACTGTAAAACATGTAAAACAATTTGGATAGCCAACAGACAAGACTATCTGAATCACTGGCTGAAAGCATTTCCAGCAACATTGAGAGAGTGCCATTGATTGGTACTCAAAATTGGACCAAGTACAAAGGGCATCATGGCAATTACTCAAGCAAGCATTCCAAAATGAGTTCAAACTCTTGAGGGATGACAATGAGATTGTAGCAGAAATTTACAATACTAAGCAAGGGAGGCACAAGAGTGTGTGTACCTACAACCGAAGACTTAAAGACTTGTTAGGAAAATTGGAGGTTCAGCCGGCCGACGGGCTAAAGAAGCGATGGTTCATCAAAGGCTTGCTTTCGTCGCTGAGGAAGAAGATGAAAGTTGTGCCTCCATCGTCGTATGCTGAAGTGTACAATCAAGCGATGGATATAGAAAGCGAAAACAAAACATCCTCCTGAGGGAAAAAGATGACAACGAGGAGGGTATGGACGACAACGACGATGAATCCAAGACTGTACATGCACTCAGGAAAGATATGATGTGAATGATGAAAGAATTGAAGGCCGACAAAGAGAGTATGAGGGAAGCACAAAAACTATGGTGTACGGAGTGCAATGGGAAAGGTCACACAAAAGCGAACTGTCCGAAGAAGATGTTTTGCGATATCTACCAAGTTATGGGACATTCCATCAAGGAATGCCCATACAATTTGAAAGCAAGGGGTACACAAGTACTCTTCACTCAAGGAGAACCATCAACACCGCCGAACACACCACCGAGGCACTAGTACAATAGCAATGCATCCCTTGGAGATTACCAAAGCAATAGAAGCCCGAGAAACAAGATACAGTATGATGGTAAAGGAAGGCCCCTGATACAATGTCGAAAGTGCGGCAAATGGGGCCACTTCACTAGGGACTACCAGAACGATCAAGGTTCAGGAGGAAGATTGTGTAAGTGGTGTGGACCAGGCGACCATGAAGATAATGAATGCCCCAAGTAGAAGGGTATCCATATGCCAGAAGTAGAACAAGAGGTATTGGCGATCACGAAAGCACAAGCAAAGAAGGCAACCTGCCCAAATCCACGTACGGAAAAACAAAGGATGAAGGAAGCAAAGGCCGAAGTGGAACTGGCGATGGCGATGACGAAGGAAAACAAAACAAAGAAACCAGGAACCTCTCGGCGGTCGGAGGCGGAAACCAACATCGTACGGCAGGTATTATGATAAACCCGCCCATATGAAGGGTTGTCCCTTCCTTGTGAGTAGGTCAAGAGGGTAAGACACTTGTGCAAAAATTTTGATAAACCTCTAATAGTACCCTACATGCCCGAGAAAGGACTTTACACCAATTACGTTCTCTAGAGCCTCCATCTATACAATCACTCTCACCTTGTCTGGGTCGGTTTTCAATCCAACCTTGCACATGATATGTCCCAATAATTTCCCTTGTGGCACCATGAATCTGCATTTCTTAGGATTCAATGCAAGGCGAGCTGCTCTAAACCTCTCCATGCACTCTCTGAGGACCTTCAAATGCTTCTCTTTGTCATTGTAAATCAACCTGTCGTCGAGGAACGCTTTGAAGTTGCCCATTGACATTTTATCGAAGAAGTGCAATATTATTCTCTGGAATGTGGCCAGTGTGTTACACAACCCAAATGGCATTTGGTTGTACGCGTACACCCCGTCCTCGACCACAAAAGTAGTTTTCAACTTATCTTCCTCCGCAATACAGATTTGTTTGTATCCAGAGAACCTGTCCAAGAACGAGTACATCTCATGCTTGGCAACCTCTTCAAGAATTGTGTCGGTGAAGGGGATTGGAAATGGGTCTTTGATGGTCACCGCATTCAAACTCCGAAAGTCGACACATATCCCGATCTGCTCCGATTCTTTCTTCAAGGAGATGACAATCGGTGACACCCACTCACTAACTTCCACTTTGAAAATGATGCCCGCTTCCAACATCTTCTCAATTTCCTCTTGCACCTTGGCAGCATAATTTTTATTCATCCTATAGGGTCTCTTCCGTACGGGTTGGGCTCCCAGTACGAGAGGGAACCTATGTATGCATAGCTCCAACAATATGCCCTTCAAGTCCTTGTACATCCAAGTGAAGGCATCTTTATATTCCATGAAGATTTTAAATGTCGCCGCATTTAGTACCAAGTCCCAATCATCGCCGACAAGAATCTCCTTAGGCTTTTCTTGTTCACTGAGGTTCAACTTCTTCAGTGTCGATTCCTCGTACTTGATGAGTTTGTCTCGTTCAAAATTATGAGTTGGCATCTCAACCAATTTTGCCACACCTTCCTTATACTCGTCGTACTTTGGCGTAAATGTCTGACTGGTCGAGCCCTTATCTTCTTCCTCTCCCCCTTCTTTGATTTGTAACATGTTGCAATCGGGGTGGAAAACTTCATAATTTTCCATCTGCCAATGAAATAACCCGTTCAATGAACTGGTCTCGTCCTTCGAGCAACTTCCAATTTCCAGTACACCTTCCTCGTTCGGCTCCATTATCTTCCTTTCTTCATCAACATCTGATCATCCATCCGATTCAAATCCCCAAGACGCCAATTCTTCACTGATCGCCTGGTTCTTCAAATCAATAGTGTACTTCTTCCCGTGGCTCTCGATCAAGAGTGTGTTTCTCTTCCAATCATGGTTTGCCTTGGCGGCAATCAGCCATCCTCATCCCAAAAGTGCATCATACACCTTTTTCTCCAGTGGTATGACGACGAAATTTAACAAGAACTGTTATGTGTCGATCAAAACTTTTTGCGCCATTAAAGTACTGAGAGGTTTGATGCCATGATGGTTTGCTCCTACCAGGTGGAATGTCGGGGGCCAAAGAGTTGGCTTACCCAAGCACTTCCATGTCTCCTCTGGCAAGACGTTCACCCCGAAGCCTCCGTTGAGTTTCATCCCCAGGATTTCCATCTGTATGATGGTTGGCTTCCTCCCAACACTTATTGCGAGTAGCATTGGATCCGTGGCCTCTCCTATCGGCTCTGTCATATTTTTGGTCGGACCCCTTTGAATATCATCTGCAATGACGTTCGTGAGTGCTACTCTTAGTTAAGGCATCGTTTGCAGAAGGTCTGTTACCTCAATTGGTACGGTTGTGTGAAGCACCTGTCGTACTATGTTCTTCTCAGACTCCAACTACAACGACGTACTAGCCGCTTTGGAAGTTCTTCATTCATTTGCCATTACCTCTTCCACTTCTGCCCTGGCTTCTCGGAGTCTCTTTTTCTCCGTATGAGGGTCTGGATAATTGGCCTGCTTCATCTGCGCCCTTGTAATTGCCAAGACTTCTTTGTCGACTACCTCCAGCATGTTGATGCCTTTCTGCTTTGGGTAGTCGATGTTTGCGTGATCACTAGGACCACACCATTTGCACAGCTTTCCCCCGGCACCTTGACCGCTCTAGCAAATCCCTGGCAAAGTGACCCCATTCATTACATTTTCGACACTGGATCATGGGTCTACCTTTGTTGTCATACTGAATTTTGCTTCTTGGCGTACTGTTTCTCCGATTGTTGCGATAGCCACCAGGGGATGCGTTGTTGTTCTGGGGTTTCGGTGATGTGGTGGGAGGGGTTGACTGTTCCCCTTGTGTGAAGAACACTAGTGAACTCCGTGTTTTTAAGTTGTATGGGCACTCCTTGACGAAGTGTCCCATAACTTGGCAGATGTCACAGAACATTTTCCTCGGATAGTTCGCCTTTGTATGACCTTCTGTCTTGCATTTGGTACACCATAGTTTGTTCACCTCCTTGGACCCTTCTTTGTCGGCTTTCAGTTCTTTCATCATTCTCAACATGTCACGATAGAGAGCTTGTGCAGTTTTTGGTTCATCTTCACTCTCCCCCCTACTTTCTTCGTCATCTTTCTTCTTCCCTCTGGAGGATGTCTTGTTCTCGCTTTCGATGTCCATCGCACGATTATATGCTTCAGTGTACGAGGATGGAGGTACCACCTGCATTTTCTTTCGAAGCGAGGGAAGCAAACCCTCAATAAACCACCTCTTCTTCAGGCCATCCGTTGGCTGTGACTCAAGTTTCCCCAGCAAATCTTTCAGTTTCCGATTGTAGGTCTACACACTCTCGTGCTTCCCTTGCTTGGTATTATAGATCTCTGCTACAATCTCGCTATCGTCCCTCAGGTGTTTGAATTAATCTTGAAATGCTTGCTTCAGTAATCTCCATGTAGCTTTGTTTACTTGGTCCAATTTTGAGTACCAATCGATGGCACTATCTCTGAGTGTCGCCGAAAATGCTTTCAGCTAGTGATTTGGATCATCCTGCCCATTTGCTATCCAGATTGTTTCACATGTTTTGCAATGTCGTACTGAATCTTTTGACCCATTCCCTGTAAACTTCGACAGCTTGTGTCACTCGACTGGAATCACCATCTTCCTCCACTGTCCTCCTTGTGTATTAGACCCAACTAGACCGGTTTCCCCGCTACATTCCGGTGTGTCACTCTCGGCCACGTACGAATCACTCCCACGTCTTCCATCAACGTCCTCAACACCTTGAGTCTCCTGGGGTTCACTCCAATACTCCCTCTGCCCTAGGGTCTTGGACTCAGATCTCCCAATCCTCATCCCTTCGTCGTCGTCCGATATGGACAACTCCCGAATGCATTGGATGTCGCTATCAAGTTCTTCAATTAATTTATTTTCATTTTCACTGATTTTGTACCTTTCTACATACGAAGTGATGAAGGGTCCTGTTGTGACCTATTTCACACATCGCCCCATCACAAATGGGGACCCCCAAGTTTGATTCCGCCCTCTGCGCAACGTCTTTGAGAGTCTTGAATTTGGATAAAATTTTGAAAGTCAGTCTGGCTAAGTTGAGATTTTGAACTCGTTTTTGGGCCTTAACGTCATGGAAGTGCTTAGAAGACCCGGTGGACGAAGATCGCCATTGCTTTCGGTCGTTTCTGACACTTCCTATTTTTTAGGGAATCTGCTTTTTTGCTTTTTGCTTTTTTGATTTTTGGCATTTTTAGGCCATTCCGGAGTCCCTATTTTTTAGGGATGCTTTTTGCTTTTTCTATTTTTGGAAAGTTTCTATTTTGGGAAAAAGTTTCTATTTTTGGATCCCACAGAGCAGAAAATCAATATGTCTCCAGAAATCAAGAAAATCAAGGCAAAATGTAAAAAGTTTGAAAATTGGCAAGGAATTTTTGAAAAATGTCTAAGTCTGAGAATGGCGCCATCAAGAGAGGAATGGCATGGAAAAGTCAAGGTCCGCCCTACCTTTGGCATGCCAAAGGTAGGCACTGGCGAGGAATTCATCAAGTCCGCCATGGCATGAGGAAGCCAAAGTCTGCCCAAGATGATAGGGAGAGGCGCATGGCACAAAGAGGCTGAAGTCCGCCATAAGCATGAAGTTTGCCAAGTCCACCATAAGCATGAAGGTTGCAAAGTCCGCCCTTGGCACAAGGAACTCAAAGTCCGCCCAGCAAGGTACGAAGTGCGCCATATGGAAAGCGGCATAAAACTCATGAAGTCCGCCCCTAGTGAAATTGGCATAAAACTCATGAAGTCCGCCCAGCCTAAGGAAAATGGCACAAAAGGTTCAAAGTCCGCCCTTAAGGAAAATGGCATAAAATTCATGAAGTCCGCCCAGCCTTAGAGGAAATGGCATGAAAAACACAAAGTCCGCCCCCAAGAAGTGTGGAGAAGGGTAAAACATGAAGGGGTGCGCTCCAAGGTGTTTGGAAAGGGGTAAAATTGCAAGATAATTCATTGAAAATTGAATTAAATGATGGAAACAAGTGAAATTTTCCGTTGGACAAGGCACAAATAAAATTCGCCATGGCAAGGAAAATCTAAGACCAATGGATGATAAAATTCGCCATGGCAAGGAAAATCTAAGACCAATGGATGATAAAATACACCATAGGCAAGGAATTATAAGACATTCGCCCAATTCTTGAAGAGAAAATTATCCTAAGGCATGAAAAACGGAGAAATGTCTAGAAGAAGAAGAGGTTTTGGCCGGCATAAAAATCACGCCCCAGCACAACGGAGTGAAAATTTTTTGGCACAAAATGAAGAGTGCTTGGCAAGCAAACATGAAGTCCGCCCCTCTCAGCTTGGAAAATTCCTAAAGCGCTAGTAAAAAAATGGCAAAGTGGCAGAGGTCTCCAGGTTCGCCCAACCCAGAAGATGAATCATTCGGCTAAAATAAAAATGTCCAGAAAGGTCAGAACTCCGCCTAGAGAATTAAAATTTGGCAGATGAGCTATTGAGCACATTTTGGCTAGGCAGACAATTTAAAAAAGAGATATTTTGCCTCTGACGAACGAAATTAGCCATGTATCAAGATTGAACGGGTTGGAATTTAATATTTTAATATTTTTAATTATTTCCCTGACACTTAGGGAATTTTAATTAAAAATTCAAAATCCGGAGATTATTTGGAAGATTAAACTAGTCTGCCTTAGATAAGTTTAAACTTTGCCACGTTCGGAGGATTTAAAACGCGTTGGAAAAATAATTTTTGGACAATTAATTTAATATATTTTCCAACACTTAGTCAATTTTCCTTGAGAAAATTCGAAAATCTCAGCAGAGATGGCACAAAGACGAAAGTTAGAAACTTGCCTCGATAACTGAAAGTGAAATTAGAAGTTTGCTAATCCGAGGAGAAAACGTTTCTAAAAATTGGAAGAAAATCAAAAGAAAGAAAGCAATGCCTTGAGGAAAATCGCACTTCTCAGCCATAAAATGAGTTTCAGCAACTCATTTCTTCACAAATTCCGGCTGAGAAGCAACTATCTCTCTCGAATCTTCAGGAAAACATTCTCGAAGGAGAAGTTTGTGAGAATAACATCATTGTGAGAATCGAGATAGCATTCTCTTATTGAAAGGCGTGATTTTTGAGAGAAGTAATTTATTTCTTTGCTGAAATCGTACTTCCAGCATAGTGGCGCACTTCTTCTGGCAGATTTCTTTGAATTTTTAAATTCATTTGCAGCCACAACGTGATCTTTGAGGTTTGGAAGTTAATCGATAACGCATTTGCGCTGTGTTTCTATCTTCTACTTCGTTTCCGGCACAAATTTCATTCATGATAGGCGAATTTAATTACTTTCAGCTTGCTTTTTGACAGAAATTTTAATTTAATAAGGCTGAAAGTGCGATTTTGTCTAGGCTATACCCCAAAACTCATTAATTCTTAAATGATATTGTATTAATGTTAAGTATCTTGTGCTTGCAGGCTGCCGATCGATCAAAGCGAAATATCCAGGCAGGCACAGATGAAGTTTGCAAGTAAAGGATCGCAGCCAGAGACCAGAATAAAGTCTAAGTGGAAAAATGTCTCAGACACTGATCTTGGCCACATCGATCTCGTGGAATTTAAAAAGAGGATATATGGACACAACGGACCCTTACCAACGCCTGCAGCTAGAAGGATAGTGAGGAATGGCATATTTCAAGCTGCCGGATTCCAGCCTGCACTTTGCTGTGCTGAACTGATGGTGGAGTGTGCACTTCACTATGATGCTGAGTCAAGGCGGATTGTGGCGCCTGATGGGAGAGTGTTGGCACATCTGACAGAGGTGGCCATTCAGGAAGCCTTCGGCATTCCGGCATATCCTAAAACTGTCTACAAGACCAAGGAAGATGCTCAGAAGCTATATGACAAAAATCCCGATCTTTGTGCCGCCAACCTTAACAAATTTTGGCTGGACAAGCCTAGACCGTCCTTTAAGAAGATGCCCAAGAAGTTGATGCGCACGGACTTCAAGGAGGACTATGGAGATATTATTATCTTGCTGAACAGAGTGGCAGGCAGTCCCTCGGGAGCACCCTTTGAGCCGTGGATGTATTACTTCATTGAGGACCTCACAGAAGGTGTCAAAATGTTCAACTGGGCTAGGATGATAAGCAATAATCTTCACCACCAGCTTATCAATCTAGAGAAGACCAAAACGTTTTATATGGGTTCTTACGTCGTCTATATGTTGGCCAGAACTTACAGATATGCAGGCTTGATCTGCAAAGGCACGGTTGGCAGTAAGGAGAACGAGCTAAAACCTTATGACTGTTACCCACAACTCCAGCTGAGGGAGAAGGCGCATTTTAGACGAGCCCACGACGCGTTCCTGATGTACATCACCAGGATACTCCAGGGAGGGACGCATCAGCGGCTGACACATGAAGCCAAAAGCCTAATCGGTAAATACGGGTCTTGGTTTATCCAGTATCCAAGATTTACGTATATCAGAATTCAAGGATTCACTGGAAGCCCGTACCGTCTGCCCATCTTCCCCACGAATAAGATGGTCCTGCTCGAAGTGTTGAGGCAGTTAGAAGATTTTCAGGGTCTTCAAAGAGCAAAGCAAAAGGCGGCAGTTACTTTTCCCTTCTTTATAGGGAACATGCTGGAGTCGTGTCCGTCATCACAGGCAGCTGACAGTGCCAGAATCGAGATACAGCATTACCCTTTCTCTCCATATCCGGCCAGAAATCACTACGACCCCCATCAACACATCAAAATGGTGGATGGAAGGAGGTACAAGCATAGGGTCGAACTGGAGGACTATTGGGGAAATGCTGCGGATGAATTTGAGGTCAGACGGAGGATGTGGTCCAGATTACCTCTCAGCTTGATCAGGGCAACAGAATTTTGTCACGTGCCAGATCAGTTGGAAGAGGACGAGAATCAGACGCAACCGCGCTTCGATGAGAATTCAGCATTGCCCGCTGTCCAGTGGTCGGAAGCAGAGCATGCTGACTTGAACGTCTTGATGAGGTCTGTCATCAAGTTTACTCAGTGGTGGGTTGATCAACGAGTTCAAGAATTAAGGCGCCAGAAGATAACCCTGACCTATGATATGCTAAGCGAGGCAGAGTCTTATTCTTCCAACGCGGGAACATCACAGGACCTCCTAGTGATAGAGGCCACCACATCTAGGAAAAGAAAAGAAATAGCTGCAGGCAAAGGGCCGGTCCAGAAACAGGTAAAGATGAAACCTTCTCAATCGGCTGCCTCCAGAAATATTGAGGAGATACTGGCTACCGCCGATGCTTCACTAGCAGATATGAGGGATCCTTCTCCGATTCCTGAAAACAACGCAGAGCTTCAGCCAGATGAGGATGCGCCACCTTGTCCCACGGGCACCGAAATATTGGAGTCGGATGACGACAATGTGGGCACCTAGGATGAGGATTTTCAGGAAGGGATGATTTCAGCCCTTAGGGGAATTGTAGACGTTCCTGATAGATAAGGCGTGCTGGAAGAAGACGGTGTTGAGCAGCTTACGATACCGGATTGGCTGAAGGAGAGGCTAAAGGTACAAGTGTCGGCAGATGAACCAGAAGAGGATGATACGGCAGACTTTTTGGCCAGACTGTCTCAGACCGTGCCCAAAAAGTCGGCAAAGAAATTCTCCAGCATACATAGAGACGAGGCCGGCAACAGGACAGTGCAAATCGCCGTGCCTACAGTGGACAAGCCACAGGAGGATATGGCTCCACAGGATTACGCCATCACGACCATTGACTTGGGTCCAACCACTAAGGGCCAAGAAATGGAAGATTTGGACAATTCTGTGTCCGCCATCAAATCAAGGTTAGCGAAGGAGGTAGCCAGAAGGAAGGAGTGCCAATTAGAGATTGAGCGCTTAAGGGAATATATTCAGCACTTGATCAAGCCACTTGATCAGGACACTACGGCAGCTCCTCTACTTCCGAACTCTTCGCAGGAGGCCATTAAAGAGATGGAGGAAAACGGGCTCACGGTTCAAGAGGCCAAAGAATGGATAGCCGTAAAGGGGGCTGAAGCTGAGACATTTGTGGAGCGGCTAACTTTGGTTTATGGCCAGGCCACTGCCTTGCTTTCTAGGTTCGCTTCTTTGACAGAAGTATGGGACAGCCTTCCAGACGTGCAGGACAGAATAATCCCTTGCCTTAGGATTCTGAAAGGAGTTCCTAAGCAAGAATTGATAGAGGGAGGCGTCATCGCAGCGGGAGCAGCCTATGACTTCCACACTTGGTATTGGGCCTTGACGGCACGAGGTGAAGTCTTGGAGAGGGTTAAGATTGACGGCATCAGACTGGAGGAACAGGTCAAGGAAGTTCAGGCCAAAATCCTCAACATAATTGCCGATGTCCTGGATAAAGAGGCGCTGCGAGAGAATGACCTGCAGTTGGAAGTTTTGAAGAAAAGTGTCCAGGAAAATATCTTCTACATCACTGGGCCCATCTTGAGGCAGGACTGGGCCAAATTGGCGAACTTCTTGAGCATCAGAGAGTCCTTTGAGAAGACTGAACCAGAGTGGGAGGAGACCTTCGCCAGATGCGCCGAGAGCATGGATGGGCTTGAATTCAGAATCGGCATGCTTCCGCAGGTTACCATGGACGAGGTTGCCTCGATCGTGTCCAGATTCGGCGAATACACGGCAGCTCGAGAGGATCGGGATACAGTCCCTTGAAAATAGCTCCTATTGCCAACTCATTGCTATTCATTGCCAGTTAACTGAAGTTATTTTGGGAAACCCTAATTAGGGTTTCGTTTGTTAAATCTTGACCGTCGACTCATTTTTAATCTGAGCCATTTATTCCATTTATGAAACTCTATATAAACTCATTGGTCCTCATTTGTAAGGTGTGAAGTGAGTAATAAAAGATTGTTGCGACGAAACTATTTCCGTTTATAAAAGCTCTTGTGCATGATTTGCTAGGAACAACTTTTATTTTCAAGTAGTATGCAAGGTTGAATATTTCTCCTTCAACACTTAGAGTAGAATTAGAATAGCATTTCATTACATGTTGGTTAGATGAGTGATAGATTTGATCGCAGTGGCGGATAAAATTTTGCTCATACTTTTGACAAGTGGATGATTTGCATTTGACGTGTAAAGTTAGTCTGAGCCATTAAATCGTGGATGCTTAACTTCTGTTTGTTTCAATTACCGATTCAAATATGAAAATTCTTATCACTTCCGTTGAAGATTGCACCTGCTTCGCGTAGTTGTCCAAAGGTGGCGAAACGAAGTGTGGTTACCCATTTTGTCTACTCACTGCTGTCTCTTGAATTCTTAGGCGTAGTTTAGATCTCTAAACCCTTATCCTTTTTTTATTTTTTTTGGAAAATCTGAAGATACCTACCGAAAGAGCCTTCAAGGATAAAACCGTCTAAGTTTTCAACCCGCAAAAAGAGAATTTCATGTAAGTCCCCTTGTGATTACCAGCAATCACAATGCCCACTGGCCTTATCCACATGTCAAGACATGACCAAAGAAACCTTGGAGTTATTGTATTGCCTACTGGATTTTTGCAAGCACTTTTCAAGAGAGGATAAGAGTGTCCTTTGGGCATTTTTATTCTGTGTTTGGTGGCGTACTCAAAACACACACCAACAGGTCCTTCGTCCCTCCCCTCCACAAAATTTTGATGTGCTCTATTGATGGATTGGTCTATTTCCTCAAGGTTATCATTTGCTCTTTTTATACTTTGGTTTATTTCAATTAGATCTTCATTCAATTCCTTATAAACTTGCCTTAGTCTTCGTTGCTGGTTTTCTTGCTCTTGTAATCTCAGTGATCGCCAAACCCTTTCCTCCTCAGCTTCGTGCCTGGTTGGTATTTGGTTCTTGTCTTTGTTTCGCCGTACAGGCATTATAGGTCGTTCACGTGATCATTGTTGGTTGCCAGGAGTACGTCTCTGGCTAGTGTCTCGTTCCTCTTCTCGTTTGGCTCATTCTTCATACCACTGCAATATTTGTTGCCTTCGGCGTTCTTGATCCTCCTCCGCCCGAAGGTCCTGTAGGATGATGAAGTGGCGGGCCAACAATCTTGGCAAATGGTTGAGAAGGTGATCAACCTCGTCATTCACTTCCAGTCTATCCCAGATAACTGCCTCAAGGATCTCTCACCCGAGGGCTTCCCTCAGTACATGATCTCTTAGTGATATATTCCACAGATTTACCAAATCTTGTGTTAGTTCGTCCTCTCTTTCTTCATTAGTTTCTATGGGCTCCTCCACCGGTCGACCCATTACGTTGCCATCATAATGATGAGTGATTCCCTAGACCGCTTAGGCAACGGCACCAAATGTTTACTTCACTAGGTGTAATTCAACGTACTACATACTACAAAAGTAAACTAGACTATATGCAAAACATGAAATAGAACAACAGAGTGGAAAACATAATATGCTTAAATTATGAGATGCTTATATTCATTTCCAGTAAATGTCACCATGTACAATCATTGAAATATCAACAGTACTATCAACCATGATCATCACAACCTATTCCCGACTATAGAAACTGAGTATATATAACGCTCGGCGATGGTTGAGCAACCAACCGTCGTGACATTTCATAACAACCCGTTACCACTAATCGAGACTTAGTTACCCGAATGCACATGATCTTTATTACATTAATTATTCCCGCTACAACTATAATTTTATTTAGCATAACAACTGGCCGACTACGGCCTACTGCAACTAAAGATATTCGACGGCTTACAAATATTTGCTTTAGTCAATCACTTTAAGTTATTTTTATGTTTTAAAAATAACTTTATAACTTAAGTGAGGAGGGTAGGTGGTCATCAAAAAGTACCTTGGTGCCTAATGAGATAACTACACATTGTTTTAGAAGGCTGAATAAAGCAAAATAGTTTCCTTATGAGCAAGGACAACCCCATGAGGAATATTTGATTATGTTTTAAAGTATAAAGCAAATTATTAAAAAGCAAATGGAGAAGGGGGTCGCTTTTGGAGGGAAAGCTGCCCTAATTTCTCATTGACTCTTTATAATCTCATTTTGGAGTCTCATTTGTTTATGTTGAAGTTGGTTGCATAATAGGATGCTGCTGGATTTTCTCCAGAGGCCTACAATTTGGTGTTGAGGACGAAAACTCCCTTCATTCAAGAGCTAGTTTCGGTGGTGAAAGATCCATCCTGGTCAATTGGGTGTGATTCCACTCAGGGGTCACTTTGCTACTTAGCAGATATTCAGGTTTTCAATATTTCGGTATTGAGAGATGAAGATTTTTGAATATTTTTGAAGTGTTGCATATTGGGTTTGGTGTGAATGAGTTTGGCTTTGAAGGGTCTGATCATGGCATTGAGTTTCAAGGAGGATTTTGAGGGTTTTGAGCAGTTTACAGTGATTTTTTGAGCAATACATTCCCAGGGCAGAATCTGGTTACTTGCTCTTAACTCCGTTTTGGCTTGAGATAACTTTCTGACTAAGTTACCAATTCATTTTTGGATTCGGGTACGTGTACGCGAATTGGGGTTGGGCACGTTTTGGGTACATTAATACAAAAACATATAAAAATCAGAAATATAACATATTTGCAGCAGTAATTAAGTTCAAAATACCACATAGCATCATGATCATTTAATTATAATAAACAAAACCTCCAAAAAAATATAAAAAATTAAAAAATACTACAATATCAATTAGTCAATCAAATGTCATAGTTTATTTGTTTCCTGGGCATATCCAGATCGAATCAGAATCAGAATCCAGCACCTAGGGGAAGAATCCGCTAACATAGCTTTCTGGGTATTGTTTCATTAGGAGCTCCTTATCTTGGCACCCCATAACATATATTTACTTGCATTTATCAGCAAAGGATTGAATTATTAGGACAAAATCATCCCAGCTGAGTATAGCACCCAGTTTGGTAATTTCTGGTTGTTTAGACCTGCTGTTGAAATGATCAAAATCTGCACTTTAAGGAGGTTAGAAGAGCATCAGTTTGTGACAGGTTTATAGGGGTTTGAAGGGCTTACTTGTTGGAGTTGAATATTGCAACCTGGAGGTGTTTACCAGTTGTTTGAAGACTAATTCCCAGGTCTGAAACCAATATTTCTGAGTTCTGATATAAGTTGTATAAGTCTGATTTTGAAAGCTAAATCTGAAAATTCTCATATGACGTTCAATGAAATATATTACGAAAAGTTGTATCTATTTGCAAGTCTTTATTTCTAGTTCCTTCTCATGTTTGAGTTATCTTTATCATGAATGCAAAACTATGAATGGCATATGAAAAAACAAACAAACATCAGCAAACAGATAAAAGAAAAAAAAACAGGGGCAGTCATTACATACAATCACCACAATCAACATGAGAAAAAGGATATTCCAAAAAATTCAACAAGGGAACTCATTTGGGAAAGGCATGATCTCTGTTAGATCAGAGATGGTCTTATAGGATAAACCTAGCATCAAGTTCCACGAGAAATACAACAAATGGCACCTCATAAAGAAGGTAGAGGAGAATTCCTAGTCACTTAGTGGTGCACAACAATGTTTGGAACAAATCTAGAAAAGTTTGACCATGTAACAAGCCAAGCTGCCAAACATTAGCAGAGCTGTCTGCACATTTTTACTCAACAGTACTGGAACAACAGTGGCAAAGTCCTTGGATGACTTGAAAAGTTGAGGTAACACCCAAATGAGTCCAAAATGTTCACAAACACACATAAGAAGAGTCAAAATAACACCTAATCGCCAAACCAATCATTTCCAAGCTAAGGGGAATCACCCATGCATGATTTAATGACTATGTCCTTCATCTGAGGGACACGAAGAGAAAAAGAGAGAGCAGGGAAAGAGAAATACAATGAGGAGACTCCAAACAAGTAGTAGCAGGAATCTAAAACTCCATAGAGAGCATAATCTGCGTTTCCACTCCCGTAGAGGATTGCTGCGGCCATTTTCTTCATAATAGGAAGGAATGAAGCAAAAGCATGCAGCATAAATTTGAAGACCAATCACTCAAATACAAAAGCTCCCAGCCTCCTGCTCGGAGGGACTCTCGGCCTCCCAGGCGGGTTCGTTCTCCTTCGCCGTGTCCTGGTCAGGGCTGGCACTCTAGTGGTGCGCTGAGGAGCAGTGGTGGCGGTTCTGGGTGGCCTTCGAATGCTCCTCCTGCTACTGGCTCTGGTTGGCCTTCCAGTGGCAAAAGCTTTCCGCGGCTTGCTCTCGCAATCTCACCTCAGTGCGAGGATAAAGATAAAGAAGAAGAAAAGAATGATGATGGTTGGGGTGCTCCTCCTGACGTCACTCCTAACCCCGCTGATGTATGGGGGAAACATCTGGATGACCAGGATCTTCTGGCACTGCTTTAGCTGCTTAGTTTTCATTCAGTTGTTTTATTTCTAGGCTAGGCCCATGTGACATTGGTTTTTTTTTGGTGTTTCTAGGCTGAGCCCATGTGACTTTCGGGGTGTGCCTTCTTACCACCCGCCCCTTTTTTGTGAATTTGTAATTTTATTTTTTATAATATAGATATCTGGAAAATTCATCAAAAAAAAAAAATACAAAACTGTAACATTATCAGTATTACATGACACAACCTTGCGAATAATTTTCATGGGACAAGTAAGGAACCTGTCCCTCCCAAAACCTAGGAGAGTAGAGTAATTTGGAACCTTACAAGTTCCATTGAAATTCTGAAAAGAGCATTAAGATAAAGTTGTATCCTCGATTTAATTAGCAAAGAATATCTTACGTCAGTGACAAAAAGAATTTGCAAATACTCATCAACTCAAAAATCTAGTGCCAACAAAGATGCATACACATGCACACGTACAAGAAAACATGAAATGGCCAATTAAAATATAGACAGTGACATACAATTGTCAAACAATAGAAAACAGTAGCATTAGGAGAGTCAAGACTTGGTGATCATAATGTTTTTTAGAAGCATAATATTGACTAAATGTTTGGTGGAGGTGCCCAATATGAGCACCACTCCATGCAACTTCACAAAGAATCTTACTTCAGTGACAAAAAGAATTTGCAAATGCTCATTAAGCAAAAAATCTAGAGCCAACAAAGATGCACAAACATGCACACGTACATGGAAACATAAAATGGCCAATTACAATCTTGACAGTTACATGCAATTGTCAAACAAAACAAAATAGCATTAGGAGAGTGGAAACTTAGCAAATAACGTTTTCTAGTAGCATAATATTGACTAATGTTTGGTGGAGGTACCTGGTACAAGCGACGCTCTATGCAATTTCACATAACATTTGGCAATTTGCAATTGCTCATAAGAAACCCAAATCCAGAAATCATTGCATATTTAGTCACAAACTACTATTAAGGAAACAACTCCAAATAAAGTTTATATATGAGTACACACCCAACAGAGCATGTCAGGGTTTCAAGTTTCAACTACTATCTATAAAAATAAAAAATAAAAAGACATTAGTGGATTGATCACAGATCTTTGAATCAGAAGCTTCCAACAAGAAATAGCAATGGCTTTTGTTACACCCCGGAATTTGTATAGTTACTATTCTAGTAATGCTTAGAGCATTCTGATTGTAAGGAAGGTTTTGAATGAATAAAATGTGATTGAACCTTGTTATCAATATGAAAATCTGTTTACATGTTATGATTGGCTCATTCTGTATTCTTGATTGATGTTATTCTTGGATAAACAATGAATAGAGGAAAGTAATTAGTCTTGTTTTATATATTTGATTTATATATACTGCAAATATTGTGAGCAATTGACTGCCGTGGTTTTGTGCCATGGATGCAGGAACAGGAACTATTCCTCCAGGTGGAGGGGAAACATCACTTGGGAAGAGAAACTTGGTCGGCTAACCGGTAAAGTTGATCATATGAGCATACACACACTTCACTAAGAGTTTTAGGAACTGAGTCAGATTAAGTTGTCATGATAAGTCATCCTTAGGCTTAGGAGTTTCTGATTACTTCTTTATGCTTTATGAGTGGTGCTCCTTGATTGACTGACTTACTGTTCTGTGAACCTTGAATGTGAAATGTGAACTGATAAGTTACTGATGCCTAGAATTTACAATTAAATGTATATATACGTGTTTGTGCAATTACGTCTATTAAAGGTGCTCTGATTGGCCTATAATAACGTAATTGGAAATTTGAAAATAAACATGTATAGATATATTTAAGTGTAAACTGGGTAAGATTATTAATATATTTAATATCGATATTATTATAGTTTTACCGATAATATAATATATTAATATATTTAATGTAATATTCAAATATTATATAGATATATTTATATATTTAAATAAAGGTAAATTAAAAACTATAATAATGTTATATTGAATATAATACAAAATATATTAATAACATTTTAATGTAAATATTAAAATGACTAAACCTTTGGAAAGATTTGAAATAGACTTATAGTCTTTGGTAATTATTTTGCATTACCATACAAAGGAATTTTGAAATATTCAAACTTTGGAAAATACGTTGAAAGTATTAAATAAAGGAAAGGAATTTCGAAATTTTCTAGACCATTGAAAAATTCATGAAAAAATATTAAGGAAATGTAATGTTTGAACTATAGACTTTTAGAAGATTTAAAAGTAAATGTTTGAAAATCGCGGATTTCTTCCCGTGAAGAAATCACGCGACTGTTTGAGCTGAGAATAATGGAAAATGGCAGCATTTGAAGTCCCGCGCCCAGTTCGCACATTAAGGACTTGGTCGCAGATGTTTAAAACGCCACCATTGTGGACGCGTGGGCGAAAGGAAGCTAAAAACGACTGTGTGTAACCCTTGACGTTTTCAACAACAACTTAAAACGCCATTTGTTCTTTCATTCCACCATTTCTGAGGGCATGGTTAATGATTAAACCTGTACGTGGTTGCTTCACGAAATTCACAAGTGATAAGTTGAAACATTCTTTGAAAATATGTTGAATCATCACTCATTTTTGCTGTGTGTCTGGTTATTCGGTTGCCACTGCACATTTTGACATTATCAAAGGAAGAGGTGTCGAATTCTCATGCCTACAAAGTAGTAAACATGAGAATTCGAAACCTATATATAGGTTCACTCTCATTGTTAGAAATCACTCATTCACTCATTCACTAATTCACTCACTCTCCTTTGCATTGGAATTATGAATTTCATACTGTGGTATTTTCTGTGTGTTAAATTCCTTTTTGCTGTTGAGTTTTGTGAGAGCTTTATTCACCTTCACTGCTGTTGCATTTTCAGTAAGCTGCAAACCATCATTACTATTAGATTGTGAGATAGATTGTGAGAGCCATTTACCATTTTGTGAAAGCCATTTACAATTTGAGACTGTATTGCTGAGAGCAACATTTCCTCATATCGAACTGCATCCACCTGGGAGTAGTATTTGTTCAAGCTGTGAGAAGTAGCTGGCAAGGGCTGAAAAGGACGGTGGAGCAAGAACTGAAGCTACCAATCGAGCTCATTTCGCAAAAGGAAATCAGGCATGAGAAATATCTTTGTAGAACTTATGTCATTGATTTAAAAATGAGTTACTAGTTTGCTTGATTGTGCTTGCATTATGTTGTAGTATGAAAGGAAAATCATTAGGAAGCCTCTATGTTTCTAAGAGCTTGTTGAAATGGGAATAGCTTAATTTCCTTAGAAAGACTTATTGAATTAAAAAATAGCTTAAGAGCTTGTTGAATTGGAAATAGCTTAAAAGCTTGTTGAAATGAATTAGTTTGAATTCATAGGAGAATTTGAAAAGGAATAACATAAAAAGGGAAATGTTTGATTACTTCTTAGTAAAAGCACCTTATGTTTTGTATCGCTTGAATACTGCTTGAACTCCTTCAATAAAGGAAAGGGACTAGTTATTTAGTACTAGGACGAGGGTGGATTCAGTACCAAGGTAGTCTAAAGCTTTAGAGTTAAATAGGTTAACTAGAGAAAGCTATGTACTCCATGGATAAAGATTTCCATGTTAGGAAGTACCAGAGGGACCCCTTGTTGACTGTACTCCATTTCCTATTTAAGTAGTTGAAGTAGGAAGTCTAGGGTGATTGACTACCCACGGAAAGGACTCAACCTACGCGTAGGATAAGGCAGCCTTAAGTCAAACTGAACCTGACTTAGTGCAAGTGATAGATGACCGTCAGTTTAAGTACTGCCGAAATGCTTTGGCCAAAGTAGTGTAGTATACCTAACGTCCACTTAGACTGTGAGACGAATTACACTGTCAGTTCACAGTAATCCAGGTTACATGCTAGATTGAGATTGTGAGGACACAAGGATTTAGTTATGTAGGATTACACACTATGCTCAGTTGGTCATACAGAACCGGTTACCCAACCAATCTCCTCGTAGAAGGGAGGGCAGTCTACTTAACAGTAAACGTGCGGGGGACCGCAAAATAAGTCCGTGGTTGGTGGAAAAGCATTTGAGTGATGTTTCTCCTCCACCATTAGACTTCTGATGAACCAAGGTTTGAAAGGGAAGATCCTGGACAGTCTTATTCCTATTTGCTCAAAAGCTTCTGAGCTATGTATGAACTTGTAAGATTCTTACCTTGCTTTTTATTTTGAAGAAAAGTAATCATGAAAGCGTACTCTGTTATTTACTTGGAAAATAGAACAATGATGTATTGTGTCATTTATTTCTTTATGATGAAATGTTCAATTAGAATGAGAAGAAAAGTTGTTTACTTTGTCATTACAAATGTATTTCCTTGTATCTTATTAGTGAAAGTAGAAAA
>CM021103.1:150309663-150487164 GCA_007115665.2 Sequoiadendron giganteum | reverse complement strand
AAAGGCATCTCAAAATTCCTGTAGAATTGGATGATCTTTAATATTGGACATGAGATGAAATATCCCAACTAGAATATACACATTGTTTAGATTTTTGCAACACAAAGTTAAGCTCTAATTTTCTGATTTCGAAATTCTGCACAAACCCTAGTTTGCTGATATAAATTTCTGAGTTTAAACATGCATCAACAACAGCATTTAGTCTTTCCAATGACATCAAAAATCACAGCAGATTTGTCTAACCATGAATAGGAATGTAACCATCACAATGAAGCATCAAAAACATCCACCAACACATGCCAAATTCTGATAATCAATTGTTCAGTTTGCTGCTACAAATCAGACCTATCTATTGATGCAATTTCACAATGAAATGGGCTCCAAACATGCCCAGCAACATACAGAAGTTTTCTGATATGAAGAAAACCCAGATTATGCAATGAAAATGGTCTCCTACCCCAACCCTAGCTGGGTGAATGGCTCCAGCTCACACCAATGCAAATAAAATGCAAACTTTTGATCATAGATGACTCCACAACCCTACCACAAGGGTGCGCTGGCCTGCTGGTCTGATTGTAGGGTTCGCAACCCTTGAAAATCTTAAGTGAACCTTCCAACTTGCCCAAATTCGCCCCTCCAAACTAGTTGCCTATGCTGATGTAGAAATCTAAGCATGAAACTAAAAAAACTCGCCATTGAAGTGCAAGTGAACCTCCATTATGAAGTCCTCCATTGAAGAGCTAGGTTTTCATCCAACTCCTCCAATATTCTCAAGGATTTTCGTCCTTAGAATATTTGCCAAAGTGCAGATCAGAAAAGCAGAGATAATTCAAATGATGTCAAAAGCCTCCAAATGACCTTGTATTTATATCAAATCCTCCCTTATGACTCCCAATCTGCCTGACCCAACTTGGGCGCCAATTTTGCATTTTAAAATTGCTTTTAATTTATTTTTATTCCTCCTTTTTGGGCGCCAACTTGTTTTTTGATTTTTATTTTATTTTTTCTCCTTATTTCTCCAAAAGGACCGCCCAAGCCCAAATAAAAATATAAATAATATTTTGCTTCCACCAAAATTCATGATAAATCAATTGAACCCCTTTTCCATCATCTCCATGCCAAATAAAAATTATTTAGGCCAAAAAGAATATTTTTCTATTTTTCCAAGGCCCCAAAATGCATTCCCTTACGTCATATGTTAGCCTACGGGAAAGAAGAATAGGCCACGTCACACATCTGGTTAATTGAATTATTAGGTCGAATACGGGAACATTATAGTCCTCCCTTCCCATAATTGCTTGTCCTCAAGCAATTGCAAACTAGGATGTTGCAAAATCTGCTATCTTTCCCATGTCACATCCTCTAATGGCAAATCCTTCAACTTCACCAAATACTCACGAACCTCCCTATTCCTCAATTGCCTATCCCTCATCTCCAATATACTAACAGGAATCAAAACCAAAACACCCTCTTCATCGAGAGGTGGAAGCTACGAAGAAGAAACAATATGTTGCCCAAGTGCCTTCTTGAGGCAAGACACATGGAAAACATTATGGATCCTACTATCAGCTGGTAGCTCAAGCTCATATGCAACCTCTCCAACTCTCCTCACAATCTTGTGGGGACCATAGAACCTAGGCTTCAGCTTCTCTGCACCACTCTTCTTCAAGGTTGACTACCTGTATGGTTGCAGACGCAAAAACACCAAATCACCAACCTCAAATGTCCTCTCCACTCTATGTCTATCAGCATATGTCTTTTGTTGATTTTGCGCATTCTGAATATTATCCTTAAGTACCTTAAGGATATCCTAGCTATCCTGCATCAACTCCTTAGCCCTTGGAGCACAACTATCATAAAAAGCCAAATCTACAAAAGATGGAGCATCATACCCATACAAAGCTTAGAAAAGAGACATACTAATCGACATATTGTAGGTGGTATTGTAACAATACTCACCCAAATGCAACCATCTAATCCAAGCACGTTGCTGCCCTGCAACATAATTGCGAAGATACCCCTTGACCCACTTGTTCACAATCTTCGTCTGTCCATCTATCTGTGGGTGATAAATAGTGCTCGATGTCAATTTCGTACCCACCAATCAGAAGAGCTCCCTCCAAAATACACTAATGAATCTATTGTCCCAATCACTCACAATGGTCTTGGGAAGACCATGCAATCTGAACACCTCTCTGAAAAACAACTCAGACACTTGAAGGGTTGAAGACTCCATGGATATCGCAAAGAAGTGTGCATACTTGGTCAATCTATCAACCACCACAAATATACAATCCCTACCTTGGGCCTTTGGAAGTCCAATGATGAAATCCATCGAAATACTCTCCCACCTCTACTCCGGAATAGGCAATAGCTGAAGCAACCCTGTTGGAAAAGTATGCTCGAACTTGTTTTGTTGACAGGTCATACACTCTCTAACATGCTGCAAGACATCATCCTTGAGACCCTTCCATGAGAATCTCTCACTTGCCTGTAGGTTTTGAAAAACCTTGGATGCCTTGTGTAATGCCCAAAATCAAAATCTTTGCTTCATTAAGGCATTTTGTAAAAGTGATTCAAGACTTGTAAAATTTATCATCAAAAGTCAAAATTTTAAAAAATAAAATTTTCTATTTTTAAAAATTTCTAAAAATAGACTTGAATTAGGGTTTTTTGGGTTTCTTGTGAAACGGATGCTGGATAAAATTTCTAATTAGACATTTTCTAAAAATGGAAATTTCTATTTTTAGAAAATGTCTAAAAATAGAATCTTTGCATGGATGGCTCAAACTGATTTTGATTGGTTGAAAATACATCCTGATCAAGTTGGTCAAGTCAGAATCGTCAAAAAGTCAGTTTTTCTCTTGTGGGTATACTTTTCTTTTCCAAAAGATAAATCAGGACCTTCGAGGTCATCAATGGAGGATGGCTAGCTGCCAGGTGTCAGAAGCAAAGTCTCAAGCGCTGCACAGATCGATCAATGGTCAAAGATGCTCGAAAAACGGTGAACGGAGGGGAATCTAAAAATAGCAACAAAATTTGCAATAAATATTCTAAGTCTGGAAAAGAAAGGCACCTTATTTCAAGGGAGGCGCCTGGCATTCAATGCCTTAGCCAATTTTTCAGTTTTTGCAAATCATGCATGCACAACGATGAACACATTCAACATGTCAACAACGACAATCAACGCAATCGACAAAGGTGGTGAACAAGAAAGTTGAAAAACGTGAAAAAATGACTAAGTCCGGTGAGTAAAGGCTCCCCTGTCAACCAGGGGCGCCCAAGATCTCATGCCTTGAATTTTTTCGCATTTTCTTGGAAAACATGCAATTCGACCCGTTAGCCCAATTTAGATCAAGTCAAAATCAGTTTTTAGGGTTGAGTAAAAGTAGGAGATCATCATATATGTTTAGGCTCTTCAACGAATTCATCATCCAATTCAGAAGACCTATCAAACGCCGGGAAATGCAGATCGAATGCAAGCGAAAACACGGAAAACGAAGAAAATCACAAAAAGTTGAAAATCATCAAATTTTGACTAACACTGGGATGCTTGGGCGCCTTTCAAGGAGGGCACCTTTATTGCCATGCCTTAGAATATTTTCGGTTCGTTCAAAAAAATTGTCAAAACATCTCCGTCAGCCCAGTTTCGGCTTTCAAGGAATTAGTTGGATGTAGTAACAAAGGCTGCTATGAGGTATCATTCTTCTCAGATTTGATCAGGCTTACTAGGTTGGCTGGTTTTCAGTCTTAGTTGTTCACAGATTGTAAGAAAATGATGCCCAAACAAGGGGTACCAGCTTTCGAAAGCACGAAAAACGAAAAAAGCTGAAAATCTCAAAAAAGTTTCTAACACTAGCAAAGCCATGCGCCTTTTTTCAAGGAGGGTGCCTTTCTCTCCATGCCTTAGTAACTTTTTCGCTTCGTCCGTGTTTTCTTCCATTCCTCCTCCGTCAGCAGTTTCCATGGTGTACGATCACGATCAAACGTCGTCAAATGCTGGAACGAAGCTAGGGATCACTTCAGCAGTGGTCAAAGATGAGATTGCCATGGTCAAATAGAGATTATCAATTCACAGTGCCAATTTGGCGGATCATCAAAGTTAGAAGCAAGCTTCAACGGAGGCAGAGGCGAGCAAAATTTGAAAATTTCGAAAAATAAACTATCTCTGGTGAAGTTGGGCGCCTTATTTCAAGGAAGGCGCCCAAGTCATCATTACTTAGAAAACTTTTGAAAAATATCCTCATATGCATGCTTTTTGACGCCCTACTTTTTTAGGAGTTCTCTGAGTGATGCAAATGAAGTTGGATAATTTTGCATGAAGACGCCTTTCACCTCCAAATTCTATTTAAGAAAGCCTTTAGCATTCATTTTTCATAATTTACAGGTTGGCTTTCAGACGAAGAAACATAAAATTTTCTTCTTTTCAAGATTTGGAAGCTCAAACAAAGTGATTTTTCAGCGTTCTTCGTGGATTCGTGATTGGGAAGCACAAAAGCACACTTTTTCATGGTCTATTTTTCTATGGCATCACTTTTCAGAAACAGGTGGTCAAAATTTTCAACTTTCATCAATCTGGTTCTACTTGTTCTTCACTCTTGAAGATTGGAAAATTTTATAATTTTCAAGAGAGTACTTTTTCACGCATGTTCAGGAAATCCTCAGATTTTTCAAAATCTAACGATCTAGGTCTCTTCAGAATGAGATTGTCTACAAAACCCAGGCCTCAGCTTTTTTTTGAAAAATTTGCTTGTCGTCCCCTATTTTTTAGATCTTTCTTTTTTGAGAAAACTCAAATTTTTGAAAATCTCACAGTCTAGGACTCTTTACAACGAGTTTCTCTACGAAACCCAGACCTCAATTTTTTGGTCCTACTTTTTAGGAAATCTTGCATGTTCTTGAAAAAAATCAGCTTTTTCAAAATCTGACAATCTAGATCTTTTTAGAATAAGATTATCTACAAAACCCAAACCTCAACTTTTTAAATTTGCCTTTTTTCTAAAGAAAACTCAGCAATCTATTTTTAGCTCTGGTGCAGAACTTGTCCAAACATAGGCGTGTTCATAGTCAAAGTCAAGTTTTTCAACATACAGTACTCTCCAACAGAAATCAGGACCAAATCAATGTTGCTCCACAATTTCTTGAGAACATTTGAAACCGACTTGCATCATGTGCATCCAGTGTTTGATTTGCATGCTTTGGAAGGCACAGAAAACATTGCAGTCAAAAATATTGATCATTTTGGGTTGTTTGCAGCAGCTTCTATCCCCATCTCAATGCAAAGCATTGAATTCGTAATTGCTTGTGTCAAGCATTATAATTCAACTTCACGAGAAATCATATCAGCAGATGGGCTTATTATTTGCAGCCTCAAGCCGGAAGATATTGAGAAGTGTTTTGCAATATCACCATAAACAAAAAAATTCATCATATCTATTGAAGAATGTGAAAAGGTGTGGTATGCGCAAAAGGACAAGTGTCAGAAAAGAATGGCTTAGAAATCGCTGAAAGAGAAGCAAAATGCTTTGCCAAGGAATGTTGAGCATAGTGATTTCAAGGAGGAATATGCAATCATGATTACTTTGGTCAATTGATTCACAGGTCAAGCAAAGGCCAATAAATTCCAGCCTTGGATGTTTTACATCATTTCCCAGATGGTTGACAGAGCAAAACACTATGACTGGCTAGCATTGATCAATGATTGTCTCCACCGTCAAATGACAGAGTTCTTCAAGACCCATGAATTCCACATGAAATCCTACCTCGTATATCTAATGGCTTTTCAAGGCAAGTTTAGAGGTTTGAATGTCATTGAAACTCTGAGTGTTCAGCATGTGTATGATCATTACCCACAGATAGAGTTTTCAGAAGCTGAGCGACGTTACAAGCAGGTGAATGATCTATTCCTGATGCATACGGTGTGAGATCTTGATAATGAGTTGAATTTCAGCAGATGCCAAATTGGCAATGGCAGAGTGGGCTGATTGGTTTACTCAATTCCCCATGTTCTCCTACATAAGAGTATATGGCTTCTCAAGTGATCCAATGATGCTTCCTAGATATCCAACGGATGAGGTTGTGTTCATGGAGTTTCTAAGGCAAGTACATGAAGTGCACACATTTCTGCGTAACAGACGCAAGCCTGCATTGAGTTTCCCATTTGAGATGAGCATATATAGATGCAGATCAATAGCTGACGCTAAGTTGATGAGTGATGAAATGTCAAGGTTTGGTCTCAAGCTTTTCAAGGAGAGACATTCATACGATCCTTGTGGTGTCTTTGCAACTCGTCTTGGTCAAAATCATGCACATTTACCTACAGTTGAAGATTTTTGGGTTAATTGTGCAGATGAGTTCAAAGTGCACAGCCACAACTACTCCAAACTTACTCTTTGGCAGATGCCAGATTTCTTATCAGAAGATGTGGAGAATTTGTCAGATGATGATGAGGAAGTTCTACTTCCCATGTATGCCCGAGATCAGGTCGAGCAACGGCCACTTTCACAAGTTGATTGGTTCGCCAAAGAGAGCACCTCAATTGAGGAAAGGACAAGTCAAGTTATCAAGAACAGTAGGATCTTCTTGAGCAATAAAAGGACATGGAAGGTAGGTAGCTATTCCGGTTGCAGAGCCGCCAATAAGTCAGTCATCTCTACCTTCTAGATCAAAACTAAGAGCGAAAACTATGAGCAATCGTCCAAAAGATACGAAGATTAGCAGAATGACGAAGAGCTTAAAGGAAAAGGTGAATCAACAAGAACAATCAACAGATACACCAGAAGTTCCAATTGAGTCAGCACCACCAGTTGAAGCCATGCCTTCATCTCCCATTCTTCCGCCATCGCCAAGGCTTCTCTTATTCATATAGATTCGAAAGGTGATTCAACAGTTTGCAACATCTCAACACCAATTGATCCATCAGGAGTTGATCGAGTTGGAATCGATCCTCCCAGAGAAGTTAGTAGAGACTTCTCGTCTTGGCTTAAGAACATCCTAGGAAGGAAGAGGAGGAAGCCTTCTTATCAATTGAACTTTGCAAAACTTGATAGTTTCTACCAAGACACAACAGAGAAGAAACTTAAGAAGCAAGTTCATATGGAGAAGAATTCTGATGGCGAGATCATCCTTGAGTTTGCCACACCTCCGGAGGACAAGAATGTTGATGAGGTTGAAATTGAGACTTCAACATTGTCAAGGCCAATCTCGAAAGAAGCACGCGACATACTAATGTAAATCTCTTCGAGGTTGCAGCAGACAATCTGAAGGAATAAGTGCTCAAGGATGGAGAAGATAAGGCAGCCCTCAAGGCCGAGATTCAACAACTACGGCAGTATGTTTCCAACCTCCTTCATGGTACTTCACGGGCCACCTTGTTGCTTCCACAAATTCTAGAGTCACCTTCAGATCAACACCAGCTGAGTCAGTTGGTCATCTACGAAAAACATTTGAGAGATTGGATAGAAGAATTCAACACCAGGAGCAGATTTATACTTGCAGAGATGTACCAATTGAGGTACAACGCCCATGATTTTTGCTCAAGGATTTAGGAGTTTGAGCAAAATATAGCGGAAAGGAAACCAAGAGATGAGATCGTCATTTCCGACTTGAGGACGACTTTTGATTCAGTCATTATGGAAGAACACAAGAAGAAGCTTTTTGCTTGGAGAGAACACCTCTTCAAAGTAAAAACCTACGAAGGAATATCTGTAGAATGGGTTGGATATAAACAAAAGGTTTCTAATACTCTCAAGTTCGTAAGTATGTTTGTGTCACAAATCCCTCATCAATATCGACATGAAGGTGGCATTTACTTTGATCTCGGTGAAGTTCAAACAAAGTTTCAGAACCTTGTTCATGGGAGTTTTAATGGTGATCCTATTGCCTACAAGATGAATCATGTTGCCGCAATGCCAACAAAATTTGATGAAGCAACTAAAAGGAGGAAAGAATAGCTAAGTTTGATCATAGATGGTGAGGAGATGTTGGAAAAACAGTGCATCATTCTGGATAGTATCAGTGTTCCTGATGAAGAGGCAATTAACAGCTTTTTGGAGGATATGATTTCCCAAGCTGTTAATGAGTGAACTACTAGTTGAAGCATACAAAGATTTCCAGGGATAGAACTAAAAGCAATAGTTAACTCGATGTCTTTTTCAAGTTTAACTTGCTATTCTCTTTCATGCATATCCATTCTTCGGAAATATCAGTGTATAGTTGGAGTTTTTCCCAGTTAACTGATGTTAGCAGTTAGTTAGTTATTAGTTATCTTATGTTTATTTTTAAAAATAAAGCTTGCATGTTGGCAAGACTAGTTGTTAAAAACAAGGAGATTTTAGAGTTCCCTACTCCTTGTTTGTGTATAAATAAGGGCAGCCTTGCCCATTTATTTTTAACTGTTGTTGTGATAACAAATTTGTTGAGCTTATTTTGCTTGCAACTTTGCTATTCAGTGTTTATTCACTTTTGTTTCAAGTGTAATCTGGTTTGTTCGCATATTGTAAGCCTACTTTGCTACAATTTGTTGTCCCAGAGGTGTTATTGCTATTAGAATTTGAGGAAATAAATCTCATGCCTACTTTGCTTTGATCTACAGTCTCAATATCTTTCAATGTTTTGTTATTATGTTTGGCTTGCATAATCTTTATTTCAGCATACATCTCAAAAGTACAATGAGTCTTCAAGTGTGTTCTGGAAGCAAGTTTATTTAAGTATTTGTGTTTAATCAAATCATTCCCTGTTTACTTTTGATTCTCAGACTCTGAATTTACTTGAGTTGTCAAAAGCGTCATTAGTTTAGGCATAGTTGTTAAAATTACAAAACCAGAGAAAACCTCAGCTATGACACAAACAGTTTTATAACCTTGTGCTCTTAAGCTGAGAATAAAAAGATTGGCAATAGTTTAGTATTTCTTTTTAAGCATAAGAAGCAAAGAGGGAGCTTCCCCTCCTGATTTGAAGAGCAATATAACTGTGCATAGTTGTTTGTTCCTAATTCACATTCCAGAGGTGTGAATTGAAATGCCAACACCCTGCTAAAGGAGTGTCATGAATGGCCCTCAAGATCTTCTCTTTCAACTTCAACTCAGGCACCAAATAGATCCTATCCTTGTAGCATATCACATCATCCATCCCCTTATATCTATCGTCTTGAATCTTACCATCCAAGAGCTCACAAGAAAAAATATTCTTGGAATACTCAACCAACAAATGAGCCTTCCAATCCACCAAGATCTCCAACATAGAGCAAAGGGTAGGCCTCCTAGATAAAGCATTTGCAACCACATTGTTCTTCCCCTTGACATACTCAATGTTGAAATCATATGCTTGGACCTTGCTTATTCACTTCTTATGCCTCTCATTCAGGTTCGTCTGTGCAAGAAAGTGCCTCAAACTATTGTGATCAGTCCTCACCACAAATCTATTACCCACCAAGTACTGTCTACACTTCGCCAAGGCATGCATGATGACGAGCATCTCCTTGTCATAGGTGGAATAGAGCCTCTCTACATCCCTCAACTTCCTACTCTCAAATGAAATAGGATGTTTATTATGCATCAAAACTGCACCAATACCTACTCTTGAAGCATCACAATCCAAGACAAAAGGTTGTGTGAAATCAAGTAATGCCAAGACTAAACAAGAACTCATCACCTGCTTAAGCTTGTCGAAAGTATCCTGAGCCTCCTCTGACCAACTGAATGCTCCCTTCCTCGTAAGATCTGTGAGTGGCACTATGAGTTGTGAAAATCCCTTCACAAACCTCCTATAGTAGCAACATAGCCCCCAAAATCATCTCAACTCCGAAATGTTCTTGGGTGGTGGCCAATCCAGGATAGCTCGAATCTTCTCCTGGTGCACACAGACTCCATTAGCTCCAATCAGATGTCCCAAATAAAGAATCTTCGTCATCCCAAACTCACACTTGGAGGCCTTAGCAAACAAAGACCATGCCTCCATGATGCTCAATACCTCCTCAATATGTTGTAGATGTTCCTCCCATGTCTTACTATATATCAAAATATCATCAAAGAACACCAAAACAAACTTACGCAAGTGCTTACAGAAGATGTGGTTCATGCATGACTAGAAAGTGTATACATGTAAATAATCCTGACTGACATAGTGCATCCAATTCCGATCAATTATCATTAAACTCCTCTATTAATCAAATAAAGCAGTTTATTGGATTGATTCACCAATGTTCATCTAGTTTAATTAAATGAATCAATTTATCCCCAAAGGCCTCTTATTTGATTAAAATAAATCAAATGATTTAAATCCAATTCACTAACCCACTCAAAATTAATTAAATTTTGAATTAATTAACTTCAATCACCTCATAACCCTCATTACCCTTCCTCTAGCTTTTGACTCAACCTTGGTCAAACTCAACCCCTGACTAACCCACCCACTTGCACATGAAAATAGTTTCTTTTAATTAACCAATTACCTCATTTATCCTCTCAAAAGTATATTCTAAGGAATATTCCCTCATTAACTCCCTTTATTTGACTTTCTTACCCAAAACAATTTCCCTCCAAAACATCTCAACCATATTCATTTAACTCCTCTTACATCCTCATTTATGCTTCTTACACCTCTCAAATCCTCAAGCACATGCATTAACTATGCACATTCTCCAAAATGTGCTCCAACTTCACCCATTAGGATTGAAACAAGTGTCCCAATCTCATTGGCTCTCCTTTAGTCCCACATTCCTCCCATCTCTCCATTCTTCAACCCTTCAATCTATAAATAGAAGTCACAATCATCCACAATCTCATCCACAACTTGAAGCATTATCACTATAGCCATTTTCATACTTAGCATTTCATCATTTTCATCTCTTTCAAGCATATTTTCATCATTTCCACTCTTGGAATCACATTCAACATCAAAGTTCATCAAAGGGATTGGGAAAGGGCTTCCTTTTCACATCAAAGGAGCACCACTCCCCCTATGGGATGGAGGTTTAACCAATTCAATTAGATTTCATGTCTTTTTTAGTTAGTTTATGCTTATTTTCATGTTTTCTCTTTGATTTAGTTAAAGAATCTCATAGGGAGTGTTTGATTCGGTTTCTAACATGTTTAACACTTATTTGTTGATCCTTGTTAGTTGATTGCAGATTGGACACTCACAGAAAGTAGCAGGAGCATTAGTAAGACTAAAAGGCATCACAAAAAAACTCATAGTGCCCGTAGTGACATTGGAATGTTGTATTGTGGATGTCCTCCTCACGTACCTGAATTTGATGGTATCCCGAACGAAGATCAATCTTTGTGAAATACACTACCCCATGTAGCTCATCAAGCAACTTGTCGATCCTGGGAGCTATTCTTGATTGTCTTCTTGTTCAAAGTTTTGTAATCAATGCACATCCTCATGGTGTTGTCCTTCACAAGAACAATTGAAGAAGAAAAGGGACTGGAACTAGGCCGAATGTGTCCCATATCAAGCAACTCCTTAATCATCTTCTCAATCTCCTCCTTGAAGTGTCGCGGATGATGATAGGGAGTAGTAATGACTAGCTTGGCTCCCTCCTCAAGCTCAATGACATGCTCAAAACCACGATCTAGTAGCCTACCACAAGGGATATCACCAAACACCACGCTATACTTATCAAGCATAGATTGAATATCAACATGATGCTCATGAGTGCTAGAAGATTAGGAAGATACAAAGCATTGGGCGGCCCAAGCAACAACGTCATGCCTAAACAATGACTCCATCCTCCTAGCTGAAACAATCCTTGGTCCTCTATCTAAAAGAGCTCTCAAAACAACCTTCTTCCCATCGGACATGAACTCAAGTTCCATCTTCTGAAAATCTTGTATATATCGCCCCAAATATTGTAGCCATTGCACTCCTAAAACAACATCAAACTCACCAAATCCCACCATATAGAAATCATCAGTCAAAGTGTAATCGCCCATTTGAATGCTAAATGAAAATATCGTCTTAGAACACCTCATATTGAAGCCATCGGCAACTATCACACTGAATCCCGAAAAGTCCTCAGCTTGTAGGCCCCTCTTTGCAACCAATCCTTCATCAATAAAGTTGTGTCTGGCTCCACTATCAATCAAACAAGTGACCCGTTGCCCCTTAAGGACTCCTCTCACCCGAAAAGGATGATATCTAGGAACTCCTAAAAGAGAAGCAATGGTAACATGTGCAATATCTCCTTGACCCTTCGGCTCAAGCTCCAACTATGGTGTATGATCCTCATCACTATCCGAACTAGTGTCCTCAACTGTCTCACTCTCAACATCGGAAGTGACCTCTATGAGATGCATTTTACCTTTTCCAAGGCATTTATGACCCAGCTCCCACGGCTCCTTGCAAGAGAAACAAATCTTCTTCCTCCTCAACTCGTTCCTTGACTCATTATCCATCCTTGGAGGTGTTGGTTTAGGCTGATTGAACTTCTTTGGAAATGAAGTTGAACCCTTGAAGTCCTATCTTTGTGGCTGAAATGATGTAGGAGTAGTGCCAAGGTCAAGAGCAAGTTGAATAGCATCATCAAGAGTGTTAGGCCTATGTTCCTTCACCAAACCCTTCAACTTATCATTCAACCCTTCCACAAATAGCATTGTCACCCTCTTTTCTATCATATGAGATACCATTACAGCAATCTGTTAGAACTCATTGATGTAAGAGTCCACGCACCCCACTTGACTCAACTGTGCCAAATCTCTATAGTAGACTTCCACATCCTTCCTATCAAACCTTGCTATGAGCTTGTTAGTGAACTCCTCATAAGAATGGACCATATTATGGTTTTGAGTCACAAGACCATGATGCCACCAATCATAAGCCACTCCCTCAAGGTGCATAGTTGCAAATTGAATCGCATCCTCTTCTGACATAGGTTTGAGCTTCAAAAATGTATCTAACTTGTGAACCCATGCTCTAGCACTTGTCTTGTCGTCAAAGTGTGGAAGAGGAACTTTTATTCAATGGTTCTTTGTACTCTTTGCATTGCTTTTGAGGGCGCCTTCTTAGCTTGCTTTTTTTCTTATTCCTTTGCTAGTCCATGTATTGGTGTAAGTTGATGGTAGCTCTAACCGCCTCTAGAAGTGCTAGGTACTCATCATAAGCAGCCATTATGTCATCATTAAGATGAGTGTCTTATTCTTCCTCAGGTGTAGTCTCCACAAAAGTAGGTCGAAATGGCCTATCCAATACTATAGTAGTGGCTCTCCCGGAATGTGTCGCTGCTTTGCCCATGTTATTGCTGTTGTTTGCTATTGGGGTTTGCTGGTTAACCCTCAAAACTCCAATCGTAGCCACTAGTTGCTCTTGAAAAGCTTGCAACATTTGTTGTTGCTGCTGGGCAAAGACTTGCAAAAAGTCTCCCCATGGCTGATCATTCCTTCTTGAGTTATCTTCACCTATTTCTTCTTGCTATCTTATTCTTCTTTGGTAGTAAAACCGAAATGGCAATAGCATACAAGACCCTCAGGCTGGTAGGATCCAAGCTCTAATACCAATGAAATATCCCAACTGGAATAAACACAAAAAATAATATTTTTGCAACACAAATTTAAGCCCTAATTTTCTGATTTCGAAATTCTGCGCAAACCCTAGTTTGCTGATATAAATTTCTAAGTTTAAACATGCACCAACAGTAGCATTTAATCTTTCCAATGACATCAAAATCTCAGCAGATTTGTCTAACCATGAATAGAAATGTAACCGTTACAATGAACCATCAAAAACATCCACCAAACACATGCCAAATTCTAATAATCAATTGTTCAGTTTGTTGCTACAAATTAGACTTTTCTATTGATACAACTTCACAATGAAATGGGCTCCAAACATGCCCAGCAACATACAGAAGTTTGTTGATGTGAAGAAACCCCAAATTACTCTAGTTGGGTGAATTGCTCCAGCTCACACCAATGCAAATAAAATGCAAATTTTTGATGATAAATGACTCCAAATCCCTACCACAAGGGTGTGTTGGCCTGCTCGTCTGATTGTAGGGTTTGCAACCCTTGAAAATCTGAAGTGAACCTTCCAACTTCCCCAAATTCGCCCCTCCAATCTAGTCACCTATGCTGATGTAGAAATCTGAGCATGAAACTAACAAAAATCACCATTGAAGTGCAAGTGAACCTCTGTCATGAAGTCCTTCATTCAAGAGCTAGGTTTTCATCCAACTCCTCCAATATTCTCAAGGGTTTTCGTCCTTAAAATATTCGCCAAAGTGCAGATCAGAAAAGCAGAGATAATTCGAATGATGTCAAAAGCCTCCAAATGACCATGTCAATCCTCCCTTATGACTCCCAATCTTGCCGACCCAACTTGGACGCCAATTTTGCATTTTAAAATTGTTTTTAATTTATTTTTGTTCCTTCTTTTTGGGTGCCAACTTGTCTTTTGATTTTTACTATTTTATTTTTTATTTTTCTCCAAAAGAGATTTGCCCAAGCCCAAATAAAAATATAAAAAAATATTTTACTTCCTCCAAAATTCATGATAAATCAATTGAACCCGTTTTCCATCGTCTCCACGCCAAATAAAAATTATTTAGGCCGAAAAGAATATTTTTCTATTTTTCCAAGGCCCCAAAATGCATTCCCTTACCTCATATGTTAGCCTACAGGAAAGAAGAAAGGGCCAACTCACAAATCTGATTGCTTGAATTATTAGGTCATAAATGGGGACATTACATGAGATCTTCATTTCCGTCCTTAATCTTGACTAAGAAGAGTTTCCTTCCCTTCCTTACAGCCTTCTTGGCCTACATAGCTGTTATCATTCTAGCTACTAAAGGCTTTTGGACTCCCCTAGAGCACCATTGGCCTCTCCTATTCATCCAGGCATTCAATCTTTTAGTTATAAGACCCTAACCTAGTGATCAATAGTTTCACTCCATTTTTTGTAACATCTAGATCAACTTCTGCTTCTCTTAAGTTGGAATATATCATCCGAGTCTTACCATATCCAAACTAAACTCAATCTCTTCTTAAACTTTCACAATTAACATTGCATCTAATTAACACATTTACAGAAACAAAGTTATCAGTTGCTCCTCAATCTGTCAAAATGGAAATAGGTTGTCCATAGAAAGTACCTTGAAGTTCTACAAGCGAAGATTGATTATCTGCTTCACACCTATCCACTGCTGCATAGGTTCTGGCTGTTGTCTTAGTGGTTGTATCTGGATTATTTGGACACTTATTCTGATAATGATCTCCCCCACAAGTCCAACATCCCCCAGCTGGTCCTAACCTTCCTACAACTCTGGCTTTAGAAGAAGTTGCTTGCAACCCAGGTTTTGGTTGTGTTTGCCATTTTGTTCCAACACTGCTTGGTCCTATAGTCCCACTGTTTCTCCTGAAATCCTGCATTTTGTAAATTATCTGAGATTAAAACATATTTTATCAATTATCTGAACTTCCTCCTGCTTGTGCAAACAAAATCAAGAGACGAGGTGTCTAACAAAACTACAATCATAAAAACAATAGATTCAACTATTACAATTGTATGAGCTGATAGTCTTCAATGTAACAGACTTCTGAGATCCTCTCTAATGCAATTTTTATATCTAAATTGCAGCATATGGGTGTACTCACATCCGATCTAGAAGTAACGATAGATTCAGATTTACTGTCTGTGACTGAAGCATTACCACTCTGCTCCTTGTAATTCTTGAAACCTACCCAGAGCCAGGAAATAAATAATAGAAGCATGCATCTACCATCAAGATGGAAAAGAAACTATACTGTAACAAATATTCCATGTTTTGGTATGTTGTTGAATCTAGCTCCACTAGATGTTACAGCAGCAGTAAGAATGGAAAAGTAACTGTCATAGAACTTCCAACATATCTAGGAGGCACAAGCCTGACTGTAGTATAGAGTAAAGTTCATCAAGATAATAATCATAAGTAATTAAAAACCTGGTTATCTGCAAGTTCTCCCACAGCTGCACCAGCTAAACCAGCTTCTGGAAGAACTTCAAGATTCCTTTTGTGTGTTGCATCAGTTGTGCAGCATGTCTGAATAACAAATACAAATATTTTGTTTTAAATCAAAGATCAGTATATTATGAATCTACTACTCTAGCCTAGAATGCCTTCCTGATTAGATTGTGCATCTTGAAGATGAACAAAACAATGGTGTAAGCAAAGAGACCTTTTCTTAAGGAAAAAGAAGAACTTACAACTAACGATTTCCAGTGAGATGTGTCCTGGGTCCCTGAACTTCCATGTGATGAAGGTTCACAACATAAAACATTGAATATAGCAATAAGAACGGCTGCATCAAGAGCTGCATAATGCAGCTGTACAAAATACTGCTATCAGAATATGCAAATCCCATTATAATAAGAGGATAGACAGATAAATAGCAAGAATGTCCACAAACGACCACAATGATCAAAAAAGATTAGTATGTCTAAAATTAGTAAGGCGGACCAAAGGGCTGTAGCTCAATTGATTGAGTATAATTGGTGAGGTTGATGGTACTTTCCTTGATTATGCCATCCACCAAGGTTCTAATCGTCTAGAGATCCAATAAATAAGGGATGAGACTAGGATCATGCCCTGGGTGACTTTGGCAGAATGAATATCCCTCAACCATTGGCTTTCAGCCAAAGAGGTGTCAGCTTTGTGCTCCTATATCAGGTTGCAAAAACAATCTGGGTTTGACATAAAAACCCTCCAACCAAAAAAAAGAAAAAACTAGGAGGAAGTGGATAAGGCATATAAGTTGAATCTGGTTTCAAATACAAAAAGAAAGTATCTACAATTAATGTTATCAACCCAGCAATAAATTTCCATAACAAACAAAAACATTGCAGACGTATCTACATATAGCTACAATGATAATTGATAATAAAACAAAAGCTAATTGAACAAAATTAAGAATAGCTAGAAGAATTTACATAAACTATATATTTGTCAAATACAATCTAATAGAGGAAAATGAAAAAGATAAAATTTAATGCTCACAATCTAGGCACCTAAGGTGTCTTGTGATGTGCGGTCCACAAGATATACCAGATAATACCTGCGGCATTTTTACTGAACTTTGCAGTAGTTATAGAACAAATTGCATTTAGCATCAATTTTATTTTATTTAGATTATACAAAATTTATCACCGGCAGTGTTCAACATAATCAGTAACCATTCCACATGGTTTGAACAAAATCTGGAAAGGTTTGACCAAGTAACCACACGTAACAGTGAAGGTCTTGAACAATTGCAGAACTTTGCTCTACAATAGTGAACTAACCTACAATAGTCCTCGAATGTCCTAAAATATGGGAAATAGAACACAAATTATGTGATTTGATCCCATATGACCACACAAAATTTGAAACAAGATCCTAGGAAGATAATGCCTAGAGAGGGGGTGGTGAATCAGTATTTTAAACTTTTAAAACTCAAAACCATCAGAATCAGCAATCTAAACAATAAGAACAAGCATCAAAAAAGGAACACCAAATTTCATGTGGAAAACCCTTTCGGGTAAAAAACCACAAAAAATTAATAGCTTTCATTAACCACAAATGGGCACCCACCCAAATTACATAAGTGAGCACCAACTCTCCTTGAGGCACCAACTCTCAGATGCTGAAGCACCAACTCCAGTACCATAAAATCTTCTTAACACTGCAATTCTGATTTCAAAACCAATTGAGACACAAATCTGAAGATAGCCTCAAATGCAGAACAATAAGACCTTAACACAACTGTGCCAAATACATGACAAAGATGTCTCTCACACCACCTCTACACACTGCTCGACTCCAACCAACACACACAGCCATACTCAAAAAGAGTGTAAGCAGAAACAAATTGAATACAACACAGATTTATTCCAGCGACAATCAACTCTAAGGTGACTTCTTATACAGTAAAGTTTACACAGCTCAAGTAAAATGGAAATGAATTCAGCACCTTTCATATTGAAGACGATTAACTCAATGTACAGTCCTGACACAGAGAGCAAAAAGGAGGTGATAGTGATAGCAATAATATCTGAAGATAAACCATGACTTTAGACAAAACGAAGGTGATAAAATTCCTCACACTATATTGCGTCTCTTCCATTATCGACATCTACCATCCATGCGCTGCAAAGTGACTTACACAATTTTCTATGCTTATGTCAATGACAACAGAAACTTCATGGCTTCCTCATGTGCACTGAGTACACTAACCACAAGAATGTTTATAATCCATATCACACGAGTCCTTTGTTGGAAATGTTGTCATTGATGTCCAAGGCATATAAGAGATTGTTAGAATTGCATCATTGATGTCAAGAAAGGGATGCATTGTCTAAGTTTGATATCATTGATATATGGATGATTAAAATGAAGTTTAAACTTGTTTGAGTGAAGCTGACTTCTTTGTAGAGAAACATATGGGTTAACCATAGACATTCAATGGTAATTTAAAGCCAAAGACATAAATCAATGTAGACTTGAATATATCATGTCTCTTATAAAAAGGGGATTACACTAGAGCAACAGTGATATCAATGGAAGCCCAAAGTTCTCATCAAGTTGCTTTTGGACAGCATTAACCATTAAAGGCCATCAAGTCACCAATGACAAGCAGCAATATAATCATTTGGATACAATGGAAGGAATGTTAATGTTGCTAAAGAGCACTCAAAGGCATATAAATAAAGATATCAAGTATGCAACAAGGAAACCCAAGCTATGGTCATTACAGTCAAGGATATCATGGTCATAGTTACAAATAAAGTTGAAGTCAGCAAAGCTTTAAATAATCCCATTCAAAGATTTGGGGTAATTGGCAATTGCTGGAAATAGTTAACCAAAAACATGACTGGATTTATATTGAACAGAATAGTGATTAATGTTAATAAACAATATATTGAAGGCAGCAATGTTTGTTTATTAACATAATAAAAATTGTTTACCTCGCAGAGTGTTTATATCAACGTACTACGTACACAGGAAGTAAACTGAACTATATACAATACATAGAATAGAACAATACAATATGCTAGAATCATGAGATGTTTGTATTCATTTCCAGTAAATATCACCATGTACAATCACAAAGTATCTCCGTACTATCAATCATGGAATCATAATCATAATGACCATAGTAGTGTCCTCTCCCAACTACAAAACTAAGTACATATAACGTTCGGCGGTTGGTTGCTCAACCAACCGTCATGACGTTCCATAACAACCCGCTACAACTAATCGGGGCTTAATTACCCGAATGTACATGCCAATAATTATTCCCACTAAGACTATAGTTTTATTGAATTATAATAACTTGGCCGACTACGGCCGACTACGCTAAGGATATTTGAGCACTTACAAAAATCAGCGATTATATTTCTCAAGCATACAAAACAAAAAGCCAGGAGAAAAAGACAAATAACATATAGGACAAAGTTCAAATAAGGACAAAACTTAGATAAGACAAAAAGGAACAGTGATTTATAGAAGGCAGCTATTCATAAGACAAAAGTCTTATCTATGATGTGGTTAATAAAAAATAAAAAGGCGCGATATCTTCTAAAAACAGTGGTTCAAATTCTTAACGAATAAGACAAAATTACTATGCAGTCGGTCATAGTCGGTCGTCGATAGTAGTCAGTCATAGTCAGCCATAGTTAATTATATTTAAATAAGACTATAGTTAGTTTAATAATATTTCATATACTTTTGCACATGCTTTGGGAAGATTAATTCCTGACTAGTGATTAGTTGTTGTCATGAAGCATCATGACGGTTGGTTCCTCAACCACCGCCAACGGCTATTTGTATTTGAGTCAGTATAGTCGGGAGACATTATGTTGATACTTATGAATTATGTTATATGTTGTTACATTTTGATGTTACATTCTAGTACGACTAATTGTACTTGGTTACCGTGAATAATAAATGTACTATTTTGTTGTGCAATATGCATTCATGATTGTTCGTACTTATCTATGTTTTGTCAATTCCGTTTACTCTCGTAGTACGTCGTGAGTACTCCAGTGAGTAAACATTTGGCACCATTGCCTAAGCAGACTAGGGAACCACTCGTCATTATGATGGCAGTGTAATGGGTCAACCGATGGAGGAGCCCGTGGAAACTAGTGAAGAAAAAGAGGACGAGTTGACACAAGATTTGGTAAATCTGTAGAATATATCACTAAGAGATCACGTACGAAGGGAAGCCCTTAGGCGAGAGATCCCTGAGGTAGTTATCTGGGATAGACTGGAAGTGAAAGACGAGGTTGATCACCTTCTCAACTGTCTGCCAAGACTGTTGGCCCGCCATTTCATCATCCTACAAGACCTTCGAGCGGAGGAGGATCAGGAATGTCGAAGGCAACAAATATTGCAGTCGTACTAAGAACAAACCAAGCGGAAAGAGGAAGAACGGGATACCAATCGGAGACGTCCTCCAAGTAACCAATGATCGTGTGAACAACCCTTAATGCCCGTACAGCCTAACAAAGACAAGAACCAACTACCAATCAAGCACGAAACTCAAGAGGAGAGGGTTCAACGATCACTCAGACTTCAAGAGCAAGAAAATCGGCAACAAAGACTAAGGCAAGTTGACAAAGAATTTAATGAAGATAAATTGAAATAAACCAAAGTATTAAAAGAACACATGAGAATCTTGAGGGAATAGACCAATCCATCAGTAGAGCACATCAAAATTTTGTTGAGGGAAGAGAAGAAGGACCCTTCAGCACTCTGTACGTAGAAAAGTACAAAATCAGTGAAAATGAAAATGAATTAAGTGAAGAACTTGATAGCAGCATTTAATGCATTCGGGAGTTGTCCATATTGAACGACGACAAAAGGCTAAGGACTAGAAGATCTATGCCCATGACCCCAAGGCAAAGGGAGTACCAGAGTGAACCCCAGGAGACTCAAGTGTCAAGGACGCTGACGGAAGACGTGGGAGAGACTCGTACATGGCCGAGAGTGCAAGTGATGCACCCGAACGTAGTGGGAAAACCACTCCAGTCAAGTCAAAAACACGAGGGTATTGGGGCAGGATGGTGACTCTGCCAAGCGAGCAACAAAAGCTACCAAAATTTATGGGGAACGAATCAAAAGATCCAGTGCGCCACTGTAAAACATGTAAAACAATTTGGATAGCCAACAGACAAGACTATCTGAATCACTGGCTGAAAGCATTTCCAGCAACATTGAGAGAGTGCCATTGATTGGTACTCAAAATTGGACCAAGTACAAAGGGCATCATGGCAATTACTCAAGCAAGCATTCCAAAATGAGTTCAAACTCTTGAGGGATGACAATGAGATTGTAGCAGAAATTTACAATACTAAGCAAGGGAGGCACAAGAGTGTGTGTACCTACAACCGAAGACTTAAAGACTTGTTAGGAAAATTGGAGGTTCAGCCGGCCGACGGGCTAAAGAAGCGATGGTTCATCAAAGGCTTGCTTTCGTCGCTGAGGAAGAAGATGAAAGTTGTGCCTCCATCGTCGTATGCTGAAGTGTACAATCAAGCGATGGATATAGAAAGCGAAAACAAAACATCCTCCTGAGGGAAAAAGATGACAACGAGGAGGGTATGGACGACAACGACGATGAATCCAAGACTGTACATGCACTCAGGAAAGATATGATGTGAATGATGAAAGAATTGAAGGCCGACAAAGAGAGTATGAGGGAAGCACAAAAACTATGGTGTACGGAGTGCAATGGGAAAGGTCACACAAAAGCGAACTGTCCGAAGAAGATGTTTTGCGATATCTACCAAGTTATGGGACATTCCATCAAGGAATGCCCATACAATTTGAAAGCAAGGGGTACACAAGTACTCTTCACTCAAGGAGAACCATCAACACCGCCGAACACACCACCGAGGCACTAGTACAATAGCAATGCATCCCTTGGAGATTACCAAAGCAATAGAAGCCCGAGAAACAAGATACAGTATGATGGTAAAGGAAGGCCCCTGATACAATGTCGAAAGTGCGGCAAATGGGGCCACTTCACTAGGGACTACCAGAACGATCAAGGTTCAGGAGGAAGATTGTGTAAGTGGTGTGGACCAGGCGACCATGAAGATAATGAATGCCCCAAGTAGAAGGGTATCCATATGCCAGAAGTAGAACAAGAGGTATTGGCGATCACGAAAGCACAAGCAAAGAAGGCAACCTGCCCAAATCCACGTACGGAAAAACAAAGGATGAAGGAAGCAAAGGCCGAAGTGGAACTGGCGATGGCGATGACGAAGGAAAACAAAACAAAGAAACCAGGAACCTCTCGGCGGTCGGAGGCGGAAACCAACATCGTACGGCAGGTATTATGATAAACCCGCCCATATGAAGGGTTGTCCCTTCCTTGTGAGTAGGTCAAGAGGGTAAGACACTTGTGCAAAAATTTTGATAAACCTCTAATAGTACCCTACATGCCCGAGAAAGGACTTTACACCAATTACGTTCTCTAGAGCCTCCATCTATACAATCACTCTCACCTTGTCTGGGTCGGTTTTCAATCCAACCTTGCACATGATATGTCCCAATAATTTCCCTTGTGGCACCATGAATCTGCATTTCTTAGGATTCAATGCAAGGCGAGCTGCTCTAAACCTCTCCATGCACTCTCTGAGGACCTTCAAATGCTTCTCTTTGTCATTGTAAATCAACCTGTCGTCGAGGAACGCTTTGAAGTTGCCCATTGACATTTTATCGAAGAAGTGCAATATTATTCTCTGGAATGTGGCCAGTGTGTTACACAACCCAAATGGCATTTGGTTGTACGCGTACACCCCGTCCTCGACCACAAAAGTAGTTTTCAACTTATCTTCCTCCGCAATACAGATTTGTTTGTATCCAGAGAACCTGTCCAAGAACGAGTACATCTCATGCTTGGCAACCTCTTCAAGAATTGTGTCGGTGAAGGGGATTGGAAATGGGTCTTTGATGGTCACCGCATTCAAACTCCGAAAGTCGACACATATCCCGATCTGCTCCGATTCTTTCTTCAAGGAGATGACAATCGGTGACACCCACTCACTAACTTCCACTTTGAAAATGATGCCCGCTTCCAACATCTTCTCAATTTCCTCTTGCACCTTGGCAGCATAATTTTTATTCATCCTATAGGGTCTCTTCCGTACGGGTTGGGCTCCCAGTACGAGAGGGAACCTATGTATGCATAGCTCCAACAATATGCCCTTCAAGTCCTTGTACATCCAAGTGAAGGCATCTTTATATTCCATGAAGATTTTAAATGTCGCCGCATTTAGTACCAAGTCCCAATCATCGCCGACAAGAATCTCCTTAGGCTTTTCTTGTTCACTGAGGTTCAACTTCTTCAGTGTCGATTCCTCGTACTTGATGAGTTTGTCTCGTTCAAAATTATGAGTTGGCATCTCAACCAATTTTGCCACACCTTCCTTATACTCGTCGTACTTTGGCGTAAATGTCTGACTGGTCGAGCCCTTATCTTCTTCCTCTCCCCCTTCTTTGATTTGTAACATGTTGCAATCGGGGTGGAAAACTTCATAATTTTCCATCTGCCAATGAAATAACCCGTTCAATGAACTGGTCTCGTCCTTCGAGCAACTTCCAATTTCCAGTACACCTTCCTCGTTCGGCTCCATTATCTTCCTTTCTTCATCAACATCTGATCATCCATCCGATTCAAATCCCCAAGACGCCAATTCTTCACTGATCGCCTGGTTCTTCAAATCAATAGTGTACTTCTTCCCGTGGCTCTCGATCAAGAGTGTGTTTCTCTTCCAATCATGGTTTGCCTTGGCGGCAATCAGCCATCCTCATCCCAAAAGTGCATCATACACCTTTTTCTCCAGTGGTATGACGACGAAATTTAACAAGAACTGTTATGTGTCGATCAAAACTTTTTGCGCCATTAAAGTACTGAGAGGTTTGATGCCATGATGGTTTGCTCCTACCAGGTGGAATGTCGGGGGCCAAAGAGTTGGCTTACCCAAGCACTTCCATGTCTCCTCTGGCAAGACGTTCACCCCGAAGCCTCCGTTGAGTTTCATCCCCAGGATTTCCATCTGTATGATGGTTGGCTTCCTCCCAACACTTATTGCGAGTAGCATTGGATCCGTGGCCTCTCCTATCGGCTCTGTCATATTTTTGGTCGGACCCCTTTGAATATCATCTGCAATGACGTTCGTGAGTGCTACTCTTAGTTAAGGCATCGTTTGCAGAAGGTCTGTTACCTCAATTGGTACGGTTGTGTGAAGCACCTGTCGTACTATGTTCTTCTCAGACTCCAACTACAACGACGTACTAGCCGCTTTGGAAGTTCTTCATTCATTTGCCATTACCTCTTCCACTTCTGCCCTGGCTTCTCGGAGTCTCTTTTTCTCCGTATGAGGGTCTGGATAATTGGCCTGCTTCATCTGCGCCCTTGTAATTGCCAAGACTTCTTTGTCGACTACCTCCAGCATGTTGATGCCTTTCTGCTTTGGGTAGTCGATGTTTGCGTGATCACTAGGACCACACCATTTGCACAGCTTTCCCCCGGCACCTTGACCGCTCTAGCAAATCCCTGGCAAAGTGACCCCATTCATTACATTTTCGACACTGGATCATGGGTCTACCTTTGTTGTCATACTGAATTTTGCTTCTTGGCGTACTGTTTCTCCGATTGTTGCGATAGCCACCAGGGGATGCGTTGTTGTTCTGGGGTTTCGGTGATGTGGTGGGAGGGGTTGACTGTTCCCCTTGTGTGAAGAACACTAGTGAACTCCGTGTTTTTAAGTTGTATGGGCACTCCTTGACGAAGTGTCCCATAACTTGGCAGATGTCACAGAACATTTTCCTCGGATAGTTCGCCTTTGTATGACCTTCTGTCTTGCATTTGGTACACCATAGTTTGTTCACCTCCTTGGACCCTTCTTTGTCGGCTTTCAGTTCTTTCATCATTCTCAACATGTCACGATAGAGAGCTTGTGCAGTTTTTGGTTCATCTTCACTCTCCCCCCTACTTTCTTCGTCATCTTTCTTCTTCCCTCTGGAGGATGTCTTGTTCTCGCTTTCGATGTCCATCGCACGATTATATGCTTCAGTGTACGAGGATGGAGGTACCACCTGCATTTTCTTTCGAAGCGAGGGAAGCAAACCCTCAATAAACCACCTCTTCTTCAGGCCATCCGTTGGCTGTGACTCAAGTTTCCCCAGCAAATCTTTCAGTTTCCGATTGTAGGTCTACACACTCTCGTGCTTCCCTTGCTTGGTATTATAGATCTCTGCTACAATCTCGCTATCGTCCCTCAGGTGTTTGAATTAATCTTGAAATGCTTGCTTCAGTAATCTCCATGTAGCTTTGTTTACTTGGTCCAATTTTGAGTACCAATCGATGGCACTATCTCTGAGTGTCGCCGAAAATGCTTTCAGCTAGTGATTTGGATCATCCTGCCCATTTGCTATCCAGATTGTTTCACATGTTTTGCAATGTCGTACTGAATCTTTTGACCCATTCCCTGTAAACTTCGACAGCTTGTGTCACTCGACTGGAATCACCATCTTCCTCCACTGTCCTCCTTGTGTATTAGACCCAACTAGACCGGTTTCCCCGCTACATTCCGGTGTGTCACTCTCGGCCACGTACGAATCACTCCCACGTCTTCCATCAACGTCCTCAACACCTTGAGTCTCCTGGGGTTCACTCCAATACTCCCTCTGCCCTAGGGTCTTGGACTCAGATCTCCCAATCCTCATCCCTTCGTCGTCGTCCGATATGGACAACTCCCGAATGCATTGGATGTCGCTATCAAGTTCTTCAATTAATTTATTTTCATTTTCACTGATTTTGTACCTTTCTACATACGAAGTGATGAAGGGTCCGTCCCTCCCCTCCACAAAATTTTGATGTGCTCTATTGATGGATTGGTCTATTTCCTCAAGGTTATCATTTGCTCTTTTTATACTTTGGTTTATTTCAATTAGATCTTCATTCAATTCCTTATAAACTTGCCTTAGTCTTCGTTGCTGGTTTTCTTGCTCTTGTAATCTCAGTGATCGCCAAACCCTTTCCTCCTCAGCTTCGTGCCTGGTTGGTATTTGGTTCTTGTCTTTGTTTCGCCGTACAGGCATTATAGGTCGTTCACGTGATCATTGTTGGTTGCCAGGAGTACGTCTCTGGCTAGTGTCTCGTTCCTCTTCTCGTTTGGCTCATTCTTCATACCACTGCAATATTTGTTGCCTTCGGCGTTCTTGATCCTCCTCCGCCCGAAGGTCCTGTAGGATGATGAAGTGGCGGGCCAACAATCTTGGCAAATGGTTGAGAAGGTGATCAACCTCGTCATTCACTTCCAGTCTATCCCAGATAACTGCCTCAAGGATCTCTCACCCGAGGGCTTCCCTCAGTACATGATCTCTTAGTGATATATTCCACAGATTTACCAAATCTTGTGTTAGTTCGTCCTCTCTTTCTTCATTAGTTTCTATGGGCTCCTCCACCGGTCGACCCATTACGTTGCCATCATAATGATGAGTGATTCCCTAGACCGCTTAGGCAACGGCACCAAATGTTTACTTCACTAGGTGTAATTCAACGTACTACATACTACAAAAGTAAACTAGACTATATGCAAAACATGAAATAGAACAACAGAGTGGAAAACATAATATGCTTAAATTATGAGATGCTTATATTCATTTCCAGTAAATGTCACCATGTACAATCATTGAAATATCAACAGTACTATCAACCATGATCATCACAACCTATTCCCGACTATAGAAACTGAGTATATATAACGCTCGGCGATGGTTGAGCAACCAACCGTCGTGACATTTCATAACAACCCGTTACCACTAATCGAGACTTAGTTACCCGAATGCACATGATCTTTATTACATTAATTATTCCCGCTACAACTATAATTTTATTTAGCATAACAACTGGCCGACTACGGCCTACTGCAACTAAAGATATTCGACGGCTTACAAATATTTGCTTTAGTCAATCACTTTAAGTTATTTTTATGTTTTAAAAATAACTTTATAACTTAAGTGAGGAGGGTAGGTGGTCATCAAAAAGTACCTTGGTGCCTAATGAGATAACTACACATTGTTTTAGAAGGCTGAATAAAGCAAAATAGTTTCCTTATGAGCAAGGACAACCCCATGAGGAATATTTGATTATGTTTTAAAGTATAAAGCAAATTATTAAAAAGCAAATGGAGAAGGGGGTCGCTTTTGGAGGGAAAGCTGCCCTAATTTCTCATTGACTCTTTATAATCTCATTTTGGAGTCTCATTTGTTTATGTTGAAGTTGGTTGCATAATAGGATGCTGCTGGATTTTCTCCAGAGGCCTACAATTTGGTGTTGAGGACGAAAACTCCCTTCATTCAAGAGCTAGTTTCGGTGGTGAAAGATCCATCCTGGTCAATTGGGTGTGATTCCACTCAGGGGTCACTTTGCTACTTAGCAGATATTCAGGTTTTCAATATTTCGGTATTGAGAGATGAAGATTTTTGAATATTTTTGAAGTGTTGCATATTGGGTTTGGTGTGAATGAGTTTGGCTTTGAAGGGTCTGATCATGGCATTGAGTTTCAAGGAGGATTTTGAGGGTTTTGAGCAGTTTACAGTGATTTTTTGAGCAATACATTCCCAGGGCAGAATCTGGTTACTTGCTCTTAACTCCGTTTTGGCTTGAGATAACTTTCTGACTAAGTTACCAATTCATTTTTGGATTCGGGTACGTGTACGCGAATTGGGGTTGGGCACGTTTTGGGTACATTAATACAAAAACATATAAAAATCAGAAATATAACATATTTGCAGCAGTAATTAAGTTCAAAATACCACATAGCATCATGATCATTTAATTATAATAAACAAAACCTCCAAAAAAATATAAAAAATTAAAAAATACTACAATATCAATTAGTCAATCAAATGTCATAGTTTATTTGTTTCCTGGGCATATCCAGATCGAATCAGAATCAGAATCCAGCACCTAGGGGAAGAATCCGCTAACATAGCTTTCTGGGTATTGTTTCATTAGGAGCTCCTTATCTTGGCACCCCATAACATATATTTACTTGCATTTATCAGCAAAGGATTGAATTATTAGGACAAAATCATCCCAGCTGAGTATAGCACCCAGTTTGGTAATTTCTGGTTGTTTAGACCTGCTGTTGAAATGATCAAAATCTGCACTTTAAGGAGGTTAGAAGAGCATCAGTTTGTGACAGGTTTATAGGGGTTTGAAGGGCTTACTTGTTGGAGTTGAATATTGCAACCTGGAGGTGTTTACCAGTTGTTTGAAGACTAATTCCCAGGTCTGAAACCAATATTTCTGAGTTCTGATATAAGTTGTATAAGTCTGATTTTGAAAGCTAAATCTGAAAATTCTCATATGACGTTCAATGAAATATATTACGAAAAGTTGTATCTATTTGCAAGTCTTTATTTCTAGTTCCTTCTCATGTTTGAGTTATCTTTATCATGAATGCAAAACTATGAATGGCATATGAAAAAACAAACAAACATCAGCAAACAGATAAAAGAAAAAAAAACAGGGGCAGTCATTACATACAATCACCACAATCAACATGAGAAAAAGGATATTCCAAAAAATTCAACAAGGGAACTCATTTGGGAAAGGCATGATCTCTGTTAGATCAGAGATGGTCTTATAGGATAAACCTAGCATCAAGTTCCACGAGAAATACAACAAATGGCACCTCATAAAGAAGGTAGAGGAGAATTCCTAGTCACTTAGTGGTGCACAACAATGTTTGGAACAAATCTAGAAAAGTTTGACCATGTAACAAGCCAAGCTGCCAAACATTAGCAGAGCTGTCTGCACATTTTTACTCAACAGTACTGGAACAACAGTGGCAAAGTCCTTGGATGACTTGAAAAGTTGAGGTAACACCCAAATGAGTCCAAAATGTTCACAAACACACATAAGAAGAGTCAAAATAACACCTAATCGCCAAACCAATCATTTCCAAGCTAAGGGGAATCACCCATGCATGATTTAATGACTATGTCCTTCATCTGAGGGACACGAAGAGAAAAAGAGAGAGCAGGGAAAGAGAAATACAATGAGGAGACTCCAAACAAGTAGTAGCAGGAATCTAAAACTCCATAGAGAGCATAATCTGCGTTTCCACTCCCGTAGAGGATTGCTGCGGCCATTTTCTTCATAATAGGAAGGAATGAAGCAAAAGCATGCAGCATAAATTTGAAGACCAATCACTCAAATACAAAAGCTCCCAGCCTCCTGCTCGGAGGGACTCTCGGCCTCCCAGGCGGGTTCGTTCTCCTTCGCCGTGTCCTGGTCAGGGCTGGCACTCTAGTGGTGCGCTGAGGAGCAGTGGTGGCGGTTCTGGGTGGCCTTCGAATGCTCCTCCTGCTACTGGCTCTGGTTGGCCTTCCAGTGGCAAAAGCTTTCCGCGGCTTGCTCTCGCAATCTCACCTCAGTGCGAGGATAAAGATAAAGAAGAAGAAAAGAATGATGATGGTTGGGGTGCTCCTCCTGACGTCACTCCTAACCCCGCTGATGTATGGGGGAAACATCTGGATGACCAGGATCTTCTGGCACTGCTTTAGCTGCTTAGTTTTCATTCAGTTGTTTTATTTCTAGGCTAGGCCCATGTGACATTGGTTTTTTTTTGGTGTTTCTAGGCTGAGCCCATGTGACTTTCGGGGTGTGCCTTCTTACCACCCGCCCCTTTTTTGTGAATTTGTAATTTTATTTTTTATAATATAGATATCTGGAAAATTCATCAAAAAAAAAAAATACAAAACTGTAACATTATCAGTATTACATGACACAACCTTGCGAATAATTTTCATGGGACAAGTAAGGAACCTGTCCCTCCCAAAACCTAGGAGAGTAGAGTAATTTGGAACCTTACAAGTTCCATTGAAATTCTGAAAAGAGCATTAAGATAAAGTTGTATCCTCGATTTAATTAGCAAAGAATATCTTACGTCAGTGACAAAAAGAATTTGCAAATACTCATCAACTCAAAAATCTAGTGCCAACAAAGATGCATACACATGCACACGTACAAGAAAACATGAAATGGCCAATTAAAATATAGACAGTGACATACAATTGTCAAACAATAGAAAACAGTAGCATTAGGAGAGTCAAGACTTGGTGATCATAATGTTTTTTAGAAGCATAATATTGACTAAATGTTTGGTGGAGGTGCCCAATATGAGCACCACTCCATGCAACTTCACAAAGAATCTTACTTCAGTGACAAAAAGAATTTGCAAATGCTCATTAAGCAAAAAATCTAGAGCCAACAAAGATGCACAAACATGCACACGTACATGGAAACATAAAATGGCCAATTACAATCTTGACAGTTACATGCAATTGTCAAACAAAACAAAATAGCATTAGGAGAGTGGAAACTTAGCAAATAACGTTTTCTAGTAGCATAATATTGACTAATGTTTGGTGGAGGTACCTGGTACAAGCGACGCTCTATGCAATTTCACATAACATTTGGCAATTTGCAATTGCTCATAAGAAACCCAAATCCAGAAATCATTGCATATTTAGTCACAAACTACTATTAAGGAAACAACTCCAAATAAAGTTTATATATGAGTACACACCCAACAGAGCATGTCAGGGTTTCAAGTTTCAACTACTATCTATAAAAATAAAAAATAAAAAGACATTAGTGGATTGATCACAGATCTTTGAATCAGAAGCTTCCAACAAGAAATAGCAATGGCTTTGCAGTATGTCATTGATGATGTACTACTGTTACAAGCAATATGCACGACTAGAAATTCACTCAATACTAATCAATATACCTGGCTAGGGGTCAAGGGGCGCCGCTCCCAGTTACTCATCCGTCTTTCTTTGTTTAACCCACTTCCCAATAGAGTCTGGTTCAAAAAAGAGCTTTGTGGTTGTCAACTTCATAATTAATGGAAGATGGAGAGAATATATTCATTTGATTTGATTTTAAATTGTCTCCTATTTTAACAAGTAAATAAGCTGGTCAAAAGAATGTACTTCAAGAAAAATATAGAATTGGAATGCTTATAACAACAAATTTTGTAATGTTGCACCTTTGCAAGGCCAGAAAGGCCACCCTTAGAGGATCCATAAAGCTTTTGAAGGTCCAAAATACCATCACAGAAGTGAAAACACTCTAGATCTGTGTATGATTCAAAAAGCTGCTCGAGATCTTGGTGAAAAGCATAACCTTGAAGAAACTCAAACAGAAATCATTCAATCTATAAGCAAGACACAACCCAAGAGTATTGTTCCCATAAAATATTATCTATGTTCTTCTACAGTTATTTAGGAAAAAAAAAGCTGCCCAAATTTTAAAGCATCTTACCCAACTTCAAAATGTTAGGAGAATGAAAAACAACTTTTAGGCAGGTGTCCAACACATTAGGTTCTCTCTCAAATAGTCCTATCAAGTCAAATATTAGCACTTTTTTCTCAGTAGCAATTTGTAAAATAGAAACCTGTAAGGAAGCCATTTATAAAACATGTCAGATTAGAATGCTTCCACTTTCCAATTCTTTACATGGTATTTTAATCACTAATTAAACTGGAAGTTTTTTTGCCAGGTATAAACTGGAACATGATAGTCAGCTACTTAAGGACTAGCATCTAACATTGTCTGGAAGTCCATATAATGGAATGGAAAAGAAGCTAGGTAGTTTAGAAGGCAATTGAAGCATCGGGTAGTAGCTTATATGTGAATAAGAAGAAAACCACCCAACTTGGAAAAAAATTCAAACAAGTTAATGTTGAATATCATAATTAAATTCAAAAGACAATACAAGTCTAAAGTGACCATAAAACTAATAAAATAAAGACTAAATCAATGTACAAACTTAATAGAATGTATTTAATCAATGTTTTATTTCTTCTTGATCTCCCTTGAAAAATCAAATAGAAATTGGAAAATCAAATTGACATAGGTAAATCTCTAACTACCATATAGGCCTAATTTCTTGAAACTGTGAAACAACAATGAGCATTAAGGACATCCTCAATGTGTCTTCTGCTGCAATATAGACTTCCCATTATTTCCACTAATAATAACTTCTCATACTGTTTCAGTGAGCGCATCCTTATCTCCTTTTAACTGTTGCCATCTCCTATTCACCACCTCCTCATCATTCATCAACCAAAATTCTCAATCCCATTTCTTGGCACTAAAACTTCTACCTCCAATTTTTCAAAGGCAAGTACTTTGGCCTCACTATTCAGTTGCAGCAGCTGTGCCTGTCTCAGTTATGCAAACCCACGCTTATACAAATAAAAATCCATGTACCTATTTTTTCCGAAATCTAAATAAACTTTAGTTTTCCATCTCTTCTCCTGATCTGGAAAAATGAGACAATGGAAGTTCCTTTATTCATGCATTGCATGATTTTCAACAAAAAAACACTTATTCCATCCTAATATCAAAAGAGAGTCCTCGTCTACCTGATAAAAGTTTGGTGGTTATTGTTATAGGTGCATGCGTTGAGGATTCAGTGTGTGCTGGCAGATACAGCCAACCCAAGGCATGGAACAGAAGTAAAGATGAACAGTAAAGGCACCTCACCCTGCCTACCAGGCAGCAGATGAGCAAGTGAAGCATCATTGATTGTCTTGCACTTGAATAATGATGAGATGTGTATCTTGGTACAGATACTAGGAACATAAGAAAACCTTCCGACACTTCTTGCTTGATAGCAATTTATTTCTGGTTTTATCCTCTCTGGCTTTGGTCTCCTGCAACATGGCTTCCTCTTCTAGAAGTGGGAAAGGAAAGAGGAGATGCCATGACCATAAGGATTTCGCCCTGTGGAGAAAAGAAGGTGACGTAAGGAATAGGTGTATGGTGAACCGTGAAACAATGGTGGGAAATTTCGTAGAATATCAGGAAAAGGAGATTAAAAACCCAGACCTTCGCTCTTGGGTTTCCAGGATTTGGAAGCCAGAAAAAGAGGTCAATGGGGCTCCTTCTGTGGGAATAAGAGAGGCCATGACCAAATTGTTTTTGGATCTTGGCCAGTCTTTGAGGAGAAAGAACATCTTTAAATGGCCCAGTCACCAAGTTGAACCTTTATGCTGTCCACTAATGGAATTCTTGCCTACCTGATAAACGATAAGTTAGCCAGCATGAGTGCCAAGGTTGGTGGTTATTGTTATAGCCAAATGCGTTGAAGATTCAACATGTGCTGGCAGATAAAGCAAACCCACAGCACACAATAGAAGTAACGATGAAGAGCAAAGGCACCTCACCCTGGCTATTAGGCGGCAATGAGCAAGTGAAGAATTATTGATTGACATGCATTTGAATAATGATGAGATATGTGCACCTTGGTGCAGATCTTAGGAACATACAGAAATATTTTGGGCACTTGTTTGATAGCAATTTGTTTCTAGTTCTTGTAAGCCGACGTATGTAGTCGATCTTAGCGTAGTCGGCCTTAGAGTAGTCGGTCGGTTGCTTTGGTAATAAAACATTAGTTGTAGCGGGAATAAGTAAGTATGGTTAATGGCATGTAACTAAGTCCTGATTAGTTATGGGTATGAAGCGGCACGACGGTTGGTTGCTCAACCACCGCCGAACGCTATATGTACTGGGATCATGTAGTCGGAAGGGAGTTATGTGTGGAATTAATGATACTATGACAGCTAGATTGTACATGTTATTATTTACTAGAAATGAATAAAAGTGTTTCATGATTCAATCGTATTATGTTCTTTTATCTCTCTATTACGTGTACTTCAATTTACCTCCTATGTATGTAGCACGTTGATAGACACTCCGTGAGGCAAACATTTGGCGTTGTTGCCTAAGCGGACCAGGGAAGCACTCGGAGTAATGGCAGCGTAATGAGCCGACCAGCGAACGAACCCATAGTAACAAATGAAGAAAGAGAGGACGACTTGACACGGGATTTGACAAATCTCTGGAACATATCCCTACGAGAACACGTACGGAGGCAAGCCCTCCGACGAGAAGTCCCTGAGGCAGTTATCTGGGATCGCCTCGAAGTGAACGACGAGGTTGATCACCTTCTTCAGTGCATGCCAAGATTGTTGGCCCGTCATTCCATCATCCTACAAGAACTTCGGGCGGAGGAGGAACAAGAACGCCGAAGGCAGCAAACCTTGCAGCAGTACGAGGAACGAACCAAACGGGAAGAGGAAGAAAGGGACACTAGTCGGAGATGTACCGCTAGCAACCAGCAATGATCGCGTGAAAGACCTGTAAATGCCCGTACGGCTAAACAAAGACAAGAACCAAGTACCAGTCGGGCACGAAGCGGAGGAGGAAAGAATTCGGCGATCATTAAGAATACAAGAGCAATTAAACCGGTGGTGGAGATTTAGTAAATCACATCAGCACCCTGAGGAAGAAAAGTACGAGGAACCATTCGGCACCCTGTACATAGAAAAACATAAAAACCAAGAAAATGAGGAAGACTTGAGCAGCGAACTTGAAAACAGTATCCAACGCTTTCGGGAGTTGTCCATATCGGACAACGACAAAGGGCTGAGGACAAGGAGATATGAGCCCAAGACCCCTTGGCAGAGGGAGCACCGAAGTGGGACCCAAGAAACCTAGGGTGTAGAGGACGCTGACAGAGGACAGAAGGGTGACTCGGACATGGCCGAGAGTGCAAGTGACGCACCGGAACGTACCGAAACCAGTCCAGTCAGGTGCAATACACGGGGAGGACAGCGGGGTAGGATGGTGACTCCAGAACGACAAAAGTTGCCGAAGTTTACGGGGAATGGGTCAAAGGATCCAATACGACACTGTAAAACGTGTGAGACAATTTGGATAGCAAGCGGAGAAGACGACCAGGATAACTGGTTGAAAGCATTTCCGACGACACTCAGAGACAGTGCCATTGACTGGTACTCGGAGTTAGACCAAACACAGAAAGCGTCGTGGAGGGTGTTGAAACAGGCATTTCAAGACGAATTTAAACTGTTGAGCGACAACAGTGAAATTTTGGTCGAGATTTACAACACCAAACAAGGGAAAAGCGAAAGTGTACGAGCTTACAACCGGAAATTCAAAGACCTGCTGGGGAAACTAGAATCACAGCCAGCAGATGGTTTAAAGAAGAGATGGTTTATCGAAGGGTTGCTTCCCTCACTACAGAAGAACATGAAGGTAGTACCCCCATCCTCGTACACTGAAGCATACAACAGTGCGATGGATATTGAAAATGAGAACAAGACATCCTCTAGAGGGAAGAAGCATGATGATGAAGAAAGCACGGGGGAAAGATAGGATGAATCAAAAACTGTACAAGCACTCCGTCGCGACATGCTAAGGATGATGAAGGAACTAAAAGCAGACAAGGAAGGGTCAAAAGACCCAACCGAACTATGGTGTACGGAATGTAAAATGGAAGGCCATACAAAAGCAAACTGCCCAAAGAAGATGTTTTGTGAGGAGTGCACAAGTGTTCTTCACACAAGGGGAACAGTCCACCCCGCCGACCACACCACCGAAGTATTAGAATAACAACACATCCCCCGAAGGCTATCACAACAACTGAAGAAACACCACACCAAGAAGCAAAATCCAATATCACAGCAAAGGTTGGCCCATGATCCAATGGTGGAGATGTAGCGAATGGGGCCACTTTGCCAGGGAATGCCAGAGCGGCCAAGGCGCCGGAGGGAAGCTGTGCAAGTGGTGCGATCCGGGCAATCACGAAGATACCGACTGCCCCAAGCAGAAAGGTATCAACATACTGGAGGTAGCCGACAAAGAAGTCTTGGCACTTGCAAGGGCACAAACAAAGAAGGCTAACTACCCAGTCCCCCGTACGGAGAAAGAACAACTCTGAGAAGCCAGGGTGGAAGTAGAAGAAGCAATGGCAAACAAACAGAGAACTACCAAAGGGGCTAGTACGCCGTTACAATCAAAGTTGGAAAAGAACATCGTACGGCAAGTACTTCACATGACTATACCAGTCAAGGTAACAGACCTGCTGCAAACCATGCCGAAATTAAGAGTAGCACTCACAAATATCATGACAGACAACACACAAATGGGTCCGATCGAAGACACCAAAGGACCAACAAGAGCAACCATGGATCCAACGCTACTCGCAATAAGCGGCGGGAGGAAACCGGCCATCATACAGATCGAAGTCCTAGGGATGACACTCTCTAACACCATCGTCGACGGAGGGTCCGGAGTTAACGTACTACCCTAGAATACATGGAAGAGCCTCAGGAAACCCACACTCTGGCCACCGACATTTCAACTGGTGGGTGCCGATCAACATAATATCAAACCAATAGGTACACTGATGGCACAAAAAGTGGTGATAGGTACGCAACAATTCCTGTTGAATTTTGTCGTCATTCCACTAGAGAGAAAAGTGTACGATGCTCGGACGCAGATGGCTAATTGCCGCCAAGGCAAATCATAACTGGAAGAAGAACACCCTCTCCATCGAGAGCCATGGGAAGAAGTATATCATCGACTTGAAAAACCAGGCGGTCAGTGAGGACTCGGCGTCTTCAAAATCTGACGAGGGATCAGATGGCGACGAAGAAAGGGGAACCTTGGAGCCAAACGAGGAAGGCGTTCTAGAAATTGGAAGTTGTTCAGAAGATGAAACCAGTTCACTGAACGGGTTATTTCACTGGCAGATGGAAGATTATTAAGTCTTCCAGCCAAATTGCAACATGTTGCAGATCAAGGAAGGAGGAGAAGGCGAAGATAAGAGCTCCGCCAGTGAGGCATTCCCGCAAGAGTATGGCGACTATAAGGAAGGCATGGCGGAGCTAGATAAGATGCCAGCCCATAAGCTTGAACAAGATAAACCCATCAAAACGAGGCGAAATATCGAACCAATTTTTCCAAATTTTGATCTCGGTTACAATGCAACATGCCCGTTAAAGTTAGTTGAAACCAAATGTTGCATAAAGAACTCTAACCAAGGATGCGCCCTAAAACCACTTAAGGAAGAGGGGCTGGCATATGGTCAGAGGATCCCTAGGATCTACCATTGCTGAAAGTAAAACTCAACACCAAGCATGTGCTTTCAATCCCAAGGTGGGAATGGAGCTACCATATGGCAGAGAAATGCTAAAGAGTAACTCTAACCAAGAATGTGCCCAAGGGGACGATCATATGGTCAGAGGATCCCTACCAACTAAGATGCTGAAAGTAAACTCAACACCAAGTATGTGCTACCCAATTCCAGAATGGAAATGAGGTGACCATATGGCGGAGATATACGAAAATACAAAGCAACTACAGAATGTAAAGTAGGCGGCAAGCCAGCCTCTTCCACTTATCCAGTGGGAAATACAGTAAAAGAGTAGAATTAGAATTGCTGATAGTACTACTAATCAGCTTACAATGTGTTAGAAATCTTGCCAAAGCATAGTAATCCAAGTTCTTCAATGCTGCAATAATTTGTAAGACTTCCTCAATGCTTGACAAACCTCTCTGGACTCAAACCCCTCACAAATCTGCATTTATCTATGACTGATATAACAGACCAGCAACTGAAAGGAAGCAATCAGCAACCCTAGAACTCACCAAAATACTCACAACTCACTCAATACTTGCCAGAATGACATGAGACCTGATGCAAACGAAAGCTATAATGATGGCAATGAGGACTAGACCAAGAAACAGCTAACAAATCGAAGTATTCTTTTTTCTGAACATTTGCCAGGCAGACCATAATGGTACGGCCAATAGAGAGAGGCGATTTTTCTTTTAAAAATTAAACACTCAATATTAAAATCTGAATCTTTGCAAGAAGGGTCGCCCCTATCAAGGAAACTCAATGAATCAATACCCAGAACGACTGTATTTTTATTTTCGGATTTATGAGTGAAACTACAGATTCAGCTTGACTTCAGCAACTCCAAAAAATGATAAGAAATGCAAAATCTGAACTACAAATAAAACTCCAGCTACAAAGCAAACCTCACTACACAAACTCTCAACAATAAGCAAACTTCTCCACTAGGTGCTATCTCTCAAGCACGAAGTCGAGCCAAGGCTAGGAGGCTTTCATTCCTCGAAGCAGTCCCAAAGCCATTCCGGCAGCATAACAATGTCATAAACATAAGATGATCAAATGAAGACCCAAGGCTCCCTTTTATAATTTTGAGAAGATACTTCCAGATGTTTTTAGAAGGTGCGCCCACTCCACAAGATGCTTTTAGGGTTTTGACTTGACCAAGTCTTCCTTCAAGATGGCGTCCCTTTTCATAAAGGCAATTTTCCTTTAATTTAAAATTATTTTTTCTCCACAAGTTGGCGTCCAATTCCATTTGAGCAATTAACTTTAGGAAAAATAGCAATATGTTCCTCATGAGAGAATAACCCTCAAAGTCCCCTTCTTTAAAATGACTTAAAGTCATATTACTAGGACAAGGGGTTATTTTATAAAATAAAACATTATTGACTTTAAATAACTTATTTCTCCAAAATGAACCTCTTAAGCCAAAAATCAGGATCACCCAATGAACTCCAAGTGAAGGAAAGTTGATTGAGCTGGTACTGACTGGACTACTGCTAAATATAGAATTTACTAAAAATAGTAAATTCAAGAAGTTGCTCAGAATGCAATGCATGCGCCACCATTGCGAAGCTTTCTGAAAACCCAGAAGGAATCCAGAATCCAAACACCCAAACTCCAACAAGCAGAACCCTGAATCCTCAAGAGAACCCACAAAACAGTCGGAAACCCTAATTCTACCTCTGACTAGCCGACAGCACCCCAGGGATAGGCCATCAATCACTGAGAAGTGCAGTGCTAAAAATGGGGACATTACAAGAACCAACAATCAAAAGGGTGAATTTGGGGGAACAAGAGAAGCCTAGAGAGATCCTCGTCAGTGATGACTAGGACCCAATACTAAAGGCGGCGGCATTCAAAATATTCATAGAGTACAAGGACACCTTCGCCTGGACGTACAAAGATTTGAAAGGAGTACCGCCAGAACTATGCGTACATCGGATTCTGCTCGTAACAGGAGCCCAACTCGTACCGAAGAGACCTTATAGAATGAATAAGAACTATGCCGCAAAAGTACAAGAGGAAATCGAGAAGATGTTGGAGGCTGGCATCATTTTCAAAGTAAATGTCAACGAGTGGGTGTCACCGATCATCATTTCCTTAAAAAATAATCAAAGCAAATCCAGATATGTGTCGACTTCCAATGTTTGAACACAGTGACGGTCAAGGACCCATTTCCAATCCCCTTCACCGATACCATCTTGGAAGAAGTCACTGGGCATGAAATGTACTCGTTCTTAGACAGGTTTTCCGGATATAACCAAATTTGTATTGCCGAAGAAGACAAGTTGAAGACAACTTTTGTGGTTGAAGATGGAGTATACACATACCATCAGATGCCATTTGGGTTGTGCAACGCACCGGCCACGTTCCAAAGGATAATTTTGCACATATTTGACAAGATGTTGGTGGGCAACTTTAGAGCATTCCTGACGACTGGTCTATTTTCAGTGACAAGGAAAAACATCTCAAAGCCCTTGGAGAATGCATGGAACGATGCCGAGCAACACGTCTAGCATTGAACCCAAAGAAATGTAGGTTCATGGTACCGCAGGGGAAGTTACTAGGCCACATTGTATGCAAAGCCGGACTAAAGACCGACCCTGACAAAATAAGGGTCATCGTACATATGGAGGCTCCAGAAAATATCACGGGAGTGAAGTCCTTCCTCGGCCATGTCAGGTACTACTAGAGGTTCAGTAAGAATTTTGCACAAGTATCATACCCGCTCGACTTATTGACAAGGAAGGGACAACCTTTCCTATGGACGGAAGAACAAGAAAAAGCATTCAAGGAACTAAAGATCGGCTAATCAGTTCACCCATCCTGGTGTACCCGGACTGGGACAAGGAATTCCACATACATGTGGATGCCTCAAACTTTGCCATAGGAGCAACACTCACACAAGTCGGAGCACACGGGTTGGATCAACCAATATTCTTTGCTAGTCGGCTACTCTTGAAGGCAGAGAAGAATTACAGTATGACCGAGCGAGAAGCACTAGGGATGGTGTACTCCGTACAGAAATTTAGGCACTACTTGCTAGCAACGCCATTCACATTCTACGTGGACCATCAAGCCCTAATGTATCTAGTAAATAAACCTATCATCCAAGGCAGAATGAGTAGATGGTTGTTGCTACTTCAGGAATTCACATTCACTATCATAGTACGACCGGGGAAAAGTCACGTGATCACCGACCAGTTATCAAGAATACGGTCAGGCAAACCTGCGGAGGGAGGCGTGAACGAAGATTTTCCGGATGCACACCTGTTTCAGATTGCAATACTTTCGTCATGGTACAAAAAGATCAAAGAATACTTGTCCACCTCCATGTTCCCCAAGGAAATGGCACCAACGGAGAGGAGAAAGCTCGTACTAAAAAGCAAAACCTTTCAGCTAATTAATGGCTTTCTATACAAGATGGGGTCCGACCAGATCCTCCGAAGATGTGTTATAGAAGAGGAAATACCAGGGGTACTGAAGGAAGCACATGAGGGTTTGGCTGGCGGGCATATGGGACCGGATACCACAGCGAGAAAAATTCTTTTGGTAGGGCTATGGTGGCTGACGATGCACACAGACGCACGGGAGTGGGTGATAGGATGTGATACCTGCTAGAGAGTGGGAAAACCTCTAAAGCGAGACTTTACGCCACTCTATCCATCCCAGCCTCAGGAATTGTTCGAGCGATGGGGATTGGACTTTATCGGACCACTGAAAGTGAGTCACCTACACCGGTGTCGATACATCGTGGTGGCGACAGAATATCTCACGAAGTGGGCTGAAGCACGAGCATTGCCAGATAACACAGCCCAGAGCACAGCCAGATTCATCTACGAACAGATAGTGACACGGTATGGGATTCCTATCCAAATTACAAGTGATCGAGGAGGACACTTTGTGAATCACGTTATCCGATTGATGACAACGGAGTTTCAGATATTTCACAACCTATCTAGCCCGTACTACCCACGAGCCAACGGCCAAGCTGAATCTACAAATAAGGTACTAGTAGCAATTATTCACAAGTCTTGTGGTATAGAGGAAGCCGATTGGGAGGAGAGGTTACCGATCGTCCTGTGGGCATACCGTACGACATACAAAGTAACGACAAGACACACCTTTCCAATTGATGTACAGCCAGGAAGCCGTAGTACCAATGGAATACATGGTACCCAGCCTACGGATAGCCATAGAGAACCGGTTAGGGGATATGGAGAGTTTGAAGGAACGGTTGTACGAACTCAACAAACTAGATGAGCAAAGAGTGATGGCATAATGGGTCACGGAAAATATGCAACGGAGAAGGAAACATTGGCACGACAAACACCTCCGGCGGATGAACTTCCGACCAGGACAATTAGTTTTAAAATATAACGGTCATAACGAGATCAAACTTGGGAAGTTCAGAGTAAGGTGGTTAGGACCATTCAAAATCAAGGAAGTATGCGACAATGGATCTATAAAAAATCGAGAATTTGGATGGATCACCCCTACCAAGTGCAATCAACGGATCTAAGTTGAAGATATACCAGGAGAGAAAAGAGAAGGAACACATTATAGCCATCAATATGCTAGGATACGCCACTAAGGAAGATTGGCCCATGCAAACAGAGGCACCTAGAGAGCAAGACTGGGGTTTGGGAGGCCCCGAGTACGTAGGAGAAGAAATCTGGGTAGGCAGGAGCCAAATAATGGAAGAGAGATTGGTAGAAAAAAAAGTGGAAGGAATTGCAATACCACGAATAAACAAACACCTAACCAATGCAGTGTTCGGGACACCTGCATTATGGAAATGAATGGGTGGACACTGGAGTTTCGTTGCACCATACGAAGGCATACGAAAGGGGTATCTGGCAAAAGAAATAGATGAAGAGGCACAAAAGGAGAAGGAAGAACAAGCGGCAAAAGAACCCCAACCTGAAGAAAATGACGAGGATAAGGAAGATTGGGACGATGAACAATGGGAAGAATACTTTGCAAAATCGGCTCCTTGTCTAAAAACTGTGATCATGACAGAAGACCAGTTCCTATCATATGTGGACGGGTATACAAAGGAGATACTGCAGCTAATGAGAAGAGAAAGAAGGGTGTCGAGGATAAGAAAGATAGCAACCAAAGACAGACTCTGGAAAATAATACCAAATCCGGCCAAACCTCCCACAGTAGAAGGTGAAGAGGTTACATGGTACCAACAGTACAGAGGAAGGTATGTCGACGGCCGATATAAAGGTACTGGTCCTGCTCCCTTGCTTGATAAGTGGTTTGATGTTCAATTCATAGGGACTTGTTGTGAAGAAGAATGTTATAAAAGACCTCCTCATACGCGTAAATGGTATTATGCATCCAAATTAAAAGTTAAGAGAAAATGATAGAAAGAAGAGAAAAAGAAATAAACAGGGAGGAGAAGAAGAGAGAGAAGATGGTGGAAATAGAAAAATATTAAAAATATTGAAAGGAGAAAAAAACAAATTAAAAGAGAGGAAAATGAAAAGAAAGAAAGAGGACAAAAAGGAATCAAGAGAAATGAACAAAAATATTAAAGTATTAAAAAAAAAAATAATACAAACAAAAGTGCGACCTAAAGCAAAAGGAGCCTTATTTAATGCAAAGATTGCAAGAAATTTTTTCTTTAAACAGCAAGGGTTGCAGACACAAGCCGAACGACAAAAGAGAGGAAGCCGTCAAAAGACCTACCAAAGGAAGCCCGTACGGATTTGTGAGAAGCCTGTACGGATTTGCCAGAAGAAGTTGGTACGGCAATATGGAAGGAAGGCCGTACGGCATATATTAGAGGAATCTGTACGCCACTCATTGGCACAGAGATCTGTACACACAAGAAAAAAACTCATATGCCAAAGAGATAAGAAGTTTGTCCATCAGAAAGAGGAATCCGTACGCCAAAAGGAAAGGAGGTTTGCACAATGCAGAAGAAAATTCATACGCCAACAAGAGGGAACATCAGTATGACAACAGCACAGGAAATCCGTACGCTGCAAGCTGAAACCCGTACATGGCAAGAAGAAGTCCGTACATTACAATCTGAGGTCCGTACATTGTCAGGTGAAGTTCGTACGCTACCAACAAAAAACCGTACGCCAAGGTAGAAAGAAGTATGTACGTTGCAGTCAGAAGTCCGTCCATTACAATCAGAAGTCTGTACGTTGCCAGGAGAAGTCCGTACACTGCAAACAAAAATTCGTACGTTGCCAGGAGAAGCCTGTACATTGCAAACAAAAATCCGTACGCTGCACTCAAAAGTCCGCCCGCTGAAAGGTAAAGTCCGTACGTTGCAAGCTAAAATCCGTACGCCAAGTTCAACACAAATTCGTACGCTGTAATAGGGAAACCGTACGACAAGAGAAGAACTCAGTACAGAAGGGTGAGGGAGGAATTGTACAAAAGGAGAAGACACCCGTACATGTGCAGTGGAACAAGTTCGTACGGTCCAAATAGGAGGTTGTACCAGCCATCAAGCCAAGACAAGACAAAATAATTGTCGTACCAAGGTACGGATCAAGGATTAAATTAGTTGGAGTAGTCACTGTCAATTATTTGTAGTCCCGTAAGCAGAAGACAATGGATACCAGCACGAGCACCAAGGGGAAGAAAATAATACTCAGACCCAAGGTGGCTGGGAGTAAAGCAGATAAGGGGAAAACGGACAACGTGACAACAGATTCATTAACATGGGAGAGCCTCACAGGCACAGACTACAAAACCTAGTGGCAGGAGACAGCACCTGATCACCCAACGAAGCAAGCACTAGCGATGGCTCAGGTTGACAAGGTAATACAATGCCCATTTTTCAACTCCAAAGATTTCGAGGACTATCTGAAGGATATTGTGGCCTATTACAATCAGCATGGTCACCGGAGCACAATTGAGTACGAAGGAGTCCCAGTGACGGTGGCTTTCTCACCAGCCGACTTTCGGCGAGTCTTTGGCATACCTGCGTCTGGCAAGGTAGTTGCCAAACCAACCACAAAGATGACAGCTCAGCAGAAAGACATGATTATTAAACACATTTGCAGGCCTGATATCATAGAAAAAGAGAAAGAGATGGTGTGGAGTTCAGGGGCGAGGGGACTGCGAAAAAACATGCTGATAAGTTCTGAGTGGAAACGCATCATGGACCTCATCAAGTGCAACTTGACAGGTGCCAGTCGAGCCTCGGACATAGCAACCTGGATGGTGGATTTCATGTTCGGGTTGAGTGTGGGATGGATTTACAATTGGGCACTCTACCTGTCAGAAAGGGTTAGAGAATTTCTAGAATGCAAACATAAAGCATTCTACATGACCCAGCATCTAATAGCAATGTTTCTAGATGCCGTATATAATCAGATGCCTCAAGGCAAACTGGGGAAACTACAGCCAACCAAGGATTATGACTCTTCTTGGCCGACAGTATTCAGATGGACAACCTTAGAGGCAAGCGGCAAAGCGGAGGAACCAAAGACGACAAGGAGGAAGAGGAAGCAGCCAGCGAGTGATGAATATGATCAGTTAGCACTCTCCTCCTCAGCCGACAGCACTGCACCAGTTGGCGTTTATTCGATAGAGGTAAATCCCCATGCAATAGCACCTATCGAACAGGAGCCAGGGGAGGAAGTTGACGCAGCTGGAACAGTTGAGGGTGAGCCAAGGATGCCGGTAGAGGACATAGCACCCAAGGACGGAATGACCAATGATATACCATTGACAGGAGGTATGCCAGATGAACGGGTAGAAGCAGAGAAGACAACCCTGGACAGCACAGTGGGTGAGAATGCACCACCCGAGGAGGTACTCCAAGTAGACAGATGGTTGATGGAAATGGGCTCCCCCATTCGGGAAGAAGACATTTCCCCTATACACTCACCTGGCTTGCAGGAAATGGAGGGAGTACCTACAGGGAACACTCAGCAACCGATGGGAACAACTGAGAGCACACAGATAGTGGCCCACATGCCAGCAGTTCAGCAGGTGGATACAGAACAGCCAAAGGTAATACACATCATATCAGATGAGGAGCCTCTGATAGCAGAGTAGCCAGCAATACCCGCAACAGCTAGTACCGAGGGGGAATCTAGTGAGGATGTATCTAAGGGGATTGCTGTGGTGATTCCCAAGCCCGATAGAGAGGACCCAATTGGCACAATTGAGAGGTATATCCACAGCCTCGAGCCTATTGCGTTGGTTATTAAGGAAGTGTCAAACATTGCCAAGACACTAAATAGAAACTAATCACCCATAGCGGAGCAGGAGGCCAAACGAATAATTCAGTTCATGAACTCAGAAAGTGAAAAAGAGTTCAACAGAATATTTACAGGTGAATGGGTGGGCAGAAAGACACCTACGATGATGGCAGCCCGGTATCCTAAGAGGTCGTCTTTCCATGGGAAGGACGATAAGCTAGTGGCCCAACTTTTTGAGATGGAGGCAGCATAGTGGCCCAACTTTTTGAGATGGAGGCAGCATACAGGTCCTTGTTTCTAGCCTGCAAGGAGTTTGAGATGAAAGTAGACCAAATGGAGACGAAGGCAGACCAGGCAATCACGCTCTCCCAAAACATTCATGCCAAGGCAGAATCTATCGAGAAACAAAGGTTGGAGCTCTCTCACCTATTAGAGGAAGAGAACAAGAAGGTGACCGATCGAGATAACACCATACTGGAAATGGAAAAAAGAATGAAGGTGCGAGAGGAAGAAATGGTTGAACAGCTAGCAAGGAAGGACGAAGAATTGGTGAAGGCCAACAAAAAGTTGAAAGAGGCAGTGCATTTGGTGAAGACCACACGAGAGAAGGAATTGAAGGCCACTTGCCACCTGCAACAACGTACTAAAGAGGTGTACCGGCTACGTCAACTCACCACTTCGGCAACCACTTCTTCAGTCCCTCAGCCACCAGGGATGCCTTCTCAACCTTCTTCTCACTAAAACTGTTTTGTAAATTGGTTCCCAGTTTTTGTGTTAGTCGTCTGGGAAGCCGACTTCTTTTTTGGGGGGGATGATGTAAGTCGACGTATGTAGTCGGTCTTAGCGTAGTCGGTCTTAGCATAGTCGGCCTTAGAGTAGTCGGTCGGTCGCTTTGGTAATAGAACATTAGTTGTAGCGGGAATAGGTAAGTATGGTTAATGGCATGTAACTAAGTCCTGATTAGTTATGAGTATGAAGCGACACAACAGTTGGTTGCTCAACCACCGCCGAACGCTATATGTACTGGGATCATGTAGTCAGAAGGGAGTTATGTGTGGAATTAATGATACTATGACAGCTAGATTGTACATGTTATTATTTACTGGAAATGAATAGAAGTGTTTCATGATTCAATCGTATTATGTTCTTTTATCTCTGTGTTACATGTACTTCAGTTTACCTCCTGTGTACGTAGTACGTTGATAGACACTCCGCGAGGCAAACAGTTCTATCCTCTCTAGCTCTGGTCTCCTACAACATGATTTCCTTTTCCAGAAGTGGGAAAGGAAAGAGGAGGTGCCATGACTATGAGGATTTGGCCCTTGTGGAGAAAAGAAGGTGATGTAAGGAACAGGAGTATGGGGACATGATGGTGAGAAATTTTGTAGAGTATCTACAAAAGGAGATTAAAATCCCAAACCTTCACTCTTGGGTTTGCAGGATTTGGAGTTGGGAAAAGAGGTTGACAAGGCACCTTGTGTGGGAATAAGAGATGCCATGACGAAACTGCTTTTGGATCCTAGCTAGTCACAGGGGAGAAGGAACATCTTAAATGCAGCCCAATCACTAAGTTGTGCCTCTATGCTGTCCACTGCAATTAGTGCTTGCTACTTGTTGGCATTCTGGATGTGGTAAATCAAGCAGAGACTTTTTTCGAATGCTACCTGGAACATTTTCATATTCTAAAAGCAAGACAAGACAGCATGCGCAAAGCCATGGAGGAGATAGCTAAGGTACTCAATGTCAAACTCTCCCTTGACGTCATTTACCTCACGGAGTGTCTATCAACGTACTACGTACACAGGAAGTAAACTGAAGTATATGTAACACATAGATAGAATAACATAATGCGATTGAATCATGAAACACTTCTATACATTTCCAGTAAATATCAACATGTACAGTATGACTGTCACAGTATCATTAATTCCCCACATCACTCCCATCCCAATACATATAGCGTTCGGCGGTAGTTGAGTAACCAACCGTTGTGCCGCTTCATAACCATAACTAATCAGGACTTAGTTGCATGCCATTAACCATACTTACTTATTCCCACTACGACTAAGGTTTTATTAACAAAGCAGCCGGCCGACTACGTTAAGGCCGACTACGCTAAGACCGACTACACTAAGGCCAACTACGCTAAGGCCTTATGCCGGCTTACATCATCCCCCCCCCCAAAAGAAGTCGGCTTCCCAGACGACTAACACAAAAACTGGGAACCTTTTTACATAACAGATTTAGTGAGAAGAGGGTTGAGAGGACGTCCTTGGCGGCTGGGGCACAGAAGAAGTGGCTGCCGGAGTGGTGAGCTGTTGTAGTCGATACACCTCCTCAGTACGCTGTTGTAGGTGACGAGTGGCCTTCAACTCTTTCTCTCGAGTGGTCTTCACCAAATGCACTGCCTCTTTTAAGTTCTTGCTGGCCTTCGCTAGTTCCTCGTCTTTCCGTGCTAACTGTTTAGCCATTTCTTCCTCTCGCACCTTCATCCTCCTCTCCATTTCCAGTATGGTATTATCTCGGTCAATCACCTTCTTGTTTTCTTCCTCTAATAGGTGGGAGAGCTCCTGCTATTGTTTCTCAATAGATTTTGCCTTGGCATGAATGTTCTGGGAGAGTGTGATTGCCTGGTCTGCCTTCTGCTTCATTTTGTCTACCCTCATCTCAAACTCCTTGCAAGCTAGGAACAAAGATCTGTATGCTGCCTCCATCTCAAACAGTTGTGCCACCAGCTTATCGTCCTTCCCATGGAAAGAAGGCCTCTTGGGATACCAGGCTGCCATCATCTCGGGTGTCTTTCTGCCTACCCACTCACCTGTAAATATTTTGTTGAACTCTTTTTCACTCTCCGAGTTCATGAACTGAATGATTCGTTTAGCCTCCTGCTCGGCTATGGGTGAGTAATTTATGTTCAATGTTTTTGCTATATCCGATACTTCCTTTATGACCAACGCGATGGGCTCAAGGCTGTGGATGTACCTCTTAATTGTGCCTATTGGGTCCTCTCTGTCAGGCCTGGGGATCACCACAGCAATCCCCTCAGATGCATCCTCACTAGACTCCCTATTGGTACTAGCGGTTGCAGGTACAGCTGGCTGCTTTGCCATAGGAGGCTCCCCATCTGATATGATGTGTATTACCTGTGGTGCCAATTCTCTATCCGCCTGTTGAACTGCTAGTATGTGAGCCGCCAGCTGTGTGCTCTCCGTTGTTCCCATCAGCTGAGTGCTCCCTGTAGGTACTCCCTCCATCTCCTGCAAGCCAGGCGAGTGTATGGGGGAAATCTCCTCTTCCCGAATAGGGGAACCCATTGCCATCAACCATCTGTCTACATGGAGTGCCTCCTCAGGCGGTGCATCCTCACTCACTGTGTTGTCCAGGGCTGTCTTCTCTACTTCCACCTGTTCAGCTGTCACACCTCCCATCAATAGTATATCCTTGGTCATTCCTTTTCCAGGTGCTATGTCCTCTGCGGGCATCTCTAGCTCACCCTCAATTTTTCTAACCTCGCCAACTTCCTCCTGTCGGTTGGTGCTACTACTCGGGGATTGACCTCTATTGAATAAATGCCAACTTGTGCAGTACTGTCGACTGAGGAGGAGAGTGCTAACTGATCATACTCATCACTAGTTGGCTGCTTCCTCTTCCTCCTTGTCATCTTCGGTTCCTCTGTTGTGCCACGTGCCTCTAAAGTTGTCCACCTAAATACTGTCGGCCAACAAGGGTCATAATCTCTGGTTGGTTGTAGTTTCCCAATTTTACCTTGCGGCACCTGATTGTAGACGGCATCCAAAAATAATGCTATCGTATGCTGGGTCATGTAGAATGCTTTGTGTTTGCATTCTAGGAATTCTCTAACCCTCTTTGACAGGTATAGCGCCCAATTGTAAACCCGTCCTACACTCAACCCGAACATGAAGTCAACCATCCAAGTTGCTATATCTAAAGCTCGGCTGGCACCTGTCAATCTGCATTTGATGAGGTCCATAATACATTTCCACTCCAAACTCACCAACATGTGTTTCCTCAGCCCCCGCACCCCTGAACTCCACACCATCTCCTTCTCTTTTTTTGTGAGATCAGGCCTGCAAATGCGTTTAATGATCATGTCTTTCTGTTAGGCTGTCATCTTTGTAGTTGGTTTGGCAACTACCTTGCCAGACACAGGTATGCCAAAGACTCGTCTAAAGTCCGCTGGTGAGAAAGCCACCGTCACTGGAAACCCTTCGTACTCAATTGTGCTCCGGTGACTATGCTGATTGTAATTTGCCACAATGTCTTTTAAGTACTCCTCGAAATCTCTAGAGTTAAAAAATGGGCACTATATCACCTTGTCAACTTGTGCCGCCGTGAGTGCTTGCTTCGTCGTGTGATCGGGTGCTATCTCCTGCCACCAAGTTTTGCAGTCTATGCCTGTGAGGCTCTCCCATGTCAATGAGTTCGCAGTTACAGTGTTTGTTCTCCCCTTGTCTCCCTTAGTTCCTGCCACCTTAGGCCTGAGTACTATTTTCTTCCCCTTGGCGCTCGTGCTGGCATCCATTGTTCTCTACTTACAGGAATGAAAATGATTGACAGAGACTTTTCTAACTACTTCAATCCCTGAACCGCACCTTGGTACAGCAGTTATTTTTTTCTGTTGTCGGATGCTAATGCTGCCTCTTGGTACAGCCTTCTTTTGTTTTGCTTGTACTGTACCTTGTCCCTTTTTGGCTCGATGGTTGGTACGGCTATCTTCTGTTTGGTGCGTACGGACTTGCTCCCCTGCACGTGTACGAATTTTTGTTGACCTTGGTGTACAGATTCTAGCTTGCAGCGTATGGACTTATCCTTAACCTGGCGTATGGATTTTAGTTTGCAGCGTACGAACTTCACCTTGAAGCGTACGGTTTTTACCTTCCAGCGTACGGACTTATCCTTAACCTAGCATAACGGTTTTTTCCTTGCAGCGTACGGATTTTCCCTGCTACAGCCATACGGACTTTCCTTGTTTCTTGTGTACGAATTTTGATCTACAATGTACGAACCTCCCTTCACCTTGGCGTACGGATTCTTCTGTCCGGGTGATTTCCTCTAGATGACGTACGGGTTTCTCTTCCCTTGGGCGTACAGATTCTGTATTTGCCATACCAGCTTTGTCCTTATGCCGTACGGACTTTTCCTTCTCCCGTACGGATTTTCCAAGAGACGTACCAGTTTTGTCCTCCTTATGTCGTACGAACTTCTCCAACCCCTTCTGTTTCAAAAAGAAAGTCTTTGCAGTTTTCACATTAAATAAGGCTATCTTTAATTTAGGTCGTACATTTTTTATCATTGTTATTATTTTTTATACTTTAATATTTTTTCCCATTTTGCCTAATTCCCTTTTCTCACTTTTCTTTCTTTTTTTCACTTTACTTGTTTTTCCATTTTTTACTTCTTTTAATTCCATTGTCTTATTTTCTTTTTCCTTTCCCCTCTTCAATTTTCTCTCTTTTAATTTATTTTTTTCTTCTTTTAATATTTTTAATATTTTTCTATTTTCACCATCTTCTCTCTCTTCATGTCTCTCTTTTATTCTCTTTTTATCTCTCTTCTTCTCTCTCTTCTTCTCTCTCCTATTTATTTCTTTTTCTCTTCTTTCCTCATACTTCATCATCTTCTCTGACTTTTAATTTGGATGCATAATACCATTTACATGTGTGCGGAAATCGTTTATAACATTCCTCTTCACAACAAGTCCCTATGTATTGAACGTCAAACCATTTATCGAGTAAAGGAGCAGGACCAGTACCTTTATATCGGTCGTCGACATACCTTCCTCCGTACTGTTGGTACCATGTAACATCTTCACCTTCTAATGTGGGAGGTCCAGCTGGATTGGGTATTATTTTCCAGAGTCGATCTTTTGTTGCTATCTTCCTTACCCTCGGCACCTTCCTTCTCTCTCTTCTCATTAGCTGCAGTATTTCCTCTGTATACCCGTCCACATGTGATAGGAACTTGTCCTCTGTCATGATCACAATTTTTAGATAAGGGGTCGTCTTTTCGAAGTATTCCTCCCATTGTTCATCATCCCATTCTTCCTTCTCTTCGTCATTATCTTTAGGTTGGGGTTCTCTTGCCGCTTGTTCTTCCTTCACCTTTTGTGCCTCTTCATCTATTTCTTTTGCCAGATACCCCTTTCATATGCCTTCGTAAAGTGCGACGTAACTCCAGTTTCCACCCATTCGTTTCCATAGTGCAGGTGTCCCGAACACTGCATTGGTTAGGTGTTTGTTTATCTGTGGTACTGCAATTCCCTCCACTTTCTTTTCCAGCAATCTCTCTTCCATTATCTAGTTCCTGCCTACCCAGATTTCTTCTCCTGTGTATCCGGGGCCTCCCAAACCCCAGTCTTGCTCTCTCGGTGCCTCTATCTGCATAGGCCAATCTTCCCTAGTGGCGTAGCCGAGCATATTGATGGCTATAATGTGTTCCTTCTCTTTTCTCTCCTGATATATCTTTAGCTTAGATCCATTGATTGCACTCGGTAGGGATGATCCATCCAAATTCTCAAGTTTTATAGACCCATTGTCGCATATTTCTTTGATCTTGAATGGTCCTAACCACCTTACTTTGAACTTCCCTGGTTTGATCTCATTACAACCGTTATACTTCAAAACTAATTGTCCTGGCCGGAAGTCCATTCGTCGGAGGTGTTTGTCGTCATATTTTTCGTGACCCATTGTGCCATCACTCTCCGCTCGTTGAGTTTGTTGAGTTCGTACAATCGCTCCTTCAAACTCTTTGTATCTCCTAACCGGTTCTCTATGGCTATCCGTAGGCTCGGTACCATGTATTCCATTGGTACCACTGCTTCCTGGCCATACATCAACTAGAAGGGTGTGTGTCCTATTGTTACTTTGTATGTCGTACGGTATGCCCATAGGACCACCGGTAACCTTTCCTCCCAATCGGCTTCCTCTACACCACAAGACTTGTGAATGATTGCCACTAGTACCTTATTCGTAGACTCTGCCTGGCCATTGGCTCGTGGGTAGTACGGGCTAGATAGGTTGTGGAACATCCTGAACTCCGTTGTCATTAGTCGGATGATGTGATTCACGAAGTGTCCTCGATCACTCGTAATTTGGATTGGGATCCCGTACCGTGTCACTATCTACTCATAAATGAACCTGGTTGTGCTTTGGGCTATGTTGTCTAGCAATGCTTGTGCTTTAGCCCACTTCGTGAGATATTTTGTCACCACCACGATGTATCGGCAGCGATGTAGGTGACTCACTTTTAGTGGTCCGATAAAGTCCAACCCCCATCGCTCAAACAACTCCTGGGATTGGGATGGATAGAGTGGCATAAAATCCCGCTTCAGAGGTTTTCCCACTCTCTGGCAGGTATTGCATCCTATCACCCACTCCCGTGCGTCTGTGTGCATCGTCGGCCACCATAGTCCTGCCAGAAGAATTTTCTTGCTGTGGCATCTGGTCCCATATGTCCGCCAGCCAAACCTTCATGTGCTTCCTTCAGTACCCCTGGTATTTCTTCTTCTACAACACATCTCTGAAGGATCTGGTCGGACCCCATCAAGTATAGTAAGCCATTAATTAGCTGAAATGTTTTGCTTTTCAGTACGAGCTTTCACCATTCCGCCGGTACCATTTCCTTGGGGAACATGGATGTGGACAAGTATTCTCCGATCTTTTCGTACCATGACGGAAGTATTGCAATCTGAAACAGGAGTGCATCGGGAAAATCTTCGTTCACGCCTCCTTCCGCAGGTTCGCCCGACCGTATTCTTGATAACTGGTCGGCGATCACATGACTCTTCCCCGGCCGCACTATGATAGTGAATGTGAACTCTTGAAGCAATAGCAACCACCTACTCACTCTGCCTTGGATTATAGGCTTGTTCACCAGATACATTAGGGCTTGATGGTCCACGTAGAAGGTGAATGGCGTTGCTAACAAATAGTGCCTAAATTTTTGTACCGAGTACACCATTCCCAGTGCTTCGCGCTCAGTTGTACTATAGTTCTTTTCTGCCTTCGAGAGTAGCCGACTAGCAAAGAATACTGGTTGGTCCAACCCATGTTCTCCGACTTGTGCGAGTGTTGCTCCTATGGCAAAGTTTGAGGCATCCACATGTACGTGGAATTCCTTGTCCCAGTCCGGGTACACCAGGATGGGTGAGCTGATTAGCCGATCCTTTAGTTCCTTGAATGTTTTTTCTTGTTCTTCCATCCATAGGAAAGGTTGTCCCTTCCTTGTCAATAAGTCAAGCAGGTATGATACTTGTGCAAAATTCTTAATGAACCTCGATAGTACCCGACATGGCCGAGGAAGGACTTCACTCCTGTGACATTTTTCGAAGCCTCCATATGTACAATGACCCTTATTTTATCAAGATCGGTCTTCAACCCGGCTTTGCACACAATATGTCCCAGCAACTTTCGTTGTGGTACCATGAACCTGCATTTCTTTGGGTTCAATGCTAGGCGTGCTGCTCGACATCTTTCCATGCACTCTCCCAGAGCTTTAAGATGTTTTTCCTTGTCACTGAAAATAGACCAGTCGTTTAGGAATGCTCTGAAGTTGCCCACCGACATCTTGTCAAATATGTACAAAATTATCCTTTGGAACGTGGTCGATGCGTTACACAACCCAAATGGCATCCGGTGGTATGCGTACACTCCATATTCGACCACAAAAGTTGTCTTCAACTTGTCTTCTTTGGCAATACAAATTTGGTTATATCCGGAAAACCCGTCCAAGAATGAGTACATTCATGCCCGGCGACTTCCTCCAAGATGGTGTCAGTGAAGGTGATTGGAAACGGGTCCTTGACCGTCACTGCGTTCAAACATCGGAAGTCGACACATATCCGGATTTGCTTTGATTCTTTCTTTAAGGAAATGACGATCGGTGACACCCACTCGCTGACATTTACTTTGAAAATGATGCCCGCCTCCAACATCTTCTCTATCTCCTCTTCCTTCGCGGCATAGTTCTTATTCATCTTATACGGTCTCTTCCGTACGGGTTGGGCTCCTAGTACGAGTGGAATCCTATGCACGCACAGCTCCGGTGGTACTCCTTTCAAATCCTTGTACGTCCAGGCGGAGGTGTCCTTGTATTCCATGAATATTTTAAATGCCGCCGCCTTTAGTACGGGGTCCCAGTCATCACCGACGAGGATCTCCCTAGGCTCTTCTTGTTCTCCCAAATTTACCCTTTTGAGTGTCGGTTCCTCATACTTGATGAGTTTATCTTGGTCAAGCTTATGGGCTAGCATCTCATCTATTTATGTCGTACCTTCCTTATATTTGCCATACTCTAGCGGGAATGTCTCACTGGTCAGGCCCTTATCTTCGCCTTCTTCTCTTTCCTTGATCTGCAACATGTGGCAATCTGGGTGAAAGACTTCATAATCCTCTATCTGCCAGTGGAATAACCCGTTTAGTGAACTGGTTTCATCTTCCGAACAACTTCCTATTTCCAGTACCCCTTCCTCGTTTGGCTCCATTGTTTTCCTTTCTTCATCGCCATCTGATCCGTCATCAAAGTCTGAAGATGCCAAGTCCTCACTAACCGCCTGATTCTTCAAATCGATAATATACTTCTTCCCATGGCTCTCGATCGAGAGGGTATTCTTCTTCTAGTTATGGTTCGCCTTGGCGGCAATTAGCCATCCCTGTCCCAGTAGTGCATCGTATGCTTTTCTTTCTAGTGGGATGACGACAAAATTCAATAGGAATAGTTGCGTACCTATCACCACTTTTTGTGCCATCAGCGTACCGATTGGTTTGATGTTATGCTGATCGGCGCCCACCAGTTGGAATGTCGGCGGCCAGAGTGTGGGATTCCCGAGGCTCTTCCATGTATCCTCAGGTAGTACGTTGACTCCCGATCCACCATCGACAATGGTATTAGAGAGTTTCATCCCCAAGATTTCCATTTGTACGATCGTCGATTTCCTCCCGCCACTAATTGCGAGTAGCGTTGGATCCGTAGTTGCTCCTGTGGGTTATGTGGTGTCTTTGCTCGAACCCATTTGAGTATTGTCTATCATGATATTTGTGAGTGCTACTCTTAGTTGCAGCATGGTTTGCAGAAGGTCTGTTACCTTGACTGGTATAGTTGTGTGAAGTACTTGCTGTACGATGTTCTTTTCCAACTCTGACTGCAACGGCGTACTAGCTACTTTGGTAGTTCTCCGTTCATTTGCCATTGCTTCTTCTACTTCCACCCTGGCTTCTTGGAGTCATTCTTTCCCGTACGGGGGTCCAGATAGTTAGCCTTCTTCGTTTGCGCCCTTGTAAGTGCTAGGACTTCTTCGTCGGCTACCTCCAGTATGTTGATACCTTTCTGCTTGGAGCAGTCGATGTCTTCGTGATCGCCCGGACCGCACCACTTGCATAGCTTCCCTCCGGCGCCTTGGCCGCTCTGGCATTCCCTGGCAAAGTGGCCCCATTCGCTACATCTCCGGCATTGGATCATGGGCCGACCTTTGCTGTCATATTGGATTTTGCTTCTTGGTGTGGTGTTTCTTCGATTGTTGTGATAGCCGCCACGGGATGCGTTGTTATTTTGATGCTTCGGTGGTGTGGTCGGAGGGGTAAATTGTTCCCCTTTTGTGAAGAACACTTGCACACTCCGTGTTTTTAAATTGTACGGGCATTCTTTGACGGAGTGTCCCCTAACTTGGCAGATGTCACAGAACATCTTCCATTTTACATTTCATACACCATAGTTTGGTTGCTTCCTTAGATCCTTCTTTGTCTGCTTTTAGCTCCTTCATCATCCTCAGCATGTCGCGACGGAGTGCTTGCACAGTTTTTGATTCATCCTCGCTCTCCCCCGCGCTTTCTTCCTCATCATGCTTCTTCCCTCTAGAGGATGTTTTGTTCTCGCTTTCAATATCCATTGCACGGTTGTATGCTTCCGTGTACGAAGATGGAGGTACTACCTTCATGTTCTTGCGTAACGAGGGCAGCAGCCCTTCGATAAACCATCTCTTTTTTAAACCATCTGCTGACTGTGATTCTAGTTTCCCCAGCAGGTCTTTTAATTTTCAGTTTAAGTTCGTACACTTTCGTGCTTCCCTTGTTTGGTGTTATAAATTTCGGCCACAATCTCATTGTCGTCCCTCAACAGTTTGAATTCTTCTTGAAATGCCTGCTTCAACACCCTCCTTGAAGCTTTTTGTACTTGGTCCAACTCCAAGTACCAATCAATGGCACTATCTCGGAGTGTCGCCGGAAATGCTTTCAACCAGTTATCCTGGTCATCTTCTCCACTCGCTATCCAAATTGTCTCGCAGGTTTTACAGTGTCGTACTGGATCCTCTGACCCATTCCCTGTAAACTTCGACAACTTTTGTCGTTTTGGAGTCACCATCTTGCCTCGCTGTCCACCTTGTGTATTGAACCCGACTGGATTGGTTTTCCCGTTACGTTCCGGTGCGTCACTTGCACTCACGGACCCGTACGAGTCAGCCTTTTGTCCTCCGTCAACGTCCTCTACACCTTGGGTTTCCTAGGCTCTACCTCAGTGCTCCCTCTGCCAAGGGGTCTTGGGCTCAGATCTCCCTGTCCTCCGCTCTTCATCGTTGTCCGATATGGACAACTCCCGAAAGCGTTGGATGCTGTTGTCAAGTTCAACACTCAAGTCTTCCTCATTTTCTTGGTTTTTATGTTTTTCAACGTACGGGGTGACGAATGGTTCCTCATCCCTCCCTTCTACCGTACTCTAGTGTGCTTTACTTAATCTCAACCGTCGATTTTCCTGCTCGTGTACTCTTAATGATCGTCAAATCCTTTCCTCCTCCCCTTCATGCCCGAATGGTACTCGGTTCTTGTCCTTGTTCGATCGTACAAGCATTACAGGTCTTTCACGCGATCATTGTTGGTTGCCAGAGGTACGTCTCCAACTAGTGTCTCTTTCCTCCTCTTCCCGTTTGGTTTGTTCCTCGTACTGCTGCAAGATTTGTTGCCTTCGGCGGTCCTGTTCCTCTTCCGCCCGAAGGTCTTGCAAGATGATAGAGTGGCGAGCCAACAACCTTGGCATGCAGTGGAGAAGGTGATTAACCTCATCATTCACCTCGAGTTGATCCCAGACTACTGCCTCAGGGATTTCTCGCCTGAGGGCTTGCCTCCGTATGTGATCTCGTAGGGATATGTTCCAGAGATTTGTCAGATCTCGCGTTAAGTCGGCCTCTCTTTCTTCATTCGTTACTATGGTTTCCTCCTCCGGTCGACCCATTACGCTGCCATCGTAACGAGTGTTTTCCCTGGTCCGCTTAGGCAATGGTACCAAAATGTTTACCTCGTGGAGTGTCTATCAACGTACTACGTACACAGGAAGTAAACTGAAGTATATGTAACACATAGATAGAATAACATAATGCGATTGAATCATGAAACACTTCTATTCATTTCCACTAAATATCAACATGTACAATATGACTGTCACAGTATCATTAATTCCCCACATCACTCCCATCCGACTACATGATCCCAGTACATATAGCGTTCGGCAGTGGTTGAGTAACCAACCGTCGTGCCGCTTCATAACCATAACTAATCAAGACTTAGTTACATGCCATTAATCATACTTACTTATTCCCACTACGACTAAGGTTTTATTAACAAAGCAGCCAGCCGACTACATTAAGGCCGACTACGCTAAGGCCTTATGCCGGCTTACAGAGGCAAAGTTGATGTTCCAATTTGTTGCGATGACAAGGAGAATTTAGTTGAAATTCCTCCCCCTCCAAAATTTGCAAAATGTAGGGAATGTAAGGAAACTCCAGGGCTTAGGCAAGGCCTATGTAATTTTCCCTGCCCTCCCCCCTCTTCATGTATAATTTTGTATGGTTTACAAGCCTTCAAAATTTGCCCTCTTCTCCTAATATGAATACACCACTGGTAGAAGTGTTAGGAATCAGCCCAGATCTTTGGTTGGTTGTGTTTTTATTATGGTTTGGAGATCTTCATGGAATTTGGAAGTTAATAAGGACAGTCCCTTTTGTAAGTTGACATTACAATACTATCAATAGAAGGAAGCATTTAGCTAGTATTATGTTCTGTTTTGGGCTCCTTGAGGTCTTTGATCGGATTTTCAGTGACAGCACATTCCTCTTCTCTGATTTTGCTCTTGATGTTAGTCATGCATATCCCCTATTAATGGCACAAGCTATTTTTATCTCTTAAAGCACTTTGAATTTTTCAGCTATATGAAAAAAATTAAAAATATAACAGTTGGAGGATGACTTTGGCCATTGTCATTCTTCTCTTTGAAGACAGTTCTCTCTTAGGTCATTGTATGATGTCAATTTGTTAGGGAAAGTGTTATTTTCAAGCTAAAAATTTTGAATTGATAATGTTAACTCCAGATGGATCTTGTGAACTCATTGTTACCAGAATCCGATCTTCAACACTCATTTTTTGCAGCCCCTGTGTGCCTAACCCAAGTTTATTGGGCAAAAAAACAGAATTCTTATCCTTCATTTTTTTCAGGTGGCAAATTATAGTTGTCAAGTCGTGAAATAATAAAGGGCAACATGAATTTTAACAATGACATCCACTGATGTACAGCTGAATTGTGATGATTTATTTGTTGCATGGTCATAAACATTAAAAACAAATCTTACATTAAGACAGACAAAAGCAGCATTCCTTATTTTTTCTGAAAATTAATGGAACCAAATTTAGTGCTTTATCAAGAAAAATAGACACTCATATCACTCTATTTTTCACTCAAAGGTTTTGACGATCTCATTTACACACCCTCCAAACGTAAGAAAACTAACAGGATCAGGACCATGGTTGAACCCATATAACATCGCAAACCTATAAAATATTCATATTAACCTGCAAAAAGCCTCAATTCACATCTCTATCAATAAATGAAATGATTCTCAAGGAAAAATGGCATAAAATTGTTCAAAGAACTCTGGCAATGACCTGTGTGTCTTCCACCCAAATGTGATGTTCAAATTTGTGCGAATATTCTGACAATAACAAGGAAGAAGATATCCAACTTTATGCAATTGTTGATCAACACAGTCTTTTTCAATATTAGGTGTATTTCCAAGGGTGCCTGCAGGCATAAAGGTAATTCTAATGTTGTTTCTCTTAAGAATTACTGCTATCTTCTTAGGTATGTCTTCCACTAGGTATGTCTTCCACATGAAAGATACTCAATTGTGGTTTATCCCTTGTGTAATGTTGTTTCCAGGCATGAGTTCCTCCATTGGACTTGCTAAAATTATTTTCTAGTTTCCTCCATATTTAGACATTCTCCTTAAGAACCTTAAGACGTGAGCTCTCTCTTGTTCCACATTCTCATTACCTAAAATATTGGAGGTAAGTTTTTCTAATGTACTAAGGATGTCTAGTGGCGGTTACCTTCTCTAATTATGTAAGTCGCATACCCTTTGTGTCCTTATTGGGATAACCTAAGGCCAACAAATTACTTTATTCCGTTGTGGTGGGGGTGCAAGCATGGGCAATCATGTTCTTACCAACATGTATATTGTCTCTCACATTTGATATTTTTATAACTTCCATCAATGACTCCCTTTGATTATATTATCTAAGGATCATGACATCTCTACCAAACATGAGCGGCATCATTATGAACTCCATATCTAAGATCATTTCAACATTGATGATATAGTTCGGTTTCATATGGAGAAGGGAAGATTCACAAGACCTTAAGCAAGTTTAGAAGTTCTCTATTGCGTCCTCACATGATCATCAAACATGCGAAAGGCAGATTTCAATTTTGATCTTGCATCCTCTTCATCTAATCTTCAAAACTAGGTTATTTCAGCCATCCTTCAAACTCTTTTGGAGCAATTCTTCCAGCAGATTAAAAGGGAATAGTTGTGACTTACAAAAGCACATGTATGCAAAAGCACTGAAAGAACACCATTGCAAGAGTAAAAACCCTCCCAGACATTTGGACAAGATATTTAGAAAAAGGAATAAATAGCGATTTTGGATAGTAACTTTCCAAGTACTTCTGAAAATGCTAGAACTGCTTACGTTCTCCCCCATTGTTAGTTTTTCTTAGATCAGATAATATAACTGAAAGCATTCAGAAAATTGAAACACATAAGATAATAAACACAGCAAGATACCCTGGGAAAACCCTCCTCCTGAAGGAGAAAAACCCAGCAAATAATTCTGTTATACAAAAGCAGAAATAGGAGCAGAAATCTGCTTACAACTCAGGCCCAGCAATGGCCGAATTTGATACAATGAATGATAGCACCTCTCCTAGATGCAATGATACAAACGAATATGCTTCTCCTTGAATTCGGTCTGCTGCTGCAGTATGATCTGCTGCTACACAATAATGATCTGCTGCTAAAGATGTCGATCTGCTGCACAAGTGCGACCTCCTTCTAGGAATGCGAATATTATGAAATGAACTTGATGATCTCCAAATGAGCAAAGCGACCTTGTATTTATACAAAGTGAGGTGACTCTTCAAATAGGTCGGCTCTCATTTAGAATAGATATTTTACAATAATTGCCATTAAATTAAATCATGCACATATAAATTAAATAGCCGAAAGGCTATCATTTAATTTAGTCTTCTCGAATTGTGTAAGCTGGAAGAAGCAGCCCGAAGCTGCTAATAACATCAACAAACATAACTTTGGTTTATTTTGAAGCCTTATTTTATAGTAAAGGAGAATTTTATCTTAAAATACATTTTAAGTCAGTTAGAAAGGTTTAAAATAGGAGTTCATATCACCTCTACTGGAACAATCTAGCAGTTCTTAGTCTTGACCAATTTTGTTTATATATAACAATACCAGTACCTACTCTCAAACATAGTATAAAGTTTAAACATTTAAATTAAAAATGCTCAGTTGCTAAACTTCATGTAGTCCTAATTTAGATATTTACTGCATAATTTTTTTTATTATTTACTGAATAGCTATCTATATAAAGTATTTTATTCCACTAGTAAAAGATGATCTACAAGTCCAAGATCCACATTTTGCTATTCTTTGTTGTCCTGGCTGTTGTTACCCTCCAGCTCCTCCTTTATAGCATTAGACAGGGTGCTTGTAACAAAGTGACCCAACTTCATGGTGAAGCGGGTTAACCCCCGAAATCTTTTATCCAGAGTATCCATTCTTTTAACGACATCACACGAATCCACCCCAACATCCATAGTCCCCTGAACCTCTCCAGGCTCATTCTTTTAAATGCTGGAATGTTTTAAAAGTAAATTAAATCATTTTTTGGAGTTAAAAGGCTTAATAAATTAATAAAGTGATTTTTAAAAGGAAGTTTCTGGAAAGCCCTAAAAAGCCTATAAAAAGAAGTTTGGATCTCATTTTGGTTATTCATGTTGGTTTTAAAAATTTGGATATTCTTCTTGCTGGAGGAGGTATTTCTTTAGGAGGGTTTATAAGGACAAAATCCCTTGCAGGCGACATCTTCCACATTGGTGAGAGACCCAATCTGGAAGATTTATTGGTGGTTTCATACGGAAATCACAGTTGTGCTTATTGGTGGAGATTTGTAAATCAGTTTGATAGAGGTTATTGCATATCCGTCTTGTGGAGGCCAATTGAAGGAAAGTTTGGTGAGATTGTTTGCTGTTTGAGTTACCTTTAGTTGGCCGTGCCATTTTGGGTGTGGCGTTGGGTTTTTGGAGCTTCCAGTTGAGATTCGTGACTATTTGTTTGGCTTGGGGGTGGCACCTAGGGCTCTTATTGCCTTGTATTCCAGTTTCATCAGCAACAAAGGTCATTCTAGGTTGTGGCGTCCCATTTTTGGAGGTTTCAGCTTGCTGGTTGCAACTACAGCACCTGGTCAAAGTCTCCAACTTTTTCTGGGTATGTTGGATTTAGATATGTTGTGATATTTTATGAACTAGGTCGCCATTGTAATTGAGAAAAAACCTATTTTCTGATCTGAATATAAATCTAGAAATTTCTGCTCATTGTAATTCCGAATTTGTCATCTTTCTAAGTTGTTAAGTTGCTGCAAGTTATTTTACTATCTGCACTTTATTTACCATTGCAAAACCATTACAAACTATTGCAAAAAAACATTACAAAACACATCAGAAAACAAAAAAGAACCAAGGGCAGATTGAGGGTGTATGTTACAGTGGTATCAGAGCAGTGCATCCTGCCATCCTAGAGGGTTATCTATGAATGATCAGTTTACAAGTATTGGAGGGTCGATGTAGTATGGGTGACAGAAAACATATAGACCAAGAGTCCTCGTCTACTTGATAAAAGGTAAGTTGGCAAGCATGAGTGCCAAGGTTGGCGGTTATTGTTATAGGTGGATGTGTTGAGGATTCAGTGTGTGCTGGAAAATGCGACCAATCCGAGGCATGCAACAGAAGTAAAGATGAACAGTAAAAGCACCTCACACTGCCTACCAGGCAGCAGATGAGCAAGTGAAGCATCATTGATTGTTCATTTCCACACAACCCACGCTCTAAAGAGAGGAGGTGATATGGTTAAGAACAATCAACAAAGCAAAGGTAGGCCAAGGAATCCGACTAAAACAAGCACCTTAAGAGCCTTGTGGTCTAACACAATAAAATCCCCAATCTTCAAAGAAAAAATAAAAGTGAGTTGCAAACATAGCACAAATTGTGACGAAGGACTGCATCTACATGGTCAATTTCCACAAAGCAAAGGAGAAAAAAACTTTGGATAAGTATTGGATAGAATCTAGTTTACACACATGGGAACCCAAATGCTATTCACCCCGAGCTATGTAACATGCTTTCAAAAAGAATATGTCCTACAAAAATAACCTATATGACTAAATTGTTCTAACCATTTGCATGCGTTATCAAAATCTATACCCAAAAGAACAACATTTCGAGAGTTTTCAAAGCCCATACCTCACAAAAGATTTTTGAAACAAGCATGAAATGCTTCCTCATAGCAGCACAATTAGTCACTCCAATCCCAACCACATCAACACAAACATCTAAAGGTTTAGATTGGGTGCCATTATAAGAAAGCTAAATGCCCAAAAGACAAGAAACCCTAAGAACTTCTACAATGCAAGATTAAATATCCCCTGCACTGTTGGAAAGCAGAATGACTAAACAAAATGTAGCAAGGGAAACAAGAATCAAACCAAACCAGCCCTTTTCACTAGCTCCCTTTGTCCTTCATTATTTTTTATGAATGTTTGAATAACACTTTGGTTAGAGCTTAGAACAGATTGGAACTTCATATACTTAGACTAATTTTGTATTTTGTGGATTTTTTAACTACATGGTCTTCTATAGTTGCTTAATAATGGATAGGTGGCTTTGAGCGCATGGAATACTTATTTCAAAGCCTTTATTGAAGACTTTTTTATTTTATGTGCTAAATGACGGATGTTCAAGTAACAACTTGGTTAGAAGATGTTGGAACTTAGAAAAACAAAGTAAACAATTCAATAGGACTATGAATGCCCAAAGGTGACTATAATTTAAAGGTTGTCATTTTGTAGACACTAAAATCTTGCATATGCTCATTTCCATACCATCACCCCCATCTCAACACCGAACAACACTCGTCCATTAAAATAATTCGTCTTGCATTAATTAATCCACTTTATCAAAAATTAAATTGATTAAATAATCTTTATTATTTACTCAATTTAAATAAATCATTTTCCCACAAATATTTAAAATAGCAAAATAATCCATTATCCACAAATGATTTAATAAACATGACAAATCAAATTAATTAACTCATTGATCAAAATAGTTAACAAATCTTCAAAAAGAAAATATCAATCAACAAATCACATTAAATCAATAAACTCGTTAATCAAAATAAATAAATGATCCATTGAATCAATAAATGAGCTAATTAACTAATAATAGCCACCACCTCTCCACGTCCACTCCACCTTTAAAGGAATAAACTCTTAATCTAAGATTGAATCCTACCTATTCAATTGTCTCCTCAAAATTCGACAAATTGAAATCAAATCCCTTATTTTTAAAAAGACTCTCAATTCTGGTTTTAAACAGGTAGACATTGTCCCAGCGAGCAACAAACTTTCAAGCATTAAATCAAGAGCATATCCACTTCACGCTCTATGGGAGGTTTGCATGTTGTTAGGATAATAGTTTTAAGTTTTGCTTTTAATTCTGAATGTTGTTCTAATTCCCTACTTACACATCTCTTTAAGAAACAAAGCCAAGCACTCACAGTTGAAGAGAGTACAAAGTAAAGAAGGAACTAGTATTGCCTCAAAAGGGGTTGTGATGCCTAAAAGTTTTCTATGATGTCTTAGATATTTTGTGCATATAAAATCTACAAAAGCTTTTCATCATAAGGATCCTGATTCTTGAGGGACTAAGAGGCTGAGTGAAGAAACAAATCACCTCAATAGATTGCTAACAAACAACATATTGAGAGATTGGATACCCTACCACATAATAGCAGTTGGTTTTTATCTACAGTTTTTGTACAAACTTACAAAGAACGTGATTCTTTTCAACCCTTAATTATGAAAACTTCTCCTTCCATAAACCAGAAAAGAAATCATTCAAAATTTGACGATAGTTCTCAAGCATTAATTACTATATAGAATTTACTTCATCTTTCCACATCAATGTCCTAGTTCGGATCATCGCAATTTATATTTTAATTCAAGTCCATTCTTCTTGAGTAATTAATAAACTATTCACTTCAAATGCTTTTTAATTATATGAAAATTTTAATTTAGTATTTAATATTTTAGTCCCCATTCCAGAACCTATTTTCAATCCGAGAGCTTATTTTGTATATGACCTTTCTCTCACGTACATTGGTTATAGTCCTCAAGGAAAAAGAACCCACAAAGCACCTCTAAGCAGAATTAATAGCGCAGAGGCAACACACAAATGCATATCTAAGCGCTGTTACTAGTGAAGAGGAACATGCTAACATATTAACCCAGGGACTTTCACTCTACTGCTAACAATTTTAAGCTAAGAATGAAAAACTCAAAATTATAAGTAGTGCTTAGAGTGGAATTGCTTCCAATTTTCGAATAGATAAAGAATGATCTGGGAAGCTTGGAATACACAAAATGTTACCTGATTTGGGTCCTCCCCTCTCACATGGTTTGGCTTCCACTCGCAATCTATGCCAACCACCTTGACCTCAGCGGAGCTAAAATAGCTTGTAGCATCCATCAACCCCTCAATTGTATCAACCCACCATATGACATCTTCTTCTGAATCAACCACGTCCGACAAGTGCAGGTAATAATGGCATTGCTCTGAATTTGTTCCCCATTGCTGCCAATTTTGCATTTGCTCTGCTGCCGTCTCCCAACCGTACTGTGCATCTCCTCCATTATCATTTGCCTTCTCCGTGTCTGGCCATCCAGATGCCATAATCAACTGAAGCAGAAAAAATGGGTTACTACGGGTTGGAGTTTCCTATAATTGAGGATACTGAAGCAAAGGAAAAAGGAAATTTCAAGAAAAGGAAAAAGACACCTTCCCGGAACTTTCGTTTCTTCCTTCTTTTACGTATTTTTGTTTGGGCGGGGCAGGGAAGCTTTCGGGGAAGTACTTTACCCAAACTTAATCCAGGCTAACTAAATAAATGCATACAAGTCAGCCATAATTCATTTAGATTAATTATAAGGGGTTTTAAGTTGAGAAATTAAATGTAAAGGATTTTTAGTTTTTAGATGGCAGGGATCGAGTGGTCCCTCTAAATTATTGATGTGATGTGTGGTATTGGCGCAACACATCTTTTGGTACGACGGGGGCAGGGGGAGACTAAACCTTGTGACCTCTTGCCTGCAACAGGTTGCTTTAGTCAATCAAGCCAAGGCACTAGTTCTTTAAATGTAAATGATTTAAGGATATATAAGTTTGTGAAGTAATGAGAAGGAATAAAATTTAATGGAGTATTCAAATCAAGGAAAGGTCTCAATTACCGCCCATGTTCCAATATTCTTTCATTGATGCATGTTAATTAAAAGCCCACTAAAAAATTCCAAATGTACCAATAGTTGTCCATTTATATATCTAGTAGTAAATAAAAAAAGTACTTAATTGGAGGAGTTGTGCAACTTTATTGGTACCAATAGCACATGATTATTGGGGCATTTGTGCATATGTATTGGATCAATTGTGCAAATTTTTTGGTGGTCAAAGTGAACGGTTATGGAGGCAATAGAGAATATGCATCAAACATCACCTTGAAATGACCACTTTTTTACTTTTGTGTGCATAACGAATCCTCCTATGTTCGTCTTAACTACCCAAAAGTTGAAACAATAAATATAAGCTCTTAAGTTGCATATAAAAAAGCTAAAAAAAAATGTTGAAATCTGACATACCATTTAGGAGCTTAGGGTGCACAAAATTAGCCATAACGACTTCTATACCCTCCCCCTCAATCACTTTCTTTATAAGAAATGGGAATTGTATGTCTATAAAATGTTGGGGGATCATGTAATAGTCTTAAAAAATATTATGGGTCGGATTTGTGTCATATGGGATCGATCCTACCTATTATAGGAATGATATTATGCATGGAAATCATCTATAATGTGTAGGAATGAACCTATTAATAGTGGATAGATATAACTTGTTTTGATGTGATCTTTGCTCTTTGTTGACTACCATTAACTGGCAGTAGTGGAAAATACTTTGGGGAAATCAATGAATTTCAAGGGCCAAGTTCTTCTAAGTCAACCCCTAGTTAGACCAACTTTATGGTTATGCAAATGATCGAAGACAACACTCCTTAGTCATGTAAATATCTTGGAATGATTTAATATGGTGTTAAGTTCCTTATAATGCTCCAAAGTGAAGTGTTCCTATAATGATTATCTTTGAAGTGCTTGGAATATATGAATGGCAATTAATAATATTTAAATGGTAAAATAAGGCACATTAAATTATTTTAAAATATTAAGACATGATAATTAATCACACAAACATGTACCAAGTTGGCTTATAATGACTAGTGGGATGAGTGGGAGTTGGTAAGGCTATGAAATTTAATTTTTTGAATTTTGGATCAATTTTATGTGATGCAAGATTGATCTCACATATCACAAGACTGACCTAGGACATGAAAGTGTTAATACCAAGGTGGGAAAGGAATGTATAGGAATGGATACAAGGATATGTGTAATAAATGGTGATTACATTAGAATGAGTGCACACATGGATAGGATAAGATGGGATGTGTGGAAGTGTGTGTAAATGAGGTTAGCGAAAGGTTTGGAGAATGAACCCAAATTTGCACAAGAGTGCACCATTTGTTGATACATAATTATATTAAGATCTTCCATCAAAATGGTCTCTAAACTAAATAGGACTTAGCATGGGTATGTAATTTCACCATTACATTTTGCCCCTCCTTTGGGGTGCATTTAAATCCTAAGATGATCATGTATCTCAAAGTATAAGGGCACTCACAACCATGCATGAAAAGTAAATATCTAGACATTAAAAGGATACTAAGATCCACGTAAAACAATGGACCCTACTAGATTGCACCATGATTGTTCATATTTTGATATGTGTGTTCCATGGGAATTTACAAACAAAGAAAAGTGTGCAATGATTAGATCTTGGTACGCAAGTAAAGATAAAAATAATTGCAATCTAAAGTTACTATCCAAAATCATGACAAAGAGAGGGAGAGAGCAAGGTTAGAAATTTTTTGCTTGTATAGAAAAGTGGTAATGGTAATGCTTTCCCTAGTATAGTGATCATAGGATGACATGGCATATCAAGTGTTGACATATCATGTGATAATGATCCAACTAAATGTAATAATGTGTCTTTATATAGGTACATGTGTAGCATCGTAAATTGTCACCCATGACAATTTCAGCTTATGTTTGGTCCCCCTTAAATTATTGGACCTAATTGAGTATTTAATTTCCTAAATTATGCATTGTATGGCCTATTTTTGATAATTTCCAAGAAATTGCAAGCAAGAATCAATTGCATATATCCAAGACCTTTCCCCCAACACCTAAAATGCCATAAAATAGGGCAAGGACACTCACACCCCTGGGCATGAGTGTCCCCCTATTTTGGCTCCAAATTGAAATATGTTGGTTTCGGTAATTTCATATTTGCAATTCAGTTGTCTAAATTTGACTATCAAGATTTAATTTTCAAGAAATTGAATAAATGCTTATAAACACCTAGTTATTGCATCATTTGAATATCAACTAGCAAGATGTGAACATTAAGAGCAACTGTGTCATCAAGAGAAAATCAAGAGCAACATTTCAGAAATACATTGCAACAATTCAAAACCCTAACATCATGTCCAATTCCATGTGAGTTTATGTGTATTTATGTTATCATTGTTTTGTGAAGGGTAATACTTTGTAGGTCTCTAAAGCATTCAAGCATTCAAGCAAAACAAGATCAACAACTTGAGGTGATGTGCATGGCTTCAGTCCTTCAAGGAGGAAGCCATTAAAGGGTGGTGAGTTGCGGCACTTTGTGATTTCATCATTCCTTCCCATTTATTATCCATTTATCATTGACATAGCCCTTATGGAAGTGGAAACACTTACATGGGGTTTGACTAAGGCAAGCCCCTAAAATGGCCCAAAATTTCTTCTCTTTGTGATTGTGCAGATTTTAGGTTGAAGAAGATTGAAGAGGTGTTGAACACAAATTATTAACTGTTGCATTTGTTGTCATACACCTTGTCAAGTCACGAAAACTCCATTACAAAAATATCCTAAACTGTTCCAATAGATCTGAAGGCAAAATTCTGAAGCTTAGATCTAACATCAGAGGACCTTGAAAACATATCTGGAAAAGCACACAAGGACACTCACACCCTGGGCATCTATGTCATCCATTTTCTACCCTAGATTTATAGATGCACGGTGTCTTACTTTTCTCATTTATGTTGTCCGAATTTGTCTATGAACTTTTGTACTTTCAGTATTTGCATCAAAATAGTAAATTGCACTATTAGCCTAGTTAGATCATTGCATTTCATCACTAGAACATTTCCAAATTTGGTTAAGGGTTGGTTGACTCACCTATCAGGATTTAAGTTGATCTCATACCTTGTCCAAATCCATCAAACCCTCATTCCATCCTTGCATTTCAACTTATCATGTCTCCCCCCTCCATATCCTTCCAATAAACATTTGGGAAAGGTGTCACACCCTAAGGTGAAAACTCAAAGGTTTCCCTTTCTCACTATTTCAACATGTAATATTCTACAAGATCAATAAAGGAGATTTAATGATAGGACATGCCCCCTCTTGACTGGTTCCATCCATCAAATGTGAGGAATTACATAAAATATAATATTGTTGGAAAATATGTCTCAAACTTACATTCCAAATGTTCCATTTTTTTATTATTTTTCCTCACATGAGAAATGGGGAGTCCCACTTTGATATAACTCTCTTTTTTCTTATAATGGCCACCTAAGAATATGTGTAAGGAGTTGTAAGAGAATCTAATGTCATTATGATGTGTAAGAGAATTTTATGACATTGTTAGATGTGGGAATTACATATGATAGATTTTATAATGTTCAAGAGTGTGATTATGAGGGTTACATTACAATCTTGACCAACATTATGATAGTCTTATGATGCATGTCATGAAGAATCTTTGAGTAAGGAGACATGATGAATCGTGGTGCCTAAGTTTGAATGTTGAGTATTATTGATTGTGTCAAGTTATGATAGCAATAAGGAATATTCTAAATATAACCTAAGAATTCAAACTTTGTATGGAGTGTTACAATTTGGGCCTCAGGGTTTAGGCGTTATACCTCCTACATGTTGTCTCATGGTTTTCCAAAACGATGGGATGGTTTCCTATCTATGTATCTTCTATTTATTAAGGTATTTGGATGGAAATTTTGTAGTGTCTTGCAAGAATATTGTTATGCTATCAAAATTACTCTAAGATTTAATGTTGGTGGTACTCACATAATGGCTTTTGCTTGTGTTTATATGTAACAATTGTTGTACAATCGGTTTCATGATTTAGAGTGTGGTATTTTTTTCTCAAAAAGGTTTTCCTTATGTATACCATTGTGCTATAGTTGTAATAATTTTGTGAGATGCATATGTATTGCATGTCCTTGAGTGTCAATGCATGTTATTGCATGTGTAATTATGTCATTAGAAATTGTTAGACATGAGCTTTTATGCACTTTCTCTCTTCATATATTAGTATAGTATTAATTTCCACACCTTAAATTCTTTCAAATGTATGTAAAGAATGTAAGCATATAAATCATGTAAAGTAATGAGAATTGACAACCCTGCCATTACAGTCGACAACCCGAATATTCTTTATTGACAATTATTGCCCCCTTCCCCTCCCCCGGCTCTTATCTTTAATGCATCTTGCCACAAGTAAATAATATATATCTAATGAGAACCATGTTAATCATGTAGGATGGAGATAATCATGAAGGAATGTACATTTTCTCTCAATATATGCAAATGAAAATGATGATTTTAATAGCCAAAAACATCCATGTAAGTAAATATAACATTATGAAATGTGTATGCCTCCAATGTGGCTCTAATAGTACAAGTACACAATGGTAAAAGTGAGGCAATCAAGATCCATAGTGGTAACATAGATTTAGATACATGACATGTCAAGCATTACCATGCAATCAATGATGTGGGGAAGGCTATGATATCCCCAATGCAACTTCAAGAGTATGATCCCATAGTAAAATCAGGAACGAATGGTACTCTCTACATCCCATGTATGCTATGATATTGAGATAGGCTTGATGAATTATATGGATGTATGCAAGATCATAAATGATGTGCAATCACCCTAAAAATAAGATAAAAATAGTCCTCTGTGGGAAAATTGTGTCATGGTAAGAAAAAATGGGTAATTGAATCAATAGATAAGTGTATAGACAAGTATAGTTCATATGTGCCTTGTAAATAAAATTTTGCACTTATTCTAATTAATTTTGTAATAAATATTATTTTAGCAAAGGGGTAGGTGGCATCGCTGGTGGTGGTGGTAGGGTTGTGGTGCATGGATGGCATTATTGTCACATCACCACTACGATGCATGGACTATGTAACACATGATTTTTTTTTAAAATCCATATGGTCATGTTGCACATGTTGTATGGCCCAAGTAGTAAAAAAAATTCTTAGAGGTAAACTTCTATAAAATTTGATAGTTTGACAATCATTTTTCTGATTTTAGGCCTTTTAAGTACAATGAAAAGGTACATTTGGGCTATAAATGTTTTGAAATAGCAACTACTTTTTAGAACCATGATTCAAACCCCTATTTTACAATTGGGTCCTTTGATCTTCAATCTTGGTAAAACAAAATCTAATCTTGACTTTCTTAAGCCTCCTAGATGCTATGGAACAACTGAAAAAACCTCCAAGATTACCAAAAAGTTGTAACCACCCAACTTTCATAGGAACAACATATGCAAAATAAAGTATTTTTTATGCTTATTTTTATTCTAAATTGATATGATTCTCTAAATCATCCAAGGATGTAAGAGAAGAGCATGTTGGATTTATTTTAGAAAAATATTAGCAATGGATTAGTCCCAAGTCTCTCAAAAAAAGAACTACATTATGAACTATACCAAAAACCTATGCTTTGATACCATGTTAGATTCTATGAGATATGAGAATATGAGCTCAGATTTGATACTAGTCATAGATCACACACACTCCAAGAGACAAATCATCAAAGATCAAAATAGTGGAATGGAGAGAGAATCCTAAAAAAGAGAGAACTAAAGTTACATATATAAAAGAGTATAGGAAATTCCCACATTACTCTTTCTGACTATCAAAGAAGAGAGGTGAGTGTTGTATATATAGAACAAATAGGAGCATATACATCTAAGAGGTGTAATAACTTCAACTGTCCAAAATAGGAAAGAATTTTACCTACCTAGTAAATGCCAAATTACATGGTTGCACCTACTTAGATGGAAACAAATTAAAGGTTAAGAGAGGTGATATATAAATCCAAAAGGTGTGAGACTCGATTACCCAAGTGTGAGTGAGAGTGACACATGAAATTTATGGATTATATCATGTGTCCTCATAATAACCATGCATAAATAACCTAATAAAGCTTAATAAATTATGTAGGAACAAAATCCCCTAACATAAGGAAAATTAAAAAACCTACACTGACAATGTGTTCTTCTCTAGTGTTTTTTGTCCCAAATTTTGTGTTTTGTTTTATGTTATAATGTGATACTTTTGATGATGGTATATAATTTTTTTGTTGTAGCAACAACATCCCATTGCTTTTGAAAGTAGGAAACTAAAAAAACCTAAAATAAATATATATATATATATATATATTATATTTATGATAAGGAGATGTTAGAAATCATGCATGTCTTGGTGAAGTTTATATAATGCTTGGTGCATGGAAAGTATAAGGTTAAGACTGATCATAATAGTCATAAGTGTGTTTCAATTAGAAATGCCTAAATGATAGACAACATAAGCGGATAAGAAAGTTGCAAGAATATTAATTTGATATTGAAATTGTGAAGGGTATGTGTAATATAGTTGTTGATGCATTACCTTAGAGACCCACTCTATGTGTCATTTTTGACATCTCTACTAATTGGGTCACCACTATCATATCTAATATATGCCAAGAATGATTTTAGTACTAATATGTTGGATGGAAGAGTACAAGATGACATGTTCAAAGTGGTGGGAAACTTTATTCTACATAAATAGAGGATATATTTGATTCCAAAGTCAAAGATGAAGGATAATATTTCAAGATTCATGTATCATACTCCATTAATTGTGCATTTGTAGTATTTGAAGAAATACAAATAGATAAGAGAGAGATTCTATTAGAAAGGAATAAAAAGGTATGTGCTCAAGCACATCAAGGAATGTCCATCTTGCCAAAAAAGACAAGACATAACAAGTATATCCCATATGCTTGCTTCAACCATTACCCATTCTTGAGAAAAATGGGAAAGTATGCATATAGAATATATCCTTGGATTACCCAAGATAAATGACAAAGACTACATCTTTAAGGTGGTGGATAGACTCACCAAGCATGAAAATTTTCATTCCATATGTTGTAACACCAAGGCTTCCTATATTGTTAATTTATTCTTCAAGAAAGTTTTCAAATTACATGGGTTACCTAGGAATTTTTTTAGTGATAGGTACAATAGGTTTCTGAATCACAAGAATTATTTCATTTAGTACGAAAAAATCTCACCCCTAGCATGATTTATCACCTCTTAATGGATGGACGGATTGAAATTGTCCATAAATGGATTGAAAGGTGCCTAATAAATTATGTTAATAGTTATAAAATAGCTTAGTTCAAGTGATTACATTTGGTAGAACATTTTTATAACGCCTCTTACCATATGTCCATATATATTTAGCTTGGTTCAAGTGGTTACATTTGGTAGAACATTGTTATAACAACTCTTACCATATGTCCATAGATATTTCAACTTTCATGAATTTGTATGGATATAATTCTCTAACCTTTATAAATCTTACAAACATGAAAAACAGGGTTCCTAGAGTAATAGATATGATAAATAATTTATCAAGAAATATTGAAATCCCTCAAGGACCATCTCCAAAATTACTTGAACCAGAAAAGGCTATATGCAAACCAACTATGTACTAAAATATTTTCAACTTGGAGACATGGTTTACCTAAGGCTACAACCCTACATGTATTATTTATTAAAGAGGAAAGGAGTAGAGAAGTCAAAACCTAGATTTTATTGCCCCTATACGATAATAAGCAGGGTGGGAGAAGTAACCTATGAAATAGAGCTAACTGAGAATACAAGAGTCAACAAAATATTTCATGTTTCTTGACTTAAAAAGGAACTGGGGCAACATGTACCATCAAAATACTTGCCACCTTTTGATGATGAAGGAAGACAAATTCTGATACTAAAATCTATCATAGACACTCAAGAAAGCAAGATAAGGAACAAAACCATTGGCAAGTATGTGATGAGGTGGAAGGACTTTCCAAATGAAGATTATATATGGGAAGAAGCTAACATATTGAAGCATTCAAATTTGAATTTATTGAGGGTACAAAATCTAGATGAGGGAGGATTTTCATGCCCAATTTTTCCATAAGTAATAGATTTTCCTTAAATATATTTTCCATTTCTTGTAACTTCTTATGAAAATCAATTATGAAATGAATTTATAATAATTTGGTGTCCTATTATATGTGCACCTAGATTATAGGTGTAGAAGTTGTCAAAACAAACTTGAGAGTCCAGGAATACCTGCATGCAAATGGATACTTGTCACAAGGAAGAGAATGGATGGAAAAAACAAACAAGGGTTTGAAGCTCTGAAAAATGGAGAAATTATCTTATCAGAACAAAAAGGAATAATCAATATACAAAGGATCAATCTTTAAGAAGGAGATCATGCAAACCCTAAAATAAACCCTAATAGGAAAACATTTAATAATAAATATAATTATTAAATGTCGCTTAATGCGAACTAAAGTGAAATCTTAAGAAGGGAATAAAGGTAACTTAATCAACATAATTAAGTTAAAACCTTTACTCTAACACCCACCCTTAAGATGAGCAAGAGTGTAGATACAAACATGTGCAAGAAAACAAAGGTAACTACAATGCAAGAAATGAAACATGGGTCCTAGCAACTAGGCCAGCTCAGGTACCCAAATATAACCAAATCTCTGTAAAGTGGGGAAATAGAGAAAACCTCATGGGAAAAACTTTACTCCAAAAAGAGATGTTGAAAGCCAAGAAGAACATCACTAAAGCAGTAGAAACTGCAAACAACTGTCAAAAGATGACTGCTATGGTGTTGAAGAACCTCCTCTAAAGATATGATAATCAGGATCAAGAAGACAACAATCTGTATGAGTTCCCCAAATGACACTACTCGAATCGAATGGCAAACAAAGGCAAACACCTGGAACGAAGATACAGATGGCACAAGTACCAATAGTCTGAAAAACACTGATCAACTGAGAATGGAAGATTCCTTCCAAGGCAAAACCAAGGAAGCATTAACACAAACAGTATAATACACCCCCATAACGTTGAACTAGGAGAGCCTGACATATCCACTAAAATGTTGTGTAACACCCTATAGTGCATGAAGGAGAAGATACAACATCTGAAAGTGCGCAAGAAAACACCTACAACTGAAAAAGTGGTGTAGAAAACAAAGCACACATGCATGAGGCTAGAATCATATGGATCCACTATCATCGTGGAGGGACACTCACCGGACAAAGGTGTGATGGAAAAAATAAAGGCACTACACAACCCCCCCTATGGCACTTTATAATACAGTGCAAATACAAAATATGACACTACCTTATGTGCAAAATCCCCAAAATACATGTACAATAGTGTGACACTTTATCTCAGTGTGTTTACATAAAAGATTGCTTACAAATGATGCTCAAAATGCCCTTAAAGGACAAAAAATTGGAAATACATGAAGAACAGCCAAAAAATGAAGCAACCCACACAAACGAGAAGTTTTCGAGAGCTAATATGTCTAGGTAATTCACCAGAGTGTGAAAACACAAAAAATTGAATAAAATATACTTGGAGGGAAATATGGAAATCTTGCATGGATAGAACTGAAGAGCTCAGAAAAATAGTTCCAACGTCGCTGAGATCGCGAAAAATGGAGAAACGGGTCAAAAGTTACGAGCTTGGGATTGAAAATAGATCCTTTGTCTTTAAATGGTTGTAGAATGTACCAACAAAAAAATGAAGTGATGAGACCCACACTACTGGAAAGTTGATAGAACCAGCTTTCCGACGATATCTCGTTTGCCAAAAAATGATATCTTATGCCCAAGTTATGGCCTTTGGAAGAAAATAGCTCCAAAGGGGGAAAAAACAATGTTGCATTAAATTTGATGGTCAAACAACCATCGCAGAAAAACCCCCGACCTAAAATTGACAGCCAAATGACTGTCACCACATTTCTTCAATTGGGCTTATTATAGAAAAAATGTTTTTTTTATATATAAAAAAAACAAATAATAAAACTTTTTTTTTTTTTTTTTAAATCATAAAAAAAGAAAGGGGTGGCCTATGTACCATCGGTCGGCAGTAAAGCCGTTGATCGCTGGCAATACGTCGTTCGACGTACATAAGGGGCCCGCAGGCCTACATACACAGGTGTTGCGGGTACCCGGTACCAAGGCCTGAGCAAGCCTTTAAAAGGTTTTTTTTTTTTAAATCAAAAAACATTTACAATTTTTTTATTTTATTTTTAATTCTTACGAAAAGAAATGCAAATTTTTTTTTACCAGGATGCAGACGGTCGTACGGGTAAGAATTTTTGCCTCTCAATTCAACTTTGTCCAAACTAGACGAATGAATAGCCAATTTAGGGGTTTTGGACCACTACGGACTTAATGGCGAGGTCTGTTTGGACTCAAAATGCTTTGAAATTGCAGGTGATTCCCTAGATCAAAAAAGCAAACCCCAAAACTGTGAATGCCTGATCCAACCCTTGTAGCTCCAAATTCTTCAAACAAGAATAGGCATGCAGCAGGAAAGCTTTGATACCATGTAGAAGTTGTCAAAACCAACTTCAAAGTCCAAGAATACCTGCATGCAAATGGATACCTATCACAAGGAAGAGAATGGATGGAAAAAACAAACAAGGGTTTGAAGCTCTGAAAAATGGAGAAATTATCTTATCAAAACAAAAATGAATAATCAATATACAAAGGATCAATCTTTAAGAAGGAGATCATGCAAACCCTAAAATAAACCCTAATAGGAAAACATTTAATAATTAATATAATTATTAAATGTCACTTAATGTGAACTAAAGTGAAATCTTAAGAAGGGAATAAAGGTAACTTAATCAACATAATTAAGTTAAAACCTTTACTCTAACACCCCCCCTTAAGATGAGCAAGAGTGTAGATACAAACATGTGCAAGAAAACAAAGGTAACTACAATGCAAGAAATGAAACATGGGTCCTAGCAACTAGGCCAGCTCAGGTACCCAAATATAACCAAATCTCTGTAAAGTGGGGAAATAGAGAAAACCTCATAGGAAAAACTCTACTCCAAAAAGAGATGTTGAAAGCCAAGAAGAACATCACTAAAGCAGTAGAAACTGCAAACAACTGTCAAAAGATGACTGCTATGGTGTTGAAGAACCTCCTCTAAAGATATGATAATCAGGATCAAGAAGACAACAATCTGTATGAGTGCCCCAAACGACACTACTCGAATCGAATGGCAAACAAAGGCAAACACCTGGAACGAAGATACAGATGGCACAAGTACCAATAGTCTGAAAAACACTGATCAATTGAGAATGGAAGATTCCTTCCAAGGCAAAACCAAGGAAGCATTAACACGAACAGTATAATACACCCCCATAATGTTGAACTAGGAGAGCCTGACATATCCACTAAAATGTTGTGTAACACCCTATAGTGCATGAAGGAGAAGATACAACATTTGAAAGTGCGCAAGAAAACACCTACAACTGAAAAAGTGGTGTAGAAAACAAAGCACACATGCATGAGGCTAGAATCATATGGATCCACTATCATCGTGGAGGGACACTCACCGGACAAAGGTGTGATGGAAAAAATAAAGGCACTACACAACCCCCCCTATGGCACTTTATAATACAGTGCAAGTACAAAATATGGCACTACCTTATGTGCAAAATCCCCAAAATACATGTACAATAGTGTGACTAGTGTGACACTTTATCTCAGTGCATTTACATAGAAAATTGCTTACAAATGATGCTCAAAATGCCCTCAAAGGACAAAAAATTGGAAATACATGAAGAACAGCCAAAAAATGAAGCAACCCACACAAACGAGAAGTTTTCGAGAGCTAATATGTCCAGGTAATTCACCAAAGTGTGAAAACACAAAAAATTGAATAAAATATACTTGGAGGGAAATATGGAAATATTGCATGGATGGAACTGAAGAGCTCATAAAGATAATTCCAACACCGCTGAGATCGCGAAAAACGGAGAAACGGGTCAAAAATTATGAGCTCGGGATTGAAAATAGATCCTTTGTCTTCAACTGGTTGTAGAATGCACCAACAAAAAAATGAAGCGATGAGACCCACACCACTGGAAAATTGACAGAACCAGCTTTCCGACGATATCTCGTTTGCCAAAAAATGATATCTTATGCCCAAGTTATGGCCTTTGGAAGAAAATAGCTCCAAAGGGGGAAAAAAAATGTTGCATTAAATTTGATGGTCAAACAGCCGTCGTAGAAAAACCCTCGACCTAAAATTGACAGCCAAACGGTCGTCACCACATTTCTTCAATTGGGCTTATTATAGAATTTTTATTTTTTTTATATATAAAAAAAACAAATAAAAAAACTTTGTTTTTTTTATAAAAAAATCATAAAAAAAGAAAGGGGCGGCCTGTGTACCACCGGTCGGCAATAAAGCCGCCGATGGCTAGCAATACGTTGCCTGACGTACATAATGGGCCCGCAGGCCTGTGTACACAAGTGCTACGGGTACCCGGTACCAAGGCCTGAGCAAGCCTTTAAAAGGCTTATTTTTCTGTTTTGATTTTTTTTTTTTAAATCAAAAAATTTACAATTTTTTTTTTTTTTTTTAAATTCTGACGAAAAGAAATGCGGAATTTTTTTTACCAAGGTGCAGACGGTCATACGGGTAAAATATTTTGCCTCTCAAATCAACTTTGTCCAAACTAGATGAATGAACAATCGATTTAGGGGTTTTGGGCCGTTGCAGACTCAATGGCGAGGTCCGTTTGGACTCAAAATGCTTTGAAATTGCAGGTGATTCCCTGGATCAAAAAAGCAAACCCTAAAACTGTGAATGCCTGATCCAACCCTTATAGCTCCAAATTCTTCAAACAAGAATAGGCATGCAGTAGGAAAGCTCTGATACCATGTAGAAGTTGTTAAAACCAACTTCAGAGTCCAAGAATACCTGCATGCAAATGGATACCTATCACAAGGAAGAGAATAGATGGAAAAAACAAACAAGGATTTGAAGCTCTGAAAAATGGAGAAATGATCTTATCAGAACAAAAAGGAATAATCAATATGCAAAGGATCAATCCTTAAGAAGGAGATCATACAAACCCTAAAAGAAACCCTAATAGGAAAACATTTAATAATTAATATAATTATTAAATGTCACTTAATGCGAACTAAAGTGAAATCTTAAGAAGGGAATAAAGGTAACTTAATCAACATAATTAAGTTAAAACCTTTACTCTAACAATAGGAAGTGTTGTCGGCCAAGGGTGTGTGTGTGGGGCTCTTAAAGAGAGAAATAAGGTTTGAATTTGTATTTGGGAGGGAAAACAAGTATCCAATTACCTATTTAAACCTGGATCAAAGTTCAATATCATCATCCAATTTGTATGATTCGTTATACCTTGAACACATTAGACATACTATTCCTTCATCATTAAATATTGGAGGACAAAAACCCCCTAATCCATATATTTTTCCAATGGATGAAACCCTTATCTAGTGTTAAGCAATTCCACTCAAGGATTGTAATTGAGCTATACTAATTTGTTGTTTAAGTGGCTCATGTCAACATCTATTGTTCTAGGTTAGGCGAATCTCTCTTAGAACCTAGGGATTATAATGTGGTGGTGGTTTATATGGAACCCTCTTTGTGATAAATTATTTGATAATAATATTGCTATTAATATTCTAGTAATTGGATTAACTATTAGTGTGATCTTCCACTATAATAAGAGGAAATAATAGTTATTGTGAATTGCTCATTTGTAATGGTTTATAATTTATTTCTATATATTCTATTATTTTTATTATTTATATAAATATACCTAGTTTAAAATAAGATCTAATGATTGGTATCCTATGGATCAAAATCAAATTGCAATATTGAATATCCCTAATTGGGGTTATTATAAAAATGATCAATTATGAAATACATGCCATATTTATTACTTATACATGTTTCCATGTGGTTTTATGTGTACAATGATTGCATATGAAACATGTATAAGATAATGTAAATTAATTCAATAAATTAAGAAAACATGTTTGCATTCCTATACATCAATATCCATGAAAGTTATTAATACATTCATGATTGCATAAAAAATTTAATGGTCCCTATTTTTGCTTCCCATAATAGTCCTTGTGGTTGAATATTGACATGAATATGGTTTTGTAATTATAATAGCTTTTGGATACTATATGTGAATACGATAGTCCTACAACCAATGAAAATCCTCTTATAAAAGGTATGAAAATATTGTGATCATTCCTTCATCTCCCTATAGGATAGTATTAGTGGTATACATTGATTATTTATTCTAGTTAATTTACGACTATCTCTCCATGAGATACATCAAGATAAACCTCACATTATGTAATGTCCCATTTTCAGTGATGACCTTGTTGTGGACTAATAGCCTATTTCTGGAAATTTGTAGGCTACTCAGATGAGCAAAATAGGATTTCTAGTGTTTCCTACTTAGTTTGGTTTTCTGGGGATTTGATGTAATCTTACTTTTTTAGCATTGGCTATTTTTAGTAAGCCTATTTTTGGTAGTATCTTCATCAGCAGTGTTGTTCAGATCATTATCCAAATCATGGTAATCTCTCAGTTTCTAGTTTGGCATTGGTTTTCTCTCTGGACTAAGTTTCATACTTAGTTAAAATTGTGTTTTGAAGTTGTACCCCACGCCTAACTTAATGACTTCAAGTTGTTTTTAAGTTGGGGCCATAAAGTTGATACATTTAATACTTTATTAAATGTGTATTTCTCATCAAAGTGGGATGACTTGAAGAGGTGAATGAAGAGTTTAATATTATATTTTAAAATGGTGCCTTTTTGAGATGGGCATCCCTTTTGGGAAGAAGAAGAGTTTTCTTTTGGCAGTTACAGATGATTCATCTCCTTTTGGTGAAGCTTATTTATTGATGGCTTGCTCTTTCATTCTTATCTTGAAAAATTGAAAGTAAAGTTGTTGTTGGTTTGAAATCCATAACCTGGCTAAGGGGAAGCTTAACATTTTGCAATCCATCCTTCAGGCCTGAAACTATGGCTTCCTAGGTAGATCATTGAGACTGTACTTCACACTAGAGTGCAGACGGAGCTTTATCTCTGATATTATTTAACAGGTTGTTGTTGTATAACCTGTTATTGAGTTTTTGATTGGTTCATGGGTGAAGCGAATTTTTGATCATTTCTTCACCACTAATTTTTCTATCATTCTGGGTACTGGCCCATGCTGTTCAACTATGGAGGGTGCCCCTTTTTGGAAATTTTTAGATTTTATCACTAAGTATTGAATTTTTAAGAGAAGGTCGACCCTCTTGGGAGTTCGTACCATCTCTTGATGCTTGCATTGGAAAATGTGCCACATGTTGTTTTTGGCTCATTTTCTTCTAGAGGATTGGACATCTATCTCCTAGCTATCATTTGGTTGTGGTTTGGGAGCATTCCGAGTTGATTCATAAAAGATACGCCCATTTTTGGTGAATTCACAACTTGTTGGTCTGATTTTTTGTACCTTTTGTTTTTTATCAGATTACTTAGTTTTTCTTATCATGCTGATTTGAGCTTCAATTCTTCATCTATTCATGTTGTAAGAGTTAGAGGAAGTGATACTCTAACCATTTCTTGTTTTGAAAGCTTATCTTTGATATATTGCAGCTCTTTGTTATTTGTTTGTAAGTTGATTAGTAGTACTAACAACAGTTGTCAACTTTGCTACAATTTTAGTTTATTTTATTCCCCCCATAAAATAAGTGGTTGTGAGGATTTTTATACCCCCACTGAACAAGTGGAAGTTTGGTTACATGGTTGGCTTTGCCGCCTTAAAATAATTATAATAATCTCACCCACTGAATAAGTGGAGTATTCCCACAGCTTATGGATGCCTGCATTAGCAGAAGAAGTGTTATTTCAATTTTATAATTAACATTCCACCATATGTTAGCACCTCGCCTGTTAAGGAATCTTGTGTGCACATTCTTGGTGTCGATTTTAGCTCTCTTTTTCAATTGTAATCAAGAAAATTATTGAGTTATTAGATCCTAGGGATCCTTTGACCATATGCATGCCCCTCCTCCTTATGTGGTTTTAGGGCACATTCTTGGTTAGAGTTTATTTCAGTATTGATTTGTTTTGGAGCTAATCTTAACGGGTGCATTATTACATTGTATGTGAAACTGAAAAATCAAGAAAAAATTAAGGGGAACATTTCACATTAGATAATTGTCAATGCTAATCAGAATTATAACCTACCAATGTAAGATTGTGATAGTATTACCCTTTTTAATGATGGATTGATACATTGATACATGATAATCCTCATTCATACAATCAACGACTTTGACTCTTGAAATAATTACGCTATGATTTATATTGAATCATTCCCTTATTTTGAAACCTTGTGATGTGATTAGTTTGAAATGAATATTCATACATCTCCATTATTTGAGAATAGGGCTAGGATAAGTTAAAATGGTGAATCTTTACTTATGGACATCATAACCCTACCTAAGAATGTAATTATCCTTAGATTGCAACACCTAACTCTAGTTGATATGATATCAAAAAGGGATGACAAATTTTCAAGATGATGAGCTATTTATCTTCTCATATATCTCATGTAGCCTTGGAGATAGGATGATCAACCCATTTGTTATTAGGACATTCATACTATCATATGGTTGATTTTATGGCTACCACACCCTTATGGTAGCATTATTTATATTTTTTGATGGTAAAAATTGGCCCTTTTATCTCTTTGAAGCTAATACTCTTCATCATGGGTTGACGAAACATAAGGATCTCATGGCAAGCCATCATGGACATTAATAACATGGATGAGGATGGTGGTAGGGTTGCATAAAGAGGTTTAGTATAGCAAAAGATAAGTGGATAGTTATATTCACCCATTTATGACTCCGTAATTATATAGTTTATTTCATTTCATCAACCTTTAATAATTTTATATGGTTTTAATGAGCCATCTCAAGGAAATTTAACATCCACAAGTACATTATTAGGTTAGTGCAAGTCATGATAGCATCAAGGGTTGATTACATTTTCCTCTCAAGTTTCATGGAAACGTTATTTCCATAAGGATATTTAATTATTTTGGCATCCTCTAATCAAAAAATTCTCATAATAGTCAAGGATATATAGTTGGGATAGGGTTTACATGTCCTATAACTCTCTATTTTCAATACCAAACAATCTTCCTAGAAATTCTCACAATGAAATATTTGACTTAGATAATAATAGGAAAATATTAAGGAGGTCAATTCATGACATAAAATGAATTTTAAAATGAACTTGACATCCACATGTAGGTGCAAATGAGAAATTCCTAGGCATCATATTTTGAGAGAGCGAGTAGCAAAAAAATGGTAATTTTTTTCTTATAAGTCTTAAAAGACTATCTTAGTACAATGTAGCCTAGAAGTATTGTAACACTTAGGGAATGAATTAGGTCCTCCCTTGGCATTCACCAACACACCTTTATTTTCTAGAATAGTCAGATCAATCCCACAATGTGTAGAAGAAAAATATAGCTCTTGGTACATTTATATTGCTCTTAAATGAGGCATTTTGTAACAATACATTAATTGTTGGCATGGTTAAATGGTCAAGAGTTCATAAAAAATGAGACAAGATACTATAGAGGGACTTGACATCTACATGTAGATACAAATGAGGTATTCCTCTTAGGGCAAGAGATTATCTTGGTGCAATGTAGCTCAAAAGGATTGGAACACCTAAGAGAAAAATGGGGCCTCCCTTAACATCCAACTACCCACACCAACATTATGTCAAATTTAGTTTTGTTCCATGAGGTGTAGAAGAAAAAATATGGCTCTTGGCACATTTACACTACTCCTAAATGAGGTATTTTGAAAGAATTCGTTAATTGTTGATATGGTCAAATTGTCTAGATTTGATTAAAATAGAGGATAGACTACTATAGAGGGGTTTAATTCTATATGTAGGTGCAAATAAGCTATTCCTATATACCACAATTTGAGAGAAAAAGAAGGAAATTTTTTAACTTTTTTCTCTTAGAGATCTCAAGAGACTATCTCAATGTAATGTAGCCTAGAAGGGTTGGGGCACTTGGGGAATAAAATGGGGCCTCCCCTAGAATTCATCTACCAACCTTAACATGTTGGAACAATCAATTTAGTCCAATTAGATGTAGAATAAAAAATATGGCTCTTTTCACATTTATATTGATCTCAAATGAGGTGTTTTGGAAGAATATATTTGTTGTTTGAATGTTCAAATAATCTAGAGTTGATAAAAATTAAGATAGGGTGCTATAAAGGGACTTGAGATCCATTTATAAGTGCAAATAATACATTTCTAGGTTCCATAGTTTGAGAGAACAAGAAAACAAAACTTTGGAAACTTTTTGATCTCAAGGCTCTTAAGAGACTGTCTCGATGCAACATAGCCCAAAATAATTGGAGGACTAATGGAATGGGATGAGGACTCTCATAGCATTCACCAACCCACCCTAATGTGTTCACACAACCATTTTTGTTCTAGAAGGAATGAAAGAAAAAATATGGCTCTTGGTACATTTACACTGCTCTTAAATGAGGCATTTTGTTAGAATGCATTCAATATTGGAATAGTAAAATTATTTGGAGTTGACAAAAAATAAGATGGGGTATATTCCTAGGTGTCAGATTTTGAGAGAAAAAGTAGGTGCAAGTTTGTCAACCTTTTTCTCTTAGGACTCTCAAGAGACTATATATGTGCAATTTATCCTAGAAGGGTCAAGAGACAAAGAAAAAAATGAGGCCTCCCCAAGCATTCACTAGCCCACCCCAATAGGCTAGCACAATCAATTCAGTCCCATAAGGTTTGGAAGAAAAATTATGGCTTCTTACAAATTTATATTGCTCTTAACTGAGGCATTTTGCAATAATGCATTCATTGTTGGCATAATTAGATGATCCTGAGAATCAAATCTAAGATAAGGCACTATATAGGAACCTAACATCCACATGTAGGTGACAATGAGACATTCCTAGGTCTCACAATTTGAGAGAACAGGCATGCAAAATTTTGGCAACTCTTTTTTTATCTTAGGGCTCTCAAGGGATTGTCTTGGTGTAATGTAGCTTAGAACAATTGAGACACTTTGGAAATGTAATAGGTCCTCTCATATAATTCATTATCTCACACCAACATGCTAACACAACCAATTTAGTCCCATGAGGTGTAGAAGGAAAAAAATGACTCTTGGCACATTTACACTACTCTTAAATGAGGCCTTTTGTAAGGATGCATTCAATATTGGGACAATCAAATGGTCTAAATTTGATAAATTAAGATAGGAAACTACATAGGGACCTAACATCCACCTATAGGTGCAAACAAGACATTCCAAGGTGTCACTTTTTGAGAGAAGGAGCAAGTGAAAGTTTGGAAATTTTTTGCTCTTAAGACTCTCAAGAGACTATCTTAGTTAAATATAGCCTGAAACGATCATAATACATAGGGAAAAAAATAGGGCCTACCCTAGTATTCATTAACCTACCCCAATATGATGGAATGGTTGTTCAATCTAATAAGGTGCAAAAGAAAAAATATGGCTCTTGGCACATTTACATTGATCTCAAATAAGGATTTTTGCAAGAATGCAGTCATTGTTGGCATGGTCAAATAGTCTAGAGTTAATAGAAACAAGGACTATATACTATAGAGTGACCCAACATCCACTTGTAGGCCTAAGTAAGACATTCCTAAGTGCCATATTTTGAGAAAAAAGTAGGTGAAGGTTTAGAAAGTTATTGCTCTTAGGGCTCTTGAGAGACTATTTCACTACGAGTAACTTGGTAGGACCAAGAGACCTAAGGAATGAAATGGGGCCTCTCCTAGCATTCACCAACCCATCTTGATATGTTATAATAATTAGTTTGGTCTAATGAGGCGTGAAATGAAAATAATGGCTCTTGATACATTTACACTGCTCTAAAATGAGGCATCTTACAAAAATACATTCATTATTGGCACATTCAAATAGTTTGGAGTTGAAAAAATTGAGGTTGGGTGCTATAAAGGGACTTGGCATCTACTTATAGGTGTGTTAGTAAACATATTTGTCACTGTAGAATTAAAAGTGACTCACCCAAAAGGTAGTGACAAATACCCCAACGGTTGTGTTGATGTGTTTTTTATGCACTTCACAACATAGGCGATGCGTAGGTGCATCACCTCTCTTGAAAGACAATCTTCCACAATCAGATTATAGAACACTATCCCAAGGTCTCTCGGATGTCAGGTCTTGAAAGTGCTTGGAATATCTCAGTTGATTTATGTGATTTGCTAGAATCACAAAGCGGACTTACGAATGAGTCACAAAGTGGGGAAGTTGGATATGCAAATGGAGTTCTTAATATGGGAAAGTTGCTGAGGTTTTGCTGTAGGTTCAAACAACAGTCTAGAACTCCATTTCAACATTGGATTTAGCTTTATAATGTGAAATGAACCTTGCCTAAGGTTACTTATTAAAAGAAAAAGGAAAAAGGGCAAGGAAGAGAGAAAGTTCCTGGATCTGAAACTATGAATGAATAGTGATCATGGAGGCTACTATAGTAGACAAACTCCCTAAACTGGGTTTTGCTTGGCCAAGAGGATCCTACAGTTACACAAAACTAGTACAATCTTCTAAGGAATGCAAATTTTCAGTTTGCATACACACATCATGAACATGCAAGTGAACTTAGTTGCAACAATCAAATAAAGAAGCCCAAGCTAACTTTGCACAACAGCTTGTCATCAACAAGTGTCAAAAGTATGGGCTAGAAATTCATCAAATACTGAAACAACAATCACCATTACCACTTCCATTCAAGAAACTAACAACTAAAACTAACTTGGAAGGTAGAACCATGCACACATAATGAGAAATCTTAAAACATAACACCCATAGATCATGCAATGCTGCTTTCTATTATTGCAGAATGTTTTTACAATAGCTCTCCAACTCTTTACAAATGAGGGGGAGACCCCTATTTATAGTTTTCCAAAGCCCAAATGAACGGCTAGGATTGAGTTACATTTTGTGGCTCGGATTCAATTACATTAGGGCTTCACCTACCCCACAATATTCAACAATTTAAAATAAACCTTTATCTTTTTCCTATTTTGTCTTTTAGTGCCCAGGTGTTGTAGCAGTTTTGTCTTCTAGCTGATTTCCCTTTTACTGTAGCTGAAATTGATTGAAAGTTGCCTTCTTTCCAATGGAATTGTAGCATTCTTCATTGGATCAAATGGGTTTGTCGATGATTGGCATCAATGGATTGGTTGCCCCTGATTCGAGCGGACAATCCCCAAAGATCATCATCATCTAGTGAAAAGTAGGATAGCCCCCCTTGCATTTTGTCATTGATTTCCTTGGCATAGGCCCTCTTCTGATGTCAGCTCTATTGATGTGCACCACGAGGAGAGGTGGGCATAAAATGAATGGTGATAGGAGCCATGTGCTTTCCCTTGTTCAACTTTCTCAATGGGTCTCGCAATGGACCCGCGATAGGCTTCTTGAAACTGGAGAGTGTTTTAACGCTCCGAGACCGAGAGGCCAAAATGTTGTTTTGAAAATGACAAACAAAGCATGGAACTCCAGATGGTATCTCCCAGCTGCAAATTTGGAATTTGAAAGGTCCAGGGAGGATAAGATCCAATTTTAGCATCTGGGTTGCACTTCGTTTTCAAATTAGAGGAGCGCTTGGACGTTCCAAAAATGAGAGGTCGGAATGTCGTTTTGGAAATATTGTTTTGAAAACAGTGAATAGAGCATGGAACTCCAGATGGTATCTCCTGGCTGCAAATTTGGAATTTGAAAGGTCTAGGGAGGATAAAATCAAATTTTAGCATCTGGGTCGAAGTCCGTTTTCAAATCGGAGGAGCGTTTGGATGATCCGGAAACGAGAGGTCGAAATGTCATTCTAGGAATGTTGTTGCAGGAATGCTATTTTGAAATTTTTGCAACTTCCTAAAACTTAATGAAACCTTGATAGTTCACTTAGGCACCACAAAAACATCCCAAATCCACAGGAAACCTATTCCTAAAGACAAAAATGAAGGAAAAATCAAATTGAGCGAGCGGGGAGGCGAAGCCCGAAAAACCCAAGACTTAGCAATTTTTTATTTTAGGGGCAAAATATGGTCATCCAAAAATGAGACTTTGAAGGGCAGATTGACCAAATAGGACACCAAAAAGGGGGCACGTAAAACGATACGAGAGCAAATCAACCCATCCAAAGCGAAAAAAGAGGGTTGCTGCCTACGACGGGGCGTGTGTGCAAAATATGCACAACAAATGGCGACTCGCTGGGGAAATCATCCAAAGCATTTTGATGACAAAATGGAATCACGAACCCAGAATCTTTGGTTCCGACCTTCACGCTAGGGAAAACAAGCTAGACACTCAACCAAAGGATCAAAACCACTAGTTAACCCAACCTTCAGTATGCTGAAAATCCAAGTGCATGCAATTGCATTAATTCCCATCTTTCAGTCGCTGCAAGAACCTAAGCTCCATCAAGTTAAGCTGTGTAGTTTATTCTCACTCCAAAATCATCTAGGACAGTGCCTCATTGCCAGTCAGGCATCCATAGCCCTGACGAGGTTGTCGTTGTGATTCTCCTGAACATTGCTCTACTGTCGGTCGGGCGTCCATAGCCCCGATAGAGTTATTCGTATACCCCTAAAAAGATGAATTTCTCTTCTTTTGATTTTCAATTTTTTTTTTCTTTCTTTTGTTTCTTTTCTCTTTTCAGTTCTTTTATTTCAACTCACAAGCAATGAAGCTCACGCTCAAGGCTGAGAATCACAGTGGCACTGGAGCAAAATTTTAAAATTTTCACTTAACTAGACTTCACAAAGGACCTACAGTGACCATCAGATCCTTGAAATATGTGAGAGATATAAGATTCTAGGATACTTCATAATCAAACCAACCAATGACTTATCCACTTTGAATCAAACATCCAGATCGCTTGATACTAACAGAAGATCCTCACCATCCACTTTGAAAAATTGATTAGAGTTTGAAAAATAAATAGATAGAACAACCCGAGGCAATAAGAATGGTTGTTGTGCGCACAGATGTGCCCAACCAAAAGCAAAGGGACCCTGAGCAAAGCAACAACAAATCAAGAGAAAATAAAATCAAACAAAAGAAAACAAAAAACAAACACCAAAACTAACCAAAGCGGGACAACGAAAGAAGACAGCGAAGAAACCACTCTAAAGCAAGCAGCCTACAACAAACAAACTAGCCTAAGGAAAGCAGGAAAACAAAGTATTTACAGGAAACTTACACTACTCAAAACGAGTTATGTACAAAGATATTTACAAAGAAATCTGTTCAAGCAAGGCCAACCGATACTCATGCCCATTAGATTTTGCAATGCGTGTACAAGCAGATGGGCAATCGTTATAGTTCTCAACCATGCAGATTTATCCTTATATTCAGAGGGAATAAATTCAATATGGCAGCATTCAAATTCTACCCCAACATCACGAAGAATCAACAATTGAGGAGGCTCATTAAACCCATGATTAATCCATAAACATGTTCATTTTTCCTCATTCCCATAATCAAAATGATAAGTGTAGCTATGAAAATTAACAGGAGCAAGGAAGGATAGAACTTGGATTTCATCACATGGAGGTGGCAGCATTTGACAATCGAGAGCGAGCACCGCATCGTCAATCTTTGCATCAACAACCTCGGGCGGGCATGGTGGAGGGTGCAACACTTCTGGAATCAAGTTTGCATAAGGTAGGGAGAACAGGGCAACAAACACTTCTTCCACGTCTTGCATGGGATGAACAATACCTATCAAATGTTCTTCGAGAAGGCAGACTCCATCTCGTTGATCTTCTACAAACCTAGTGTCCACTTGATTGTTGTCCTCAAAAGGTAGCACACTGTCCCACTTCCTATCCCAAGTGTCGAACTTATCTTCATGATGCTCAACATCATGGGATGAAAACATGTACGAATCTGCCCTATTGCAACCATCTAAATATGAAGGAGGATCAACAACGATTTTGGTGGAAGGACTCCAAGTTGCATCTTCTAGTCGACCAGGTGCTTCATCTTTGTTGGCAGCTATCTCAACACCCTCGCCTTTATCTTCTTCTCTTTGTTGTTCATGCATCTATCATGACATTCACTTGTTTCCCCTTATTCACTATCATTGTAAATGGAGAAGGAACCCCTCTCCCAATCTGGAAACTCTAGTGCATCACCATTCAGAGGCTCAAGGAGTATGTCTCCATTGCTACCGTCCTTTGGGATGTGCTCTTCCTCGGCATGAGCATACCTCTGCAGTACAACTCCCAATCGAAAGAAATCATCAATTGATGGCACCTTATCAAGGGGACCAAAATCCACTATGCGATTTCCCTCCAAGGACTTGTCATAAAAGGACTTGTCATAAAGCTTATTGTCCATGGTACTCAAATGCTCTTGAAGAGGGAGAAATTCTTGATGACTAGTGGACAACATTCCAGTTTGATCTACTTGATCACTCAAAAGCTCGAGATTGTATTGTTGTCCTCCTTCTATTGCTATCCCAACATTATCTTGAGGAATGCCTTTAGCTAGGTTATCATTTCGCTCGGGCTCTTGATCCTCACATTCCATTCTTGAAGCCACTGCAGGAAGTGGTGTGCTCAACTGCTTTTCTTGTTCTCTAACTTGTTGGACAACTTCTTTGCATAGCTTGCATGTGAACTCTGAGTGCAATGAATCATGAAGTCTGCACCAATTCAATAGTAGTAGCACTTCCAAATCCACTTGGTATTTTATCTTTGACCAATCCTTTACTAATCTGGAGACGAGTTGGTCATATCTTTCCACTACTGGGTCCTCATCATCACTTGAAATGAAAATCTGGCAATGAATAACTATGACCTGTAATTTTTCTCACTCCTCCAAATCTGCATTTTCATATGTTTGGTCACTATCATTGATGGAGGAGAATTCTTCTAGTCTGATTTTAGTTATGCCTTCATCATCATTTTCTGTTGTCCCAAGGCTGTCAACCTCTTCCTCTTATTAATTTTCAGCATCTTCATTGGCTGCCCTAGTATACACTACAACAAACTCATTGACTCATTCTCAACTGCTAATGGCTCCTCTTCTTGAGTGGAGGAATTCCCTTTATTGATGAAGGAGAGGCTTTTCAACTCCATTCCTAACGAACCTTCACCAAATATTTTTGCTGTCCCCAAAAAATTAGCTTCTCCTTCTTCATTTTCAGCTTTAGTGTTTACTGTCCTAGCACTAGTTTGTGGTAGATTTCCTGGTTTATCTTGAAGTTATTGTCCTCCAGATGCTGATAGCTTTTCTGCCTCATGGGATGACTCATTCTCTTTGATAGTTGGCTGCTCCAACTTGTTCAAATTTCCTTTGACTTGGGTGATGATGCTTGCACACGAAGGACAAGTAAATTCTAAATGTGGTGCATTGTGAAATCTACACCAGCTTGACATTAGTGCTTCCTCCAATCTTGGTCCATATTTTCTGCTCAAACATTCTTGGATCAACTCTTCAAATGCTTTGACTGCCATGGTTGTCAATTCCTCCTCCGGGTCTACAAGGGCTAAAAGCTGATATATTTCCCAAAAGGGAATCTCTCCCTGCAAGAATCTTTCAATTCTACTCAAGAAGGTTAGACACTCCAATTCATTGTGCCTACAAGTGCAATGGATCCTACACTTATCTGCCAATGCAAATTTTTGCAATGGTCTCTTCAATCTCCTATTTAAATTTGCATGTAGCTGAGCAATGCCAACTTGTACATGCTGCTCCATTTCGACTCAGCTTCCTTTTGCCTTCAATTTTTTTTGATTTTATGTTTCAGCATTAAAAAAGATCTCTCTATCTCAGATTTCTTCTTTGAAAGTGCTCTTATCGATTCCCAACTTTCAGCTTTGTAGCCACAACATGTAAATCCCTCCTTCTAACGCTAGTTTTGTTGATGTGTTTTTTATGCACTTCACAACACAGGCGATGCGTAGGTGCATCACCTCTCTTGAAAGACAATCTTTCATAATCAAATTATAGAACACTATCCCAAGGTCTCTTGGATGTCAGGTCTTGACAGTGCTTGGAATATCTCAATCGATTTATGTGATTTGTTGGAATCACAAGGCGGACTTACGGATGAGTCACAAAGTGGGGAAGTTGGATATGCAAATGGAGCTCTTAAGATGGGAGAGTTGTTGAGTTTTTGTTGCAGGTTCAAACAGTAGTCTAGAACTCCATTTCAACATTGGATTTAGCTTTATAATGTGCAATGAGCCTTGCCTAAGGTTACTTATTAAAAAAAAAAAGGAAAAAGGGCAGGGAAGAGAGAAGGTTCCTAGATTTGAAACTACGAATGAACAGTGATCATGAAGGCTGCTACAGTAGACAAACTCCCTAAACTGGGTTTTGCTTGGCCAAGAGGATCCTACAGTTACACAAAACCAGTACAATCTTCTAAGGAATGTAGATTTTCAGTTTGCATACACACATCATGACATGCAAGTGAACTTAGTTGCAGCAATCAAATAAAGAAGCCCAAACTAACTTTGCACAACAACTTGTCATTAACAAGTGCCAAAAGTATGGGCTGAAAATTCATCAAATACTGAAATAACAATCACCATTACCACTTCCATTCAAGAAACTAACAACTAAAACTAACTTGGAAGGTAGAACCATGCACACATAATGAGAAAACTCAAAAAGTAACACCCATAGATCATGCAATGCTGTTTTCTATTGCTGCAGAATGTTTTTACAACAGCTCTACAACCCTTTACAAATGAGGGGGAGACCCCTATTTGTAGTTTTCCAAAGTCCAAATGAATGGCTAGGATTGAGTTACATTGTGTGGCTTAGATTCAATTACATTAGGGCTTCACCTACCCCACAATATTCAATAATTTAAAATACACCTTTGTCTTTTTCCTATTTTGTCTTTTAGTGCCCAGGTGTTGTAGCAGTTTTGTCTTCTAGCTGATTTCCCTTTTACTGTAGCTGAAACTGACTGAAAGTTGCCTTCTTTCTGATGGACCTGCAAAATTCTTCATTGGATCAAATGGGTTTGTCGATGATTGGCATTAATGGATTGGATGCCCCTGATTCGAGCGGACAACCCCCAAAGATCATCATCATCTAGTGAAAAGTAGGATAGCCCCCCTTGCATTTTGTCATTGATTTCCTTGGCATAGGCCCTCTTCTGATGTCAGCTCTATTGATGTGCACCATGAGGAGAGGTGGGCATAAAATTAATGGTGATAGAAGCGATGTGATTTTCCTTTTTCAACTTTCTCAATGGGTCTCGCAACGGACCTGCAGTAGGCTTCTTGGAACTGAGAGCATTTGAACGTTCCAAGACTGAGAGGCTGGAATGTTGTTTTGAAAATGGCGAACAAAGCATGGAACTCTAGATGGTATCTCCCGGCTGCAAATTTGGAATTTGAAAGGTCCAAGAAGAATAAGATCCAATTTTAACATCTGGGTCAAAGTCTGTTTTTAAATCGAAGGAGCGCTTGGACATTCCAGAAATAAGAGGTCGGAATGCCATTTTGGAAATGTTGTTTTGAAAACGGCAAACAAAGCATGGAACTCCAGATGGTATCTCTCGGCTGAAAATTTGGAATTTGAAAGGTCTAGGAAGGATAAGATCCAATTTTAGTATCTGGGTTGAAGTCCGTTTTCAAATCAGAGGAGCGCTTGGACGTTCTGAAAATAGGAGGTCGGAATGTCATTTTGGAAATGTTGTTTTGAAAACAATGAACAAAGCATGGAACTTCGAATGGTATCTCCCGGCTGCAAATTTGGAATTTGAAAGGTCCGAGGAGGATAAGATCCAGTTTTAGCATCTGGGTCGAAGTTCGTTTTCAAATCGGAGGAGCACTTGGATGATCCGGAAACGAGAGGCCGAAATGCCATTTTAGGAATGTTGTTTTGAAATTTTTGCAACTTCCTAAAACTTAATGAAACCTTGGCAATTCACTTAGGCACCACAAAAAAATCCCAAATCCATAGGAAACCTATTCCCAAAGACAAAACTGAAGGAAAAAGCGAATCAAGCGAGCGGGGAGGCGAAGCTCGAAAAACCCAAGACTTAGCAATTTTTTATTTTAGGGGCAAAATATGGTTAGCCAAAAATGAGACTTTGAAGGGCACATTGACCAAATAGGACACCAAAAAAGGGGCACACAAAATGATACGGGAGCAAAGCAGCTCGTCTAGAGCGAAAAAAGAGGGTCCCTGCCTACAACGAGGCGTGTGTGCAAAACATGCACAACAAGTTGGAAAAGTTGTTACCCGACTAACAACTTTCCTCTATATTTGAGAGGGGTATCTCCCTCGTATGATAGGGTTTTTTAGGATGTTTGTGTATATTTAACCTGAAAGCACATAAAGGAAAAAAGACAAACTAAAAAAAGTTTAATAATAGAAACCCTAGTGGCAAATCTACAAATACCAACTAGGACTTTACAAGATATGATAAATTACAAGGGGGTTTCACCACAAAGAATTTTTTGATGTGCGATGATAATGAAAGAAGTGTAATGAATCTCAACATACGAAGATACAAGTTTCTTCAACACATTATGTAAAGTAGGTGGACCAAACACACCAAGGCCCCAAGTCACGGAGAGTGGAGAGTAGAGAGCTTCCCTATCTTACCTCAAGCTAACATGTGTTAAGGTCAAGGATAAAGAATGAAGAGCAGTTTCAAGTACTTTTGTCACTCTATGGATCTGAAAACCTAAACGAGACTAGACAAGCCAATTTCGGGAATCTGAGTTGCACCTCAGATAGCTCTCTACCCGAGGACGACAACATGGGTCAAGGACAACAGTGTGGCATGTCAACGTCTCTCTAGTGTGTTTGCATCTGTTTGACCAAAATGCATGAAATATAGTATGAGAAATGAGAAAACCTACTAACTGTCTAGATAACTAAACTTGACGAAATGAATAGAATGATAAAATACGAGAAATAACTATATAAATGATAAAGAAGGTAGATGAAAGTAAGGGTGACAAAGACCAACTCACTGAGGGTCCAATTCACCAGTGAGCTCCATGCACACATACATCACATCCACCCAAAGGAACTCAAGGCCAATGAAGGGAGAATGCAAAGTAATGAGCTTGGCAAAGTTGACACGACCACAATGGTGATGAAGGGAGATCTCGCAAGACTCCAAGCTCGTATCTTCTATGGTAACACCACACATAAAAAATAGATTTGATGGAATAACAAGCTACTATAATGCTCAATGGAATTGTATGAAAATGCTCAAGAGATCAAGTGAATAGCAAGAATTGTGAAGAATATGAGATAAATTGCTAAAGAGATGGATTGGATGAGCAAATAGGCATTCTAGGATCAAAATGAGGGAAAGATCTATTTTCAAGTTGACTGGTCGACACAGAGGTATTACGCTTCATGCCCAATGGAGAACATAACATCCCTATGGACACCAAAAGAAAAAATCTATTAGGGATGATAGCATGTCATGCAGACGTTCGTGCGTCGCACTCACATTCTCAACAAATATTCCCCCACTGACACAAGACAAACACCAAGTTGATGGAAGGTAGGTGAGTGATGTGGAATTTTGCATTCGGGTTTGATTTTGTAAGGTGGAGGGATGCAAAAGGGAAATTTACACAAGGGGTGCGAATTCACTCCTATACACATTCAAACCAAGATACAAAGATATGAGTGCATTCCTTATTCATTACATCAATTGCATAATTTACCAATAGTTTGCACGGTTACATAGAGAGATTATGGATTTGACATACAAGAAATCAATAATAATAACATAGGAACAATTTAGAACATATAACCAAAATACATTCTTCATTATCTTTATGAAATTATACGATTCTAAAAACCCTTAGGTATAAAGTGTCAAACCAAAATTCTTCATACAATTTCTCCAAAAACATCTTCTCAAAAGTTTCCCATCCATAAAAGTTCCCCTTTACAATGAAAATAGATTGATATTTATAGGATTCCTTCCTATAACTACCCAATAACTACCTCAAATACCTTTTTAAATACAATGAATTTGTAAATAATAAACGTTATTTTGTTATTATTTTCATCACTTTTCCATAAATAAGGTTCATTTTCTAATATTTAGTTACAAGGGGTGACATAACTCACTTTTCTAAAAAGATAACTAGTAACCCATAACTTTGAAGAAATACCAAGTCATTGATCTTTTTGATGTAGTTATCCACCTCTGTCTACTTTAACTTTGATACTTTTTGAAAAAAAATATGGCACTTTGAATTGTCACCTTGTCCTCTTCGTGAAATAATAGGAACTTGCATATATTTTCATATAGGAAAATAGAAAATGGTGCATAGTAGGGAATGAATAAGATGTTCAAAACCAAGCCCTCTTCAATCAAATCCTCATCAACCCACAAGTCCTCATATTGAAGATCCAAACTATATGGTTGTTCAAATAAAAGTAAATTCTTTAAAACCACTTGCAACTTATCCTCTAATATACTATTTAGTAATTGATTTACTTCCTTTGACATTTCTTCATGTTCAAGGGAACTTCTTTCAAATGATAACTTGTGCGTATTGTATACCATAAGATAACATATCAGCAAGGAATTATGTAAAAAAAAGGTGTACTTGCAAATGAATCACGCCTTCTTCTTCACTCCAAATTTTGTGTTGAACTGCTCTTAAATCACTCTTAATTTATTCAAAACTTTTCTAGATTTTATACATTTGTTCCTCTACTTTCTGAACATTTTAAAATTTTAAATTTTGTTGAGAAACAAAAAATATATCATATTTTTACTATGAATGTGTTAAACCATCAAAATATATCATTTAAAATGTTTTCCAATGCCCAACACAATTACATTTACTTGAAAGCTTCAAAAACCTATTCAACAAATTCATTTTGTGTATACTTTGTAATCATTGACATTCTATGAGATGACATATTTGGGGCATTTTATTCAATATATCTCATGTTGCCTATGATTCCACACTACATACATGTCTACCAAGGCACTTACAACTACAACATTTGAAAAAAATCACCCCACCATTATTCTTCAATAAATGCCCACATATTGTTCCAAGTATCCCATTGTTGCACAAGTTGGAAGATGTTGAGAAAGGTTATGGGGTAGTTATAAAAAAACTTCATCTTAGTACTAAAAAATGACGAAGTTCATAACTTGATGAAAACCGAGCATGCTAGCATATATTAGAATTTGGAAAACAATGTGATGAGCCTAGTTTGGTCTAATTTTGGGTAGAATCTATAGTTTATTTGCTAAAGTTGACATGGACTTTGATATTAAATGTTGATATTTTTACAGAGTTTCCCTCAAACCAAAGACATTAGGTTTAATTCTATTTCTGCCAGTTTTAATAACATTAGCTTATTATGTGGACTATCTATATTAATTTTGCATGTGCTTAATGAATGTTCTTTAAGGTGGTTATAGATGTGCAATTATTATGTGTACTAACATTGTCATTCAGACATACTTGAGGATACTAAATTGAGAAATGCAGTCTCTAGCTGGTCATGCAGAGGAATCGTTTGAGGTTCAATTGAAGGACAACGACAAGAGATTCCCCATGTCAGCTACGTTTAACCGCCTTGTATTGGTGTTTCATGGTGTTGAGCAGATGTGGGTGTTACTGTAGTGTTGAGTCTGCGTTTGGACATACATTTTTTATCGGATTCCTTGCATGTGTAACCGCCCTTCTATTCTTTTCTCCACTTTCCAAAAATGGCATCCTTTCAATTAGTCGAAGTTGACTGCCTTGTTAATTTGATAGTATAAATAAGGTTTAGATCCTCCTTCTTCAGAGGTTGTTGAGTTATTGATGTTGTACAATCTGATAATATACTAGCATTTCCATACAAGCTACTCTTTTGTACTTGCATTTCCCAATGAATAAGATGAAATTTTGAGTTGAGCATTTGAGTTTATATTAGTTTTAGAGGATACTCATCCAAGGGGGGGAACTTGGTGATCCATCCTTTAGTTTAGCTAGATTGGTTATTAGATTTTGTTTAGTACTTAGTTAAGAATCTGGCACTGACTATTCCTGCAGCCACTAGAATTTCATTCTATGACTGTGACTATGACTGTTCCTGCAGCCAAAGCGGATAGAGTAGTTTCCTGTTTGTTGCTCAAATTTTCATTCCTGTCATGCATATTCAACTTAGTTTAATTGTTGAGTGATGTTCAACATTTACTTTGTTCCTTTCCATGCAATTTAATTTCAGTATTGAATCTTTCTTAGCCATAAAATGAAGATGACTACTTTGAGTTCCTAGTGCACATACTGCGCTGACCCATTTCAAGTTCACGTCCTTGGATTGATAATTTAAATGTACCTCCATTATGGTTAAAATGGTTATTCAGGTTAGATGTTCAATCTTTGAATCATGACTGTAAAGGCTTAGTTATTAAATCATTGTAGGAGGTCGACATTTTTGGCACCATTATTGGGGATGGTGTCAAACTAGGGAGTTCTTTGGATTCATTGATAGTTTTTCTAGTTGTAGTATCTCTAGAGTTTTTCTTAGTATATCCCTCATTAAAAGAGTTATGATTCCCCTATTCTTTTTCTAATTCTTTGTGTGAAGTTGGCTGATACTAAGTTCATACTGCATGCGTAGAGGGAGGAGGAGAGATGCTTATGGGAGATTCCTTCCTAAGAATCCCGATCCATTCCAACTAGTTGAGTATCAAAATCTACCCAAGAACGAAGAAGAAGAACCACACCCTTTGCTGATACATTTCCTAACTTAACCAGTTCTGAAGTTTCCCTTGAAGATCAAAATCCAGTTGAAGAACCCTCTACTTTGGAACTCTAGCAAGTAGGCATGGGTGATGCAAATGGAAATAGGCCTAACAGGTAGAACCAACCAACTTTTACTTTCCCCATTGCTCATCAAAATGAAGTAGACAACCTAAAAAATATCCCTACTTCAGTCCTTCCTAAGTTCTATGGACTTGTCATAGAATATTCTGAAACATTCTTGTTTGAGTTTGATATACTCTACAAAAGTTATGACTATGCCACTGATGCCCATAGGCTTAAGTTATTTCCTACCACTTTGAAAGAAGTTACATTGAGATGGTTTATGAGCCATGGTAAAGATACTATGGAGACTTGGGAGGACATGAAGACAATATTCCTTGAGAAATACAAAGATTATTGCAGGGGCAGTGATATGAGAGGAGATGACATTTTCAGAATGCAACAAAAGGAAGATGAGATCCTGAAGGATTTCATTTCAAGGTTTCTATTTTGTTTGCATAAATCTCCACACCATACACTCAATGAAGACTCAAAAAGGCTACTTTTCTTGGGAGGAATTAAAGAAATTTGTATTGATTCCTTGGACCTAATGGCATGAGGAGATATCACTCAAGTTCCTTGGGAGGATATCAAGAAGATATGCCAGAACTATTCTAAGGTAGCTTCAAAGAAAGGGAGAGCTTACCAATCCTCTATGGGTAAGTCATCCACCAATGGAATTTCAAGAATGGAGATTACTCACTTACTAGCAAATTTTAAGCAAGACATCATAAATAATCTGGCTACTCAGCTAGATTCACTTTAGGCCAAGAAGAAACAAGAGGAGGCAAAGGCGATGTTGGCAAAATATTGCCCTAATTGCAAACAAAAGAAGAAGGATTGCAGATGCAAGATGATTGCTAATATTGACAACAAGCATATGGCACCCAAGTTCAAGCCAATCCAGGGTGAAGATGATCAAGTCTACTATGTTGCACAAAGGAGGCCATGGGCTCCAAGATAGGGTATGCCACTAGATCCACTATCTTTTGCTAAGCCATATTTTAGTTCTTATCCATCTACTAATCAATGGAAACCCCATATCCACCCAATTATGGAGGATATCCACCATAGCCTTGGATTAACCCTCCAAATGCTTGGCCCAATCACCAAAACTCTCCACCCCAGTGGCAGCAACCTCAGGGGAATTGCCAACAGTTTTAGGGAAATTGGTAGCCACCTCCAAGAAATTGGCAGCTAACATCTCAATGGAGGGGAGGACAACAATGGCCAAATTAGACAAATAATTAAATGCAACCATCTTATCAATCCCAAAAACCTGCTATAATGCCTCCGCTTGCTAATCCAAGTTCAAATGTATCCAAACCTACTCAGCTACCAGACCAACCCACACATAACCTAAATAATAAACCACAACAACAACCTTTATACTCTGTTGATCCAAATCAATTCCCTACATATGTTGTGAGTTTAAGTGACATATGTTTGTGTTCAGGAACTACTTTTTTAGACCCTTCCACACCCATCATCATTGAGCTTCCTATGGAAGAAGAAGAACCTCTGGATGTTCCCATTCATCCCAGTACACCTAAAAACCTTGAACCAGTCCTAGTCAAGCAAACTGAACCTGAACCACCATTTCCTTAGAGGTTAGAAACTGTCAAATAAAAAGAAGGAAAGGAGGACACAACTTTTGACATTCTAGATCAGTTGAAGCATATATGTGTCCAAATACCTCTATTTTAGGCTATAAAAGATGTTCTCATATATGGAAAAGCAATCAAGGAGGCATGCCTTAAGAAGCCAGGCAGGAAGAAGAAAGACCCCACCACGGTTCATGTGGTGGGATAGCTTGCCGAGATCATGCTTGGGAAGGTGACTGTCCCCAAGTATAATGACCCGAGGAGTCCTATGGTAGGAGTTGCTATAAATGGAATGCAGATAAAGAATGCTCTGATTGATTTAGGAGCAATTTTTTTTTTTATGACCAAGGACATCCTACAACAACTAAACATTGTAAGTATGAGACCTACTCCTACTATCTTGCAGCTTGCTGATAGCTCTACTGTTAAGTTTGATGGTATAGTGGAAGACCTAGTGGTAAATTTAAACTCTTGGGAGTACCTAGCAGATTTTATGATTCTTTCTCCTAAGGCCACACTAGGCGGATACCCCATTATCCTTCGAAGACCATGGTTAGCAACAACATATGCTTATATTAGATGTTGAACATGAAACATGAACATTAATGATGGAAAGAGCACAAAAAATCTTGTTTTATACCCTCCTGCTCAACCATCCCATGATAAGGATGATCCAGTATGGCCACATGTTGGTGAAGAGGCTGAAGAAGTTAATTATGTGGCGCAGCTTATGATGTTACACAAAAGTCCCTTCCTGCAGCTTCAGGATGAAGATGAAGTATTGTCCCACATAATTCATAACCATTATAAGGTAGAGGAAGCATCATCCTCTCAAGTACCTAATTTATCTACTACAGTAAAAACACTATTGCTCGCTCTTCCTACAGTCACTCTTCTTGCAGAGACCTTTCCTACAGCCACTCTTCCTATAGTCACTTGTCTTGCAGACACCTTTCCTATAGCAACAGGTATGTTTCATGCATTCTTGCCAGATGAACTCAAAGTACCAAGTATTAGTGAAGTAGATATGGTTGAGTTAACTACACAAGTGCAAGTGTTAGAAGGGAGATATCTGAATATCAATAGTAAATGAGTGAAGAACAACAATTAACATTGGAAAATTTGTTGAAGGCCCACAAAAATGCATTTGCATGCGATTATCATGATATGAAGGGATTGGATCCTAAGCTCTACACTCATAGAATATATATAAGAGATGATTGTACACTTATAAGGCAACCACAAAGAATAATTAACCCCGCATTGAGAGAAATTGTAAAAGAGGAACTACAAAAATTGCTAGATACAGGATTTAACTATCCCATCTCAGATAGCTAGTGGGTGTCCCCATTGGTGATTTTTCCTAAAAAATGAGGAAAGTGGGGAGTTTGTGTTGATTATAGGGAACTTAATGCTATCACTAAAAAAAACCATTTTCCCTTACCATTTATAGATCAAGTTTTGGACTCACTTGCAAGAAAATAATACTTTTATTTTCTTGATAGATTAAGTGGATATAATCATATTCAAATTGCACTAGAGGACCAGGAGAAGACCACCTTTACCTATCCGTGGGGAACCTATGCCTATTCAGTACTTCCATTTGGCTTATGCAACACAGCCGCAACTTTTCAAAGGGCAATCATTAGCATATTTTCTAATATTTCTCTTGATTGCATGGAAATTTATATGGATGACTTTACCACTTACGATGTTGATTTCAATGAAGCATTGGGAAATATTAAGAGAGTCCTACAGAGATATGAAGACCACAATCTATCCCTAAACAACAAAATTTTCTTCATGATAATGCGGGAGGGTGTAGTCCTTGGCCACTACATCTCTCACAAGGGCATTCAAGTAGATCCTGCAAAGATTGAGGTAATCACCAATCTGCCTATTCCTGCAAAATAAAAAGATGTTAGGAGTTTCTTAGGACATGCAAGTTATTATAGGAGGAGGTTCATCAAATATTTCAGCAAAATGGCAGGACCATTGTATAGTCTCCTAACTAAAGATGTTGAGCTCCAATGGACAGAAGGCTATGACAAGGCATTTGTTGACTTGAAAGAAGTTTTAACTCATGATCCTATACTCAAGGGACCTAATTGGGAGATTCATTTTCATATCCATACTGATGCATCAGACTATGCTATAGGAGCAATCTTAGGACAAAGAGAAGGAGCTATTGAAAATGCCATTTATTTTGTCAGCAAAAATCTACAAGGAGCTGAATGTAACTATATAGTGACAAAGAAAGAAATGTTAGCAGTAATCTATGCTTTAAAAAAATTCAGACATTACATAACAGGCTATTAAATCTTTGTGCACACTAATCATGCACCCATTAGATACCTTATGAACAAACCTCTGATTTCAAGAAGGCTAGCAAGATGGTTATTGTTGATGCAGGAGTTTGATATAACCATTATAGATAAACTAGGGAAAGCCAATGTTGTTGTAGATTTACTTTCAAGTCTAACCAAATCCGAAGACAATCAAATCATAGATGATTCTTTCCCTAATGAGCAATTATTTTCCATTAGTGCACAGACACCTTGGTATGCTGACATAGCTAATTTTCTGGTCACAGGGAGAGTCCCTCCTCACTTCTCTCCAAAAGAGAGGAGAGTGCTCATTGAGAAATATTTTCCTTTCTCATGGATTGCTGGATGTTTGTTCTATACTGGAATTAACCAGGTCATGAGGAGATGTGTGAGAGAAGATGAAACATTTGATATTTTGCATGCATGCCACAATGAACCCTGTGGAGGACATTTTGCAGCTAAGAAGACAATAATGAAAATTTTGAAGACAGGATATTATTGGCCAACACTCCATAAGGATGTAGAAAGGTATACAAGGAAGTGTGATAGATGCCAAAGGATGGGTTAGCCAACCAAATCTGATGAGATTCCCGTTTGTCCTCAAATAGTGATCAGTCCATTTGATAAGTGGGGACTAGATTTTGTAGAACCCATTGATCCTCCATCAAAAGGTAAATCCTATATTTTGGTATGTACTGATTATGTAAGTAAATGGGTAGAAGTTAAGGCCATGAAACATGCATGAGATAACAAGGTTGCAAAATTTATGTATGAGAATATTTTCACATGGTATGGAGTTCCAAGAGAAATATTGACTGATCAAGGGGCTCAATTCACTTCAACCCTTATTACAACACTGGTTAATGAGTACAACATTAGGAGCATGAATTCTACTCCTTATCACCCCCAGGCCAATGGTAAAGTTGAGGTGACTAATAGAGAAATTGAAGCCATTCTGACCAAAACAATGGCTATCCATAAAAAGGATTGGGCAAGCAAATTACCACAAGTTGTTTGGGCTTATCGAACTACCTGGAAAAAAACTACAAGATTCACTCCATTTGAGTTGCTATATGGAAAGAAATCCATGATTCTTATTGAATTTGAACATAAGACTTTGAGGATTGCAGTAGAGTTGGGGATGGATATTTTCGAGGCACAAAGAGATAGGATTATGTAGCTGAATACTTTGGATGAGATGAGGAAGACAACTTTGCATCACATAGAGGTAGTGCAAAATCAACGAATAAGATGGCATGATAAATTCATTAAGGATGAGAAATTTCAGCCTGAAGATTGGGCATTGCTTTATGACTCACGATATCAAGATAATGCAGGAAAATTGTAGAAAAGTTGGCTAGGACCATATGAAGTTTTTGAGGTCTTTCCCAATGGAGTTGTTCAGCTCACCACCATTGACCCTGTCAGATTCAAGTTACTAGTCAATGGTCATCGTATCAGATTGTATCATAGACCAAGTTCCAAAGAAGAGTTCCTGCAATAATTCATCCAACATGCAACACTCGAGCTTCCTGTAGCCAAAGGAAGTGGACCTAGTGTCCCTCCTTCTAGCTAATAAAGGTACATACTTGTCATAATAAAGAATTCTACTTTTGTAGAAGTCCATTTCTTCACCCATCTGCCCATCCGTCACCACCTTTCTCTCTCTTCCATTACATCATTCCACTTCATCATCATTAATTGCTCAATTTATTTCCTAAAAAGGTGAACGATACTTTCCCCATGATCTTTGCAATGTATCCTCCACACATTCAGGTATGTGTGCATTAATTGCTCTCTTAATCATCTTATTAGTGCATTCATTTAATCGTTGTATGTTAGTATGGATGTTCACATAATTTTCATAACTCCCTATCAAATCACTACCCCCATCTCGCATGTGTTGACACATGTCCAAATTTAGGTTGGGGGAGGGGGGGGGGAAAGGAAAGATGAAAATGCATTGCCCACATGTCAATCTATGCTTGTCTACGTTAACAAATCTAGCTGAGCTTATTTAAAATTTGAAGTGAAGGACAAATCACATATGTGATGTGACACTACATTTCAGCCGCCATTTATTTTCATCATAACTCCCTTTTATTACCCCTTATTTTCCATTATTGACCCCATCATAATCTTGAATTTCAAGTGGTAAAAGGTAGAGAAAAAGAGAGAAGGGAAATTCGTTCGACATTGGTGTAAGAAAATTCAGCTAGCAAGTTTTGCAGAAAGGAATTTGTTTTTAGACAAGAATTAAAGGAAGGGAATTTTGTAGAGTGGCAATTGATTGTAGACAATGGGAGGCAGACTAATTAGAAATGAGCCCTCGGTTCATGATGCCTTATTGCAGGATGCACAGTGCCTGGCCAAATTTATAAACTATGGCTGGTTGGACTAATTCCTAAATCTGCACGGTTTTGATGAAGGCATTGCACTAGAGTTCGCCTAGACATTTTCTGAAGGAAAAGCCACAGTAAAAGGGCTAGAGGTTGTGGCAACTGAGGAAATAACTGTAAAAGTTACAAGGTTACTTGCTGACGCCGAGCATTACCCTGTTTCTAGAGACGCTAGGTCAGCTAGGGTCATATTCACAATACATGGTGACCCTCCAATCAGTATAGACAAACAAGGTTCCAAAAGAACCTCCTTGCCTAAGCCATGGAAGCAGGCAGTCGTCCACATTATCAGGTACATCACTTGTGAAGGTCGATTGTCAAATCTACATTCAGTACATTTCAAATTTTTGAGTCACATGAGGCATAGGAGGAGGATGAATGTGCCCAACATCCTATACAACCTTCTCTCCATCATGGTGGCTAAAACTCAAAAGGTAGGGATAATTTTATTTCCCACCATTGCCTAATTAAATTTTTGGTTGAAAAATATTTGCATGATGTAGCACCCGAAATGACCTGAGAGGAATTCATAAATGTTGATCAATTTAGACCTAAGTAGCTTCAATCTAGGGCTTTACCTCAACCACATAGGTCTAGTAGGAGATTAAGCATGGCTGAAGCCACCCTTGGTGCTCCAACCTCTAGTGTTGGCTCTAGTATGAATCCTCCTGCGGTAGAAGGGACCATAGACATTAGTTCCTCTAAAATAGAGCACTTTGAAAAATAAATTTCTCCATCGGATTCTAATGATGATGATGTCCCACTTGAAACCCTAATGATAACTAGGGCACATAAGAAGGAGGTAGAGGTAGGAAAAGGAAAATCCAAAACATAACTTGTGGACAGAGAGGTGCCAAGTCCTAAGAAGAGAAAGGTTGACACTATTCATCCTGCAACCAAAGGAAAATGTGAGAGCCCTCTTAATAAATCAAAACCAGCTATTGATATGCCTTTCCGAGAAAACCCTAAGCATGGAGGGACATCACATAAGAGCACAAAATCCCCAATGGGGTAGGCAAGTGTCAAAAAGAAGAATATATTCAAAGAGGCAACAAAAGTGACCCTAGCAGATCTTGTTGCCCTTGTAGAGGGAGTTGAAATTTGAGAGCACGAAGAAAACCAGAAGTTCTTACAACAAGACCAAGAATTAGATAAGGAGTTCCTACAACAACTACAAGAACAAGAACAAGAGGCCCTGCAACAAGAAGTAGGACAAGAAATTGTACCTCTGCAACCTGAGGCAGTTGGACATCTTGAATCTATGCAAATTGTACTATATGGGGAGCAACCATCGACAAAAACCCTAGTAGGAATTCATAACCCTCCTAATTTTTTAGTACATACAATAATTTTGAATTTATGGGGAGAGATACAAAGGAGGGAGGAAGAATGGAAAAAAGGAAAAGCAAAGATTGAAAAAGGAAATTCAAAAGAGGGATGAAATTATTGAATAAAATAATGAGGAGATTGCCTCTCTAAAGGAGAGGGTGGACAACATTGCAACCCTGGTACCATAGATTTTAGAATGCATAACCCCTCCAAGGGTTTATGCTCTGCACCTGAAGGAAAAATATCTCTCTTTTATGCTGTCAAGAAATATCTCAGGTTTGAATCCCTCTATTGAGATTCCCACTAAATTTTTCAATGCTTATAAGATTGCCTCCCCTAAAATGAAGAATTTGTTATGTGAATTTATTTACATAATTTTGTTGTAACTCAAGACCAAGATTGGAACCCGTTGTTGTATGTTGGAGATATCCAATTAAGAGCATTCATGTCTTGGGTGCAAAATGAGATTAGTTGGGGAGATCGATATAATGCTTATAGGAAGAGGGAATCCAATATCCCCTTGGCCATTAGAGTTGAATCAAGAAACCCCAAGGATATTTACAGAGAATGACACATAATTATTTTCAGGCCTAGTTATGCTGACATAACTATGGCTTGGATTGAGGTAGTTTATAGTGAATATGAGGTAAAGACAACAACAAAAGAGGATACCATGAAAGGATATCTATCACAGAGATGGAACACTTTAATTGATGAGCTAAAACAAGTTGAACCTAATTCCAACCAAAACTATGTTGCAACAATAAAAAGGATTGAAAGGTACATTCGGCTTGGGAGAACAAAGGGACGACAGTGGCTTCCCTTGACTTTTCAGCCAACTATCCTCATGTGGCCTGTGCCAAACTTCATATTCTACCGCTATGACATTGATGAAGAAAATAAAAGATGGAGAAGACTTGACAGATTGGGAGGATTCTACTGGGACCCTTACTCGCACTCAACAGACATTGACATTGGATAGTTATCAGTTGCAAATTTTAGAGCTTTGACCAAACAAAAAAACAACTCTTCCCCTGTTGGAGGACCAACAAAATGTTAGGTTGGGGGGAGTGATGAGCGTAGTTTTTGGTCCAATTTGGGTAGAATCTATAGTTTATTTGCTAAATTTGACATGGACTTTGATATTAAATGTTGATATTTTTATAGATTTTCCCTCAAACCATAGATATTGGGTTTAATTTTATTTCTTCCAGTTTTAATGACATTAGCCTATTATGTGGACTATCTATATTAATTTTGCATGTGGTTAATGAATGTTATTTAAGGTAGTTATAGATGTAAAATTATTATGCATACTAAGATTGCCATGCAGACATACTTGAGGATACTAAATTGAGAAATGCAACCACTAACTGGTCATGTAGAGGAATTGTTTGAGGGTCATTGAAGGACGACTGCAGGAGATTCCCCATGTTAGTCGCATGTAACCACCTTGTATTGGTCTTTCATGATATTGATCAGATGCGGGCATTACTACAATGTTGAGTCTGCATTTGGAAATGCATGTCTGACCAGATTCCCTGCATGTGTAATCGCCCTTTTATTCTTTTCTTTGTTTTCCAAAAAATGGCATCCTCTTAGTTAGTGGGAGTTGACTGCCTTGTTTAGTTGATAGTATAAATAAGGTTCGGATCCTCCTTCTTCAGAGGTTGTTGAGTTATTGATGTTGTACGATCTGATAATATACTAGCATTTCCAGATAAGCTACTCTTTTATACTTGCATTTCCTAATGTATAAGATGAAATTCTGAGTTGAACATTTGAGTTTATATTAGTTTTAGAGGATACTCATCCAAGGGCAACCACTTGGTGAGAAATTCGTCCTTTAGTTTAGTTAGATTAGTTATTAGTTTCTATTTAGTACTTAGTTAAGAATCTGGCACCGAGTGTTCCTATAACCACTAGAATTTCATTTTGTGACTGTTCTTGCAACCAAAGCGAACAAAGTAGTTTCCTGCTTGTTACACAGATTTTCATTCCTATCATGCATTTTCAACTTAGTTTAATTGTTGAGTGATGTTCAACATTTACTTTGTTCCTTTTCCATGCAATTTACTTTCAATATTGAATCTTTCTTAGCTATAGAATGAAGACGATTACTTTGATTTCCTAGCACACATACTATGCTGACCCATTTCAAGTTCACATCCCTGGGTTGATAATTTAAATACACCTTCATGATGGTTAAAATGGCTATTCAATTTAGATGTCCAATCTTTGAATCACGACTGTAAAGGCTTAGTTATTAAATCATTGTAGGAGGTCGACACAATGCATAGTTAAGCTTTATTTTATAAGCTTCACCTTTTAAGGTTGGTATTTGGAAAAAATATGCATATAGTTAACCTTTATTTTCTAACCTTCACCTTTTAAAGGCTAGGATTTGGCAAAAAGATGCGTACTTAAATTTTATTTTCTAACCTTTTCCTTTAAAGGTTAGGATTTGGCAAAAAGATGCGTAGTTAAAGCCCAATTTCTAACTTGCGAGAAAGCATTCACTTTTTGAATGGTTACGATGTTATGAAAAAGTGCACGTTTAAAGCTTGGTTGCTAACTTGTTGAAGATTGAGCATAGTAGCATTTGAAATGACTTTTCTAATGAACTTGTTTGAACAAAAGTTGTGAATTCATGAAGAAATACATATCCTTTTTGGAATCATTAACCTTTACGGTCGCAAGAGAAAAAAGGAGCATAATTTTTTATCATGTCAACTATTTCCCACTGAAATTTTTGGATTGATAAAAATATCATTAAAATCAAAACCCAAAAATATAATTTCATTTTGACTAAATAAAGCCTTCGATTTAATTGTTCCCCCAACTTGACCGATGAAAAATAAAAGTTTTAATGTCTTGCAAAATATGAAGCAATTTGATCTAAACATCGACCACATTATCAATAATATTAGGAACCTCCATGCCAAACCATTTTTCCCCAGCTATTATGAAACTCCAATTTTTTTTTTTGCAAATAGCCCACCAAAGAATTGAAGTTTTAAAATCTCTCAAAAACTAAAAGAATTTTTGATCTAAAAAGTTTCCCATTAGGTAAAATGAAGTCATAAACACCACTATAAGAGGATTTTGTATCGTGTCTTAAGAATTTTCAAATTTAATTGTTTCTATGATTTGTAGTATTATGTGACTACTCCCAAGACATTCATTGAAATGGAAGATAGTTCTTCTTCAAATTGCCAAACCTTTTCATTGAATTAAATCAATTATGATACTCCAAATATGGAAAAGGAAAATTACTAGCATATAAAACATGTGGTACTATCAATTTGAAAATAAAATCAATTTGAGAAAGGTGTTTGATGTATGATAATAATTATCGTTTTGACACAAAAAGTTTAAATTAAATATATTGTCAAAATGAGGCTAACATCTAGCTTTGATTGGGGATAAGGACTATAAAGGACATATGATGAACCCATAATATATACAAAGGATTAGTGACTTAACCATTGGGTGAGAGAGTCAAGGGGAAAGAACACGAGATTTATTAGAGAAACCTGACACAAGCTAAAAATGGGATAGAAACAGTAAAAACTTACTACCTAAAATATGTGCATGATAGGTACCCATACCTCAAGCTACTCTGATATGGTCATACAAATCCATTAATAGGTTGAGATAAATAGGCACCAACATAGAAAAAAATTGTGCACTTGTGTAACATTTGTGAACTTAGTAGGTTGGAATTACTAAAATATATGAGATGATAAAAAATTCTTAACAACGGGCCAAACAACCATTTATCATCATAAATATATGATCTCTCCTAAATCACATTGGTACTGACTTGTGTAATATTGGTCATGTGATTTGAGATCATGTTGAGCATACCAACTTTTTGTATTTGGATATCTTTCTAATGGTTTGGATTAGAATAATTTAACCCACAAATCAAACAACCTTAATATAATTTGTTATGTGAAGAAACTTGTACCTTTATAGGTTTTGAATCTAGTTTTTGAATATCAACTCCTAATGATACATGGTCATGTTTGATTATAATATTTTCCTCTTCTATGTGAACCTAGGATATTTCCTTATTCCAAGATGATGTGATAAGAGAGTAGGATAATTAATTTACATCTTGAGAGTGGCCTACATAAATGTTTTCCTATATAACTAGCAGAGGATCAAGGAAAAATATCTTCACCATCAAATAAATCATCCCCTGAATTGGCTTCATTAGAATCGTTCGTTAGGTTTCTCATTTATTCATCCCTCACTTTATTTTTATGCATTTCACATGAGGAATAAAAAAAAACACATGAAGCTTCAAGAGCCTGTAGAAAGATTTCTTCAAAATTAAAAGATTCAAAAGAGGAAATTTATTACCTCCATTCTCAACATTTCCTTATCATAATCTTCAACAAAGAAATTTGAATGTTTCATATCAGGTTGTGTGTATGACAAAGAATGAGTGTTTGATGATTCATCCTCTTCCACTTGGAGTTGATCTTCAACTTCACTATCAACTGCACAACTTATCAAATGTTTGTCAATATCCTCAAAGGTAAAGGCCTCCATTGTTGAAGGAAAAGAAGAAATATTTGAGGGTTCACTTGTGGTTGCCTCACCTCTAGTCATGGAAATGAAGGTTGTTCAATAGTTTTTGAATATTCGATTTCATCAACAAAGCTTTCATCTTCAATGATTAGTGATGAATGAATATATATATCCTCTCCACAAATAAAATCATCATCCAAAGCCTCAAGATAACAATTGGGAATGAAAATTTCATAATTTTCATCTTGATGTATCTTTTCTATGTCACTCACTTCAAACTTGGGTTGCATGTGTGTTTGGAAAGCATTTGATATCTCTTACTTAAGTTCCTTGTTTTCAAGTTGATCCAAGATTTCTTCTTTGTTAAATTGTGATCTTCACAATGCTAATGGCATGCTCTAATGTAACCTTCTTTCCTTATCACTGTTACTTTTTCTTGATCATTCTCTTGAAATGCATTCTTAGGAGCATATATATAAACTTAATCTTCCTTGACACATGCATGTTCTAATAAAATTCTTTCAATCCTTTGATTGCAAGACATTTCATTAAAAACATGTTCATCACCAAGAAAGTAATTCTCTCTCTAATATTTTTATTCGATATTTTGTAACATCTGATGTAGAGAAGGATCTAATTTGCTAGAATGAAATTGCATGTCATCATAGAAGATTTTTAAAAAATGAATTTGTTTATGATCATCAAGAATATTATTTCTTTGAACAACCGATACAAAAGAAGGACCATTTTCCTCATCATTGTTGTTGTTCGTCACTAGTTCAGGCAATCGACCACAAACAAGAAAATAGGTCTCTTTTCTATATTTTTTTCAATCCTTTGTAATGTTTTAAATGGAGAAGGATGTACCTTATCAGAAATCAATTGCATGCAACTGTAGAAGATTTTTAAGAATTCAATTCGCTTGGTTTCATCAAGGACCTATTTTTCTAGGATGTGTAGTCTTCATCATCACTATCACCATCACTTTTTGATTTGATTCCTTTGTACCAAACCATTATTCTAGGTTTATTTTTCAAACAAAGTTACCAACCTTCATACCAAAGAAGGTACATATAGATTTTCTAGGAACAAAATACACTAGCATTTGATCCCTAGTGGAGTCGCCAAAAATCTATTAGTAAATAGATTTTCCACTACATATTTCAAAGTGACTCGCCCAATGGGAAATGAAAAATGTCCCAATAGTTGGAAAGTTGTTACTAGACTAACAAATTTCCTCTACGTTTGAGAGGGGAAACTCCCTCGTATGATGGAGTTTTTTAAGGATTTTTGTGTAGTTTTAACCTGAAAGCACATAAAGGAAAAAGGACAAACTAAAGAAAGTTGAATAATAAAAACCCTAGTGGCAGATATACAAATAAGAACTAGGAATTTACAAGATATGATAAATTACAAGGGGGTTTCACCATAAAACATGTTTTGATATGTGATAATAATGAAAGAAGTGTAATAAATCTCAAAATATGAATAGATAAGTTGCTTTAACATATTCAAACCAAGATACCAAGATATGAGTGTGTTCATTACATCAATTGCATAGATTACCAATGGTTTGCACAGTTAAAAAGAGAGATTATTGGTTTAACATACGAGAAATCAATAATAATAACATAGGAACACATTTAGAAAATATGAACCAAAATGTATTCTTCATTATCTTTATGAAATTATATAATTCCAAAAGGCCTTAGGTACAAAGTGTCAAACTAAAATTCTTCATACAATTTCTCCAAAAAAAATATTCTCAAAAGTTTCCCCTTCGTAAAAGTCCCCCTTCACAATGCAAATAGCTTGATATTTAAAGGCTTCCTTTCTATAACTACCTAGTAACTACCTCAACTACCTTTTTGAAATACAATGAATTTGAAAATAATAAGCTTATTTAGTTAATATTTTCATCACTTTTCCATAAATAAGGTTCATTTTCTAACCTTTAGTTACAAAGAGAGACATAAGTCACTTTTCTAAAAAGGTAACTATTAACCCATAATTTTGAAGAATTAAAATCATTAATATTTTTGATGTATTTCTCCACCTTTTTTTTCTTTATCTCTGATACTTTTTGAATATTTTCTTGGCACTGAACATTTTTTTTTAATATATTATTAGACAGCAGGAATCGGGTAGCATGACCCCCTATAAACTGCAGCGTGCCTAGTAAAAATTTTAACGTGACCGGCGACGCTGGCGCAACACGCCCTCCGGTACCACAGGGGTGGGGGAGACTAGACCTCGTGACCAACCTCCTGCAATTAGAAATATTTAGCCAACCGAGCTAGGGCCCCAACCCCTGGCACTGAACATTTCCATCCTGTCCTTTTTGTGGAATAATAATAACTGACACATATTTTCATACAAGAAAATACAAAATTGTGCATAATAGGGAATGAATGAGATGTTCAAAATCAAGTCCTCTTCAATCAAAGCCTCATCAAGCCATAATTCCTCATATTGAAGATCCAAACTAGATGGTTGTTCAAATAAAAGAAAAGTCTTTAAAACCACTAGCAACTTATCCTCCAATATCCTATTTAGTAATTCATTTACTTGCTTCGACATTTCTTCATGGTCAAGGGAACTTCTTTCAAATGATAACTTGTGCCTATTGTATACCATAAGACAGCATATTTTCGAGGCATTCTATCAAATAATTTGTGTGCTTGCAAATGAATCACACCTTCTTCTTCAAGCCAACTATTTGTGTCGAATGTCTCATGAATCACTCATAATTTCTTCAAACCTTTATGGGTTTTATACTTATTTTTTTCTACTTTTTGAAATATTCTTATTTTAAAAAATTCATTGAGAAATGAGAATGGTATTGTAGTTTTACTGCGACTATGTTAAAATGAAAAAAATGTCATTTACGATGTTTTCCAATTCCCAACACAATTTCATTTGCTTGAGAGCTTCAAAGATCTATTCAAAAAACCCATTTTTGTATACTTTATAATTATTAGCATTCCATGAGATGAAATCTCTTTGAGGCATTTTATTGAACATTTCTCATGTTGCCTATGCTTTCAACCTACATACATGTCTACCAAGGCACTTGTAACTACAACATCTAACAAAAATCCCCCAACCATTATGCTTTGATGGATGCTCACACCCTATTCCAAGTCTCTCATTTTTGCACAGGTGGGAAGATGCTAGCAAAGGTTGTGGGTAGTTACAAAAAAAAACTACTTCATCTTCTTAGTGCTGAAAAATGATGAAGTTCATAACTTGTTGAACACCAAGAATGCTGGCATAGGTTAAAAATTGGCAAAAAATATATAGTTAAGCTTTATTTTATAACCTTCACCTTTTAAAGTGATGCAGGAGCATCTAGGGGTACTAGCAATCTTGCATCACAAAAAATATTGCTATTTTTATTTTTTTTGTTTTTAATAAGGGCTAAGTTGTGTGGAAAATAAATGCTTTAATTTGCAATAATGTGATTTTCCCTTGTGGTGATATATAAATGTAATTTTTGGAGGAAATATGCTGAGGTAAATGTTTCCAAGGTATTTAAATTAGAATATTCTCTTTGGGGCATCTATTTCAAGGTGGGGTCAAATTTGTGTGCATGTTCATGCATGATCAATTACATGCTTTACATGCATTTGCATGTTTGAGCCACTAGCTTTGCATGTTGGTGCATGTTCATATTTGGAGTCATCGGGGTTGCCAAAGATCAATGAAGATGTTAGAATTGGCCAAATTTGATTGGCCATAGTTTTGGTGTCCATGTGAAGGCCATGTGAGCATTGATTAATTTTATTAATTTATGATTATTTCTCCAAATGACGGATGGATTTTCCAAGGAGGTGTTTTCTTGTTGCTTTGGAAAACCATAGTGGTTTTTCTTATTCACAAATCTATATATTCACGCCTTGTCATTTGGGAAGATGGATTTGGGAGTGTCTTTGTAGGTGAGATGGAGAGATGCTACTAGATTGAAGCGAGGCTTTGGGGACTCCATTATTGTAGATTTCTATTTTGCATAGAAGCCCATGTTTTAGGGAGCTAGTGAGCTCCACATTTTGGAAGATAGTGAGCTAGTGAAGTTCGTGTGAAGGGAGCTTGAAAGCTTTAGCTAAAAGAAGGTTGAAAGAGACCAAAAAGATATTTTTGTTGCAGGTTTGAAGGTGTGGTACAAAAAAAATAATATTGATGATTTCATGGTTTGATTGCAACATTGATTTCTAAAGAAGATTACAAGTTGAAGGAACTCAAATTAGGTGAAAGAGGATAGCTTGTAGGAGAACATTCTACATTTGATATTTTTTGTTATACAACAGATTTATTTTAGTTTTTTAATGGTTATTCATTAGCTTATGTGGATACAAAATAATATACATCAATTATGCTTTGTTGTTGTATCGATTCATGAGGTTTTGAATGAGAAGCATGAAACCTTGCAGATTTTTGGTGTTGATTTAAAAAATTCCTAAGTTCCATTTTTAGATTGTTGTGAGTATGTCAATGAGGGTTGGTATCTTTCTACATCAGTGGTATCAGAGCAGGAGTTCTTGAGTGTGCAGGAAGAAGTGTCGATGTGAGGCAATTTGTGACAGGACCTGTGATGGTGTGTGTGTGATTTGCATGTAGATAGATCGTCGAATGTGAGACATTCTATACCAAAGAGGATGGAATGGGTCATGAGGAGGCCCATAAGATTTTTTTTCTTGGAACAATATTGAGAAGAATTGGAAAATAGGAAGTACCATGAAGAATTTGAAAAGTTCTAGGCTAAAGTAGATGTATTGGAAAAGATGGTTAAGGAGGAAGTGGGAATATGAGAAGAGAGATAAGGGAAGAACATTCTCTTGAAAGAGGACAGTGAAGAGAAGATCAAAAAGAAAGATTTTTGCAACCCTTTGGTAGGGATTGAATGTAAGGAAGAAAAGTGGGGGGCATCCCACACAAATGGAGAAGATAATAAGGTGCAAGTTTTGACAATATCATGTGAATGGAGTGCATTATGTGAAGTGGATGAAGAAGGTTTGCAATCAAAAATTATGAATATGGGTCGTCTTAAGTTTGATGAACAAATTGGTGAAGATGAAGATTTCTTAATGAAAGAAGAGATAAAAAGGGTTAGCAAGTTGTTGGAAGGATAATTGATGGACAAACACAAAGAGGAGTTTGCCAAACTCTTCATTAGAGGTGAGAAGAGGGATGTTGCAGTGAAGAATGGGGAAAAAGATGTTGGGACAGTGAACAAGAATGAGGTAAATTTTAATTTTGTATTTAGTTATGATTCTATAACTTATTTGGTGAGATTAGAAGAGGATGCCAAGCAAGAAGAGAGTATGCAGATGGAAATTTTTAATTTCCATGGAGTAGTAATTATAGATTTGTATAAGGATATAGTAGATTTTGATTTTTTTTGGATAATAGATATTTGGATGTAGAATTTATAGAGGATGTTGCACATGAAACTTGGTGGAGGTGGTTAGTTTGTGATGGGTTGAAACCCACAATAATAGAGAGGATAATGTATGATACTAGGAGGAGGACAATACATGGGGGATACAAGTCCATGAGAGGAGAGAAGAATGGAGTGAAAATTTGTCAGGGGAGGAGGTTGCTTGTTCCAGCTAAGTGCTAGAAGAGGAGAAAGAAGATGCAATTGCAAGTACCAAATTCAATGATGGAGTTTTCTAATAATTTATTGCAATAAAAAACGGTGGTACTACCACTCAACTCCAATTTGTGAATCTATATTCACAAAAAATTTCCTACCTCGGTTGTCTGATGCAAAAACATCTAGGGGTACTAGTAATCTTGCAACACCAAAAATATTGCTATTTTTTTTTTTTTGTTTTCAATAAGGGCTAAAGTGTGTGCAAAATAAATATTTTAATTTCCAATAACGCGATTTTCCCTTGTGGTGATATGTAGATGCAATTTTTGGAGGAAGTATGTTGAGGAAAATGTTTCCAAGGAATTTAAATTGGAATATTCTCTTTGGGGTGTCCATTTCAAGGAGGGCACAACTTTGTGTGCATGTTAATGCATGATCAATGCATTTGCATGCTTGAGCCACCATCTTTGCTTGTTGGTGCATGTTCATATTTGGAGCCGTTGGGGCCGCCGAAGATCAATGAAGATGCTAGAGTTGACCAAATTTGATCGGCCATGGTTTAGGTGTCCATTTGAAGGCCATGTGAGAATTGATTAATTTTATTATTTTATTATTATTTTTCCAAATGGGGCATGGGTTTTCCAAGGAGGTATTTTTCTTGTTTTGGAAAACCATAGTGGTTTTTCTGATTCACAAATCTATATATTCAGGCCTTGTCATTTGGGAAGATGGCTTTGAGGGTTTTTTTTTGTAGGTGAGATGGGGAGATGATTTTGGATTGAAGAGAGTATTTGAAGACTCTATTATTGCATATTTATATTCTGCATAGAAGCCCATGTTTTAGGGAGCTAATGAGCTCCATATTTTGGAAGATAGTGAGCTTGTGAATCCATGTGAAGGGAGCTTGAGAGCTTTAGATGAAAGAAGGTTGAAAGAGACCAAGAAAAAAAATTTGTTGCAAGTTTGAAGGTGTGCCACAACAACAAGAAGATGGTGATTTCATGGTTTGATTGCAACAATGATTTCTAAAGAAGATTATAGGTTGAAGGAACGAAATCAGGTGAAAGAGGATAGCTTGAAGGAGACTATTCTACATTTGATATATTTTTACTATACAATAGATATATTTCAATTTTTTAATGGTTATTAATCAACTTATGTGGCTGTAAAATAATGTACTTCAGTTATGCTTTGTTGTTGTATCGATACATGAGTTTTTGAATGAGAAGCATGAGACCTTATTTGCATATTTTTGGTGTTGACTTAAATAATTTCTAAGTTCCATTTTAAGATTGTTGCGAGTATGTGAATGAGGGTTGGTATCTTTCTACATCATAATGGTTAGGATTTTGAAAAAATATGCATATTCAAACTTTCTTTTCTAACCTTCACCTTTAAAGGTTAAGATTTGACAAAAAGATGTGTAGTTAAACTTTATTTTCTAACCTTTTCCTTTTAAAGGTTAGGATTTGGCAAAAATATGCATAGTTAAAGCCCAATTTTTAACTTGAAATAAAGCATTCACTTTTTTAATGGTTATGATTTATAAAAAGGTGTGCATTCAAATCTTAGTTGCTAACTTGTTGAAGATTGAGCATAGTAGCATTTGAAATGACTTCTATAATAAACTTGTTTGAACAAAGGTCACAAATTTATGAACAAATGCACATTCGTTTTGGAATCATTAACTTTTAAGGTCATGAGAGAAAAATAAGCATAAATTTTGAATAGGTCAATGGTTTCTCATGGAATTTTTGAATTCATAAACATATCATTAAAATCAAAACCCAGAAATATAATTTTATTTTGATTGAATAAAACATTTAATTTAACTCTTCCCACGACTTGACCGAAGAAAAATAAAAAGTTTTAATATCTTATAAATTAAGAGTAAATCTGATCTAAAAACTAGCCACATTGTGAATAATAATATCAAGAGCCTTTGTGCCAAATTATTTTTCCCTAGCTACTATGAAATTCTAAATTTAATTGTTTGTGCAAACAACCCAGTGAAGAATTGAAGTTCTAAAATCTCTCAAACCAAAAGATGTTTTGATCTAAAAACTTGCTTTATTAGGTGAAATGAAGTCATAAACACCTCTATAAAATCATTTTGTACCAAGTCTTATGGATTTTTAAATTTAATTATTTTTGTGATTTGTCACACTATGTGACTTCTTTTAGAACTTCGGTTGAAATGAAAGATAGTTCTTCAAATTTACAAACCTTTTCACATTAATTATATCAAATAAGTAGTGCCTCTCATGTTGTCTTTATTAGACTGATACTCATTATGTTAGGGTATATTTGTTGATGCTAATTCTATTGTTTTGGATTGCTTGTGGATGACAGTTGATCATACTTTGATGTTCATGATACTATTAACTTATGCATATGTTATGATGGTTATATGGTTTTATTTGTGTGTTCAAATTAATTTAGTTATGAGTATCATGTAGTTATATGATTATGTTTACTGTGCATTTAATTCATGATTGATCTATGTTGTTTACGATGTAATTGTTGTTATTTGTTGATATGGATTATTGTTTGAAGTGTCTTGATGGGAGGGACAGTGTAGCATTACTTGTTCATAAGTACCCTACTACACTGTGATTTCCTCTCATAGTGTGTTTGATTGTTTGATATATATATATGTTGTTCGACAGTTTGTCTGATGCAGATTCTAGGTACTAGGCATTAACTCCACCTGAATTGTCAGGTCTGGGTTTGCCTTAAAACCCAATGGAAATGTTGTTGAAAATAGAGATGAAAAAAGTTTTGTAGCCTTGCCATCATCCTCGATGAGGATGAGTACCTGTTTAGTCACCCCGTCAGTTTGGTTTGCACCTTTGGTCAATTGTCTTGTTTTCATTTTATGGTTGTTGGGTGATTTGTGATGATACTTAGTTAATTTTTATTATGTTGTTTAATTAGTTATTAAATTTAACTAATTTGTAATGGTAATTTGTGGAGAAATTAATATTATGAGTTGTCATGTTTAATTGATTTAATTAAATTAAACTGATTTATAAGGTTTTTTAATTAATTTGGAAATAAATAAATCAAGATTAAAAATGCACAGTTATATGGAATTTTGATAATCTATTTATTAATTTAAATTGTTATGTAATAAATTATTTTATAATTAAATGTAAAGATAAATATTATTATTATTATTGAGAGTTAATTAAGCAAATGAGGAAAATAATATATTTAAAATAAAATAGTTAACTTAAATGTGATTTCGAGCAAGTTGTCAAAGAAATTTAAATAAATAGAAAAGGTGAAGTTCGTGCGCATGCATGACTCCGAACTAATTGCTGAATGGGAAACTTGTTATTTTGAGTGGATATTGCTTGATTTTTACTTTTGAAAGCTAATGAAATTCTGGATTTTTAATAATGTGGTTTTTGGGAAAGAGAAGGGGATTGATTTGTGTTTTTGGAATGATATTTTTTGTTTGCAACGATATTATCAAAATACAAATTTTCTATTAAAAAGATTATTTTCAAAGTGGGAAAAATATTTGAAGGTTGATCAAGGATTTAGTGAAAAGGATTGTTGTAGCGATGAAGTTATCCTCGACACTTCTCTTTTGTCTCTGAAGCATCGGATCTCAGGTTGGCATCATTTTTACTATTATTTCATTTATCTGTTATTTGTGAACAATCTCTCTTTCTCTTGTCTGCCGAAAATGATTGTTTGCTATCTGATATGTTTGAGATTATGGAAATCAATTGTTTTGAAAATAAATACAATATGATTTGTTTGTAACATATTTTGTGGTAGTCCATCAAGCGATTCATATGCTTTTCCCATACTTCCTCAACCTTATGATAAAGTGAGGAAATCGACTTTTCACCTACTAAATTTCATTTGCTTGAAAGTTTCTAATATTTTATGTCAGCTGGACCAAAATTAGGCACATCCCCTACTCCTTTTACTCCCTACATCCCCACATTCTTCCCCTCATTCTTTAGATTATCGGATATAGAGCACATTAATGCAATACGAACCTATGTTTCATATTGTTTCATTTTACATCACCATAATTTCTCTTGAACTTGGTCATCGCCATTTTGAGAGTAGATTCATGCTTTATTATTTGCTGGTATCATTTAAAGTTGTTGGTTGTTCTTGTTGGTTTGGATCACTATTTTATTTCATTGATATAAGAGTTCAATTTGTCTTAGATTGAAATTGTATGTCGGGGTTGTATTTCTTTCATGCGCCCAACACTCAAAGTATTTTTTTCATAACATTGAAATTAAACATATTTGAGAGTGCGATTCACTCATATACTAGTGAATGGATTTGTTTTGGCTGATCTAATTATGGGGAGAATGATAGTCATGTAATGAAATTCTATTATAAACTTATCATGTAGAAATGTGGGGGTGTGATATATATCTTCCTATTTGAATAGAGGCTTTGCAAATTAGAAAACCCTTATTTCCTTGCTAGGCCACGACTTACAACATCTCTCCATTCATTTTGTTTGGAATATATATATGTATATGCGTGGGCATGAGTTGTTTTTTAGTGATTTTTCTTATATGTCGTTTGATCCCCTGTGAGTTATGTCATGCTCGCCATTCAATGGAAATCAGCTTATATGATATATGTCATGGCATTTGATTCTTTATTAGGAATATATATATATATATATATATATATATATATATATATACATATTTGTGGAGGTATTTGTGTATGCTTAGAGTTTTAAATGATAGTTACTGTATTTTTAAAATCAGATTTGAAGGCTGTAAACAACAACGAGTTAGTATTTAAAACCAAAATATATATATATAAATATATGTATATATATATATAGATACATATATAGATATGTATAGATATATATACACATAAATATATATATATATATATATGAATACACAGATTTAGATATATATTTATATTTGTACATATGGACATATATTTATATGTATATATATGCTTATATATATTATAAATACTGTGTGATAAAATTGCGTATTATCATTTTGTTTCAAATGAGTAGTGAATTATCAAGGTAGCCTTTTAATTGTATTTATTTATAACCATTTAGATCCTTGCATATCTAGTATGTTAATTAAATTGAAGGAAAAGATATGGAATTAACTATATGAAGAAATTATTAGAATAGATAATAGTGATGCACTTTTAAGACAATGCCAACCTTACATTTGCTTAATCAATGTTTGCTTTTATATGTGATGTTGTGGTTGTTGTTACATTGTGAAATTGATTGTACTGTGTAAGTATTAAATTGTGAGTTAGCTTATTGTTTTAAGTGGGAATCCTAATGTAAGTTGTCAAGGTTGCTTCTGGAGGCTTAAGGGGTAATTGATTGATTTGGTTTCATGATTATTCTTTGAGATAGTTGGTGTTCCACTTGACATGACTTTGTGAGGGTTTATCCATGCACTTCTTGTTCATTTTATGGTTGGTTATTGTGTGTGCGAGATGGTTCATGCCTCACCTTATGTGAATGTTCATGTGGTTTTGTGAATTGTGCATGTTGGATTTTTCCTGTATGTGTGTTGGGTCTTTTGGTTGCCTTCAGGGGGGAGTGGCTCTTAATGGGGGCCAACACACAACGTGGCATCAAGATAACCCATGTGGGAGTTTCCTTAACCTAGTGAAAACCTATTTGGGTAGAATTTCACTTTAAATAAGATATTTTAAATGCCTCATCTATGCCTGTAGCGCTCGTTTAGGCTAAGGATGGGTTGAGAAGGTTTGGTTGGAAAGACCTACTTCATTGTCTCCACAAAAGGAAAGTTGGTTCCGCATGTGTCACCCTATGGGGTCGACGTCTAGTGAAAGACTGTTAGGATAACCATAGATGGGGGTTGGAGTCTAGTGTGTGACTATTAGGATAACCCATGCTTGGACCATGTATGCTGACACTCTTCCCTACTGTAACCTAGCATACTCTTGTCTTATGTTCCCCTTATTGTTTGTATACCTCTGGAAGTAGAGTTATTGATATGTGAATTTTTGTGGTAATTTATATGTTGTGTCATGTTATCCTTTTGTGTTGTGCTACTATTTTGTTGACTACTTTGGTGGTGAGACCTTATTTTCATCTCCTAGCATGGGGGTGGACCTTAGGGTTCCACATGGTTGGGTGGAACGTGCCATGCACTCCATTGGGTTCCTAGTTGATGTTCGTGAGCATGGATGTGGTATCTAATGTAGAGTTTCCATATCCTGTACTAGACTTGAAGATAGCGTTGATGCTATGTAATGTTATCATTTTAGTTGTATCTTATCATGTATTTGATGTATCCTTCTCATTTTTATAAGGGAATCTTTGATGTAAACTTGTAAATAGTGTAATGATCTACCCCATGTATGGGAAGTTGTATATGTATTCATCGATTCACATTCTATTCTCTTGAATGGTGTTGTATCTATGGAAATATATATATTTAATTCTTTAATGTGGTGGATGTAGATGAACTCTTGTTATTAGTTGTTTTACAATGTATGTTTTTATTGGATAAATAATATATTCATAATGCAGTCATGATACCCTAAAGGACATAATTAGTGCATATGTATGTGTGTATTTTACATTATATGCAATTGATAGTATGATCTGTATGTTGAATTACTTAAAAAATATATTCATAATTTCTATTTAGATGTGTTGTCCTTTGGGGTTTCATGGTGGGGTGTTACACTTGGTATCAGAGCCCAAGGTTCTAATTCTAGGTCTTATGATCCCATTAGGTTGTCCTTGTTGTTTAGAATCTTGCACTTATGTTGTTCCCTTTTTGTCATCCTCACCTAATTGTTATGACTTTTCCCTTGGTGGTGTGTGTTGGAAAATGCCTAGAGGTTGAGGTAGAGGTCATGGTGGTGGTTGTAGGGCTAATTGTCAAAGCACCCCATCTTAGAGTTCCCACGAGAGTGATCGTGAGGAGTAGTAGAGCTCTCACAATAGTCAAGGAGGTGGATGTCAGAATCTGAGTTAGCCGGGGTTAGAGGGAGAACAACTGTGTCATATGATAGAGGAGGCCCTTGGCCGCTTAGGACCTAGGCAAGTGGCTAACCAATAGGTGGATAGGGAAAGAGTAAGGTCTCCTAGGAGGAGAGAGGTTACAATAGAACAAGAGGCTATTGCAACGGGTCACATGAGAGATCTTTTAATGGCATACCCTCCTACTTTTGATGGGTCTGGTGGTGGTCTAGAGGTGGAGACTTGGCTGATTGATTTAGATAGATGTTTTTCCATGCATTTGTATGACAACAACACCAAGGCAAGATGTGCCATTATGCATCTAAGAGGTTTTGCGTCTACCTGGCGGTGTTTGGAGGAGCATAAATTGCATCTAGATATTAGTTCAGTGTCTTGGGAGATGTTCATGGAGAGATTCAGAGCCCATTTCTTATTGGATCATTAGAGACAACACCGTGTAGATGAATTCCACAAGTTGAGACAAATGGCCATGTCAATAGAGTAGTATGAGTGTAGGTTCTATGAGCTTAAGCAGTATGTTGGCATCGATGATGATGAGGCTATGTTGCTGCAACACTTTATCAGGGGTTTAAATGCTTGTATCAATGGAGGAGTCTGTGTCTTTGAGCCGAAGACTATGGAGGTGGCAGTAGAAAAGGCTCATCTAGTAGAGGAGAATTTGGCTATGAAATTGGGAGGTCATACAAGGGTACAAATTGGTAGTGTACCTCCATCAAGATTTGGTTCTCGAGGTGGATAAATTTAATCAGTGGGTTCCTCTAGGAGCCATCATGCACCCACTAAAGGTGGTCAATAGTAGTAGCAATATCCTTAGACAAAACATAAGAACTCTTAGTCTCAGTTTGGTAGTAGATTTCAGTATAGGGAAAATCGGAGTTGGCAGTGATCTCAGCATGATCATTTTGATTAGCCAGTGTAGAGCACTTAGTCTACAACTAGCGGAGGTAGTTTTCAATAGTCTAGTGCACCCTTAGGTGGCTGAGGATATGGCAGAGGTACAATTTGTTTCTCTAGGGGCCAGCAGGACTACATAGGTAGACAATGTCACCAGAAGAACACCACATGATTTAGTAAGAGGTCGGTAGCTTCAGAGCCTACAGTGGGTGATGTAGACAGGTCCCACAAATTATTTGTAACGATTGATAACTGGCAGGCAGAGCATCAGGGTACAGTGGTTGAGGTCATAGGTATGTTACAGGGTATTGGTATCTCTATTCTTTTTGGTTTTGGTGCTTCTGATTCGTTTATTTCCCCTTCCTTAGTAGCGCATTATGGACTGGTGGTAGCAGAGCAAGGTATTAGGTAGTAGGTCGAATTGGCCTCCAGAGCGAAGATAGCAGTAGAATCCCTTGTGCATGGTTTTAGTTTGAGGATTGGTTCACTTTTTACCACGATGGATCTCCGTGTCATACCCCTTGGGTCTTATGATGTTGTTCTGGGTATGGATTGGTTGGATGCTCACCGAGAAAAAATAGATTGTTGACGTAATCAATGCGATGTGTGGATGAATCATGTGGAGAGGTGGAAGTAGTTGAAATTCAGAGGCCCATCTCCTTATGGATGATTTTTTCTATGTAGTTGAGGAGATGTATGCACCAAGGCTGCCAGTTATTTGTTGTGATTGAGAATGATTTGGAGCTAAGGGAGCATCAAGGGGTGTCCCTTGATGACTATCCCATCCTTAGGGAGTTCATAAATGTATTTCCTAGTCAGATTTTGAGGATGCCACCTAAACGTGACATCGATTTCAGAATAGACTTGGTTCCCAGAGCATAACCTATATCTCGAGCTCCATATCAGATGACCACTCCAAATCTTAAGGAGCTTCGTTTTCAGTTAGAGGAGTTGTTGGCGAAAGTGTTTATTCATCCTAGTGTTTTCCCTTGGGGAGCACTGATTATATTTGTGAAGAAGAAGGATGGTTCCCTTCTGTTGTGCATCGACTACCGACAGTTAAATAAGGTGACAATGAAGAACATGTATCCCTTACTAGGAATTGATGATTTGTTTGATCAAATAAAGGGAGTTAGGTTTTTTTTTGAAAGTTTATCTTAATTTGGGGTACCATCAATTGTGTAACTTTGAGGCAGACATTCATAAGACTGCATTTCATACTCACTACAGACATTATGAGTTCACTGTTATGTCATTTGGGTTGACAAATGCACCATTTTTTTTATGAGTTTGATGAAGGGATTCTTTCGCACCTACCTAGATATATTTGTCCTTGTGTTCCTTGATGATATTCTGATCTACTTGAGGAATATGGAGGAGCATGAGGAACATATGTGATAGGTATTGCAGTGTTTGAGAGATAAACAACTATATGCAAATTTGGCAAAGTGTGAGTTCTTTCAAATGAAGGTAAGATATATGGGACATATTATCTTAGGAGAAGGTATTTTCGTGGATCCTTAAAAGATCCAAGTCATCATGGAGTGGCTTGTGCCCACTAATATTTCACAGTTTCATGGGATTAGAAGGTTACTATCAACTATTTGTTCAGGATTTTTCGAGGATAAATCACCCCATCACTTCTCTTTAGAGGAAAGGGAAGAATTTCATATGGTTAGATCAGTGACAGTTAGATTTTCAGACTCTTAAGGAGAGGTTGACTAGTGAACCTATTCTAGTAGTTCCTGATCCTACCAGAGACTTTTTGGTGTGTACTAATGCGTCTTTGGAGGGTTTGGGAGCATTTTTGATGTAGGATGGTCGTGTGGTTGCCTATGAGTCTCAAAAACTCAAGGATCATGAGTTGAACTATCCCATGCACGAATTGGAGTTAGCCATCGTTGTTCATGCCTTAGTGAGATGAAGACACTTTTTGTTGCGGCATCAGTTTGAGTTGCATAGAAATCACCATAGTTTATAGTATATATTTACCTAGCCAAACCTGAATGCTAGGCAGAGGCAGTGGATGGAGTTCCTTTGTGAGTATGATTTTGAGGTCAAGTATATTTGGGGTAAGGAAAATGTAGTGGCTGATGCACTTAGTCGACAGAGACATGAGCTCTCAACTGTGACTCTTGGTGCAGATTTGAGGAGTCAAATTATTGTAGCACTTCTTACAAACAATCAGTATCAAGAGGTGAATTCGGAGGTGGAATCAGGTAGAACTTTGGAGTGAAGATTTGTGGGATATTATCTTGAGTCAGATGGTCTCTTGTGGCATTTAGGTTGCATTTATGTTCCCCCTTATGAGGATATTCACACCCTAATCATGTTAGAGGAACATAGGGTGCCCTATTATGCTCATCCAGGTGTCAAGAAGATGTATGCATACCTTCATCAACTATATTTTGGGCCATAATGAAGAGAGACATTGCAAAAATGTCTCGAGGTGTTTGGAGTGCCAGAGAGTGAAGGCAAAACACCAACACCCCGTAGGTCTTTTGCAACCACATTTTGTTCTGAAATGGAAATGGGACATTATTTATGTGGACTTTATAGCTGGCTTGCTTATGTATTCTCATCGTCATGACGCCATCATGGTCACCATTGACAGGTTGACTAAGGTTGCACACTTTTCTCCTGTTCGGTCATTGTATAATGCTTCTTCTATGGCCAATTTTTTTATGGAATATATAGTCAGATTGCACGGAATTCCATGTAGAATTATTTCCAATCGAGATCTAGTGTTCACTTCTGCACTTTGGACATCTTTGTAGCATGCTTTAGGGACCCAGTTGAACTTCAGTTCTGCATACCATATGGAGACAAATGGATAGACCAAGAGGGTCAACCAGATTCTCGAAGATATGCTTAGAAAGTACATTATGGATCAAAGGTATCATTGGGAGGATTACTTGTATTTAGTGGAGTTTGCGTACAATAATGGATACCACAGTTCTATTGGTATGCCTCCTTTTCAAGTGTTGTATGGTCGTCCTTGTTAGACTCTGTTGAGTTGAGATCATCTTGAGGAACCAGTCCTTATTGGACAAGAGATGCTTCAGGAGATGGAGCAATAGGTGACTCGTATTAGAGAGCAATTGGTGGCAACGCAAGATAGACAAAAGAAATATGCAGATGCTCATAGGGTCGATTGCCAGTTCTTAGTTGGCAATCAAGTTTTCTTACGGGTGTGCCCGCAAAAAAGTCCAATTCATTATGCAAAAGGCTCTAAGCTCACACCACGTTTTCTTGGACCATTTGAGGTTTTGGAGAGGATTGATCTCGTTGCTTATCGTCTTTCTTTTTCGCACAGTCTGTCATGCATTCATGATGTATTCCATGTTTCTGTTCTTAGACCATATTATCCAAACATTTATCATGTTCTTGATTGGCATGCTCTATAGGTAGAGGATGAGCAATTGGGTCTAGAGCCTATGGGCGTTTTGCAACATAAGAGACTCGCCCTTAGGGGCTGAGACGTTGAGCAGGTGAGGGTCCAGTGGGATCCTAATGATGAGTCTTCAGCTACATGGGAGGATGCTTCCCGTATGTGAGAGTTATACCCATACTTTTTTGTAGGCTTCCAAGAGTAAGCCTAATTTTAGGGGGGAGGATGTAGTGCCTCTCATGTTGCCTTTATTAGACTAATACTCATTATGCTAGGATATACACTATGATACTTTGTTGATGCTAGTTTTACTATTTTGGATTCGTTGTGGATGACAGTTGATCATACTTTGATGTTCATGATACTATTGACTTATGCATATGTTATGATGGTTATATGGATTTATTTGTGTGTTCGGATTAATTTAGTTATGAGTATCATGTAGTTATATGATTATGTTTACTATGCATTTAATTCATGATTGGTCTATGTTGTTTATGATGTAATTGTTGTTATTCATTGATGTGGATTATTGTTTGAAGTGTCTTGATGGGAGGGACAATGTAGCATTACTCATTCGCGAGTACCCTACTACGTTGTGATTTTCTCTCACGATGTGTTTGATTGTTTGATATATATATATGTTGTTCGACAATTTGTCTGATGCAGATTGCAGGTACCAGGCATCAAATCCACTTGAATTTCCAAGTCCGAGCGTGCCTTAAAACCCAATGGAAATGTTGTTGAAAACGGAGATGACAAAAGGTCCCCTACCCTTGCCATCATCCTCGATGAGGATGAGTACCCGTTTAGTCACCCCATTAGTTGTCTTGTTTTGATTTTATGGCTATTGGGTGATTTGTGATGATAATTAATTGTTGATTATGTTGTTTAATTAGTTATTAAATTTAAATAATTTGTAATGGTAATTTATGGAGAAAATAATATTATGAGTTGTCTTGTTTAATCGATTAAATTAAATTAAATTGATTTATAAGGTTGTTTAATTAATTTGGAATTAAATAAATCAAAATTGAAAATGGATTGTTACATGGAATTTCGATAATCAATTTATTAAATTAAATTATTATGTAATAAAGTATTTTATAACTATATGTAAAGATAAATATTATTATTATTATTGAGAGTTAATTAAGCAAATGAGGAAAATAATATAATTTAAAATAAAATAGTTAACTTGATGTGATTTTCAAGTTGTTAAAGCAATTTAAAAAAATAGAAAAAGTGAAGTTCGTGCACATGCATGACTTCGAACTAATTGTTGAATGGGAAACTTGTTATTTTGAGTGGATATTGCTTGATTTTTACTTTTGAAAGCTAATGACTTTCCAGATTTTTAATAATGTGGTTTTTGGGAAAGAGAAGGGGATTGATTTTTGTTTTTGGAATGAAAATTTCTGTCTGCAACAATATTATCAAAATACATATTTTCTATTAAAAAGATTGTTTTCGAAGTGGGAAAAATCTCTGAAGGTTGATCATGGATTTGGTGAAGAGGATTTTCACTGCAACGGAGTTATCCTTAACACTTATCTTCCATCTCTGAAGCATTGCATCTTAGGTTGGCATCATTTTTACTCTTTTTTCATTTATCTGTTATTTGTGAATGATCTCTCTTTCTCTTGTTTGTTGAAAACAATTGTTTGCTATCCGATATGTTTGAGATTGTGGAAATCAACTGTTTTATTTTATTTTGAAAATAAATATAATATGATTTATCTGTAACATATTTTGTGGAAATCCATCAAGCAATTCATATGCTTTGCCCATACTTGCTCAACCTTATGATAAAGTGAGGAAATTGGCTTTTCACCTACTAAATTTCATTTGCTTGAAAGTTTCTAAGATTTTTTGTTAGCTGGCTCAAAATTAGGCACAACCCCTACCCTTTTTACTCCTTACGTGCCATCAGTCTTCCCCTCATTCTTCATATTATTAGATACAAAGCACATTAATGTAGTGCAAGCCTATGTTTCAAATTTTTTCATTTTACATCACCATAATTTCTCTTGAACTTGGTCGTCGCCATTTTTAGAGCAGATTCATGCTTTATTATCTGTTTGTATCATTTAAAGTTGTTGGTAATGTTCTTTTTGGTTTGGATCGTTGTTTTATTTTATTGATATAAGAATTTGATTTGTCTTAGATTGAAATTGTATGCTAGGGTTGTATTTCTTTCATGTGCCCAACACTGAAAGTATTTGTTTTCATAACATTCAAATTAAACATATTTGAGAGTGCAATTCACTCATATACCAGTGAATGGATTTGTTGTGGCCGATCTGATTATGGGGAGAATGATAGTCATGTAATGAAATTCTATTATAAACTTATCATCTAGAAGTGTGGAGGTGTGATGTATGTCTTCCTATTTGAATGGAGGCTTTGCAAATTAGAAACCCCTTATTTCCTTGCCAAGTCACAGCTGCTGCAGCTGACAACATCTTTCCATTTTTTTTTGTTTGGAATACATATATATGTGTGTGTGTGTGGGCATTATTTGTTGTTTAGTGATTTTTCTTATATGACGTTTGATCCCCCGTGAGTTATGTCATGCTCGCCATTCAATGGAAATCAACTTATATGATATATATGTCATGGCATTCGATTATTTATTTGAAATATATATATATATACATATTTGTGGAGGTATTTGTGTATGCTTATGTTTTTAAATGATAGTTACTGTATTTTTAAAATTAGATTTGAAGGCTGTAAACATCAGCCCGTTAGCATTTAAAACTAAAAAATTATATATATATATATAGACATATATATACATATATATACATATATACATATGTACATATATACATATATATACACATAAATATATATACAAATATATGCATATACAGATTTAGGTATATATGTATATTTGTACATATGGACATATATTTATATGTATATATATGCTTATATATATTATATATAGTGTGATAAAATTGTGTATTATCATTTTGTTGCAAATGAGTAGTGAATTATCAAGGTAGCCTTTTAATTGTATTTATTTATAATCATTTAGATCCTTGCATATCTAGTATGTTATTTAAATTGAAGGAAAAGATATGGAATTAACTATATGAAAAAAAATTTAGAATAGATAATAGTGATGCACTTTTAAGAAAATGTCAACCCTATATTTGCTTAATCAATGTTTGCTTTTATATGTGATTTTGTGGTTATTGTTACATTGCAAAATTGATTGTACTATGTAATTATTAAGTTGTGAGTTAGCTTATTGTTTTAAGTGGGAATCTTAATGTAAGTTGTCGAGGTTGCTTCCAGAGGCTTAGGGGGTAATTGATTGATTTAGTTTCATGATTATTCTTTGAGATAGTTGGTATTCCACTTGAGATGACTTTGTGAGGGTTTAGCCATGCACTGCTTGTTCATTTTATGGTTGGTTATTGTGTGTGCAAGATGGTTTGCCTCGCCTTATGTGAATGTTCATGTGGTTTTGTGAATTGTGCATGTTGGCTTTTTCCCACGTATGTGTGTTGGGTCTTCCGATTGCCTTTAGGGGGAGTGGCGCTCAATGGGGGTCGATGCACAAAGTGGGATCAGGATAACCCATGTGGGAGTTTCCTTAACCCGGTGAAAACCTAACTAATAAACTAGGGGTTGGGTAGAATTTCACTTTAAATAAGATAATTTAGATGCCTCACTTGTGCTTGTAGTGCTCGTTTAGGCTAAGGATGGGTTTAGAAGGCCAAGTTGGAAAGACCTACTTCCTTGTCTCCATGAAAGAAAATTTGGTTCCGCATGTGTCACCCTATGGAGTCAGCTTCTAGTGAGAGACTGTCATAATAACCATAGATGGGGGCTAGTTTCTAGCATGTGACTATCAGGCTAACCCATGTCTAGACCATGCGATGGCACTCTTCCCTACTGAAACCTAGAATACCCTTGTCTTGTGTTCCCATTTTTGTTTGCATACCTATGGAAGCAGAGTCATTGATATGTGAAGTTTTGTGGTAATTTGTATGTCGTGTCATGTTAGCCTTTTGTGTCATGCCATTGTTCTCTTGACTACTTTGGTGGTGGGACCTTATTGTCATCTCCTAGCACGAGAGGTGGACCTTAGGGTTCCACATGGTTGGGTGGAACTTCCATGCACTCCATTGGGTTCCCAGTTGATGTTCATGAGCATGGATGTGGTACCTTATGCAGAGTTTCCAGATCTTGTACTAGACTTGAATATAACATTGATGTTATGTAATGTAATCATTTAAGTTGTATCTTATCATGTATTTGATGTATCCTTCTCGCTGCTATAAGGGAAGCTTTGATGTAAACTTGTAAATAGTGTAATGATCTACCCCATGTATGGGAAGTTGTATATGTATTCATCGGTTCACATTCTATGCTCTTGAATGGTGTTGTATCTGTGGAAATATATATATTTAATTCTTTAATGTAGTGGATGTAGATGAATTTTTGTTATTAGTTGTTTTATGATGTATGTTTTGATTGAATAAATGATATATTCATAATGCAGTCATGATACCCTAAAGGACATAGTTCCAGTGCATATGTATGTGTGTAGTTTAAATTCTATGTAATTGATAGTATGATCTATATGTTGAATTAATTTAAAAAAAATTGTGTCATAATTGTTAGTTAGATGTGTTTTCATTTGGGGTTTCATGGCGGGGCGTTAAAAAATGTGATACTCCAAATATGGAAAAGGATAATGAAAATCATAGGAAACATGTGGTACTATCAATATGCAACTAGAATTGGCTCAAGAAAGGTGTTTGATGCATGAAAACATTACCATTTTGACACAAAAAATTTAAATTTTATGGTGTCAAAGTGAGGCTAACAAGGTGTAGACAAGATATTCTTAGGTTCCACAATTTAGTGTAGCAAGCAAGAAATTTTTTGGTTAAATTTTTATTCTTAGGGTTCTCAAGAGACTATATTGGTGTAATATATATTGAAAGAATCAAGAAACCTTTGGAATGAAATAGAACCTCCGCTAACATTCATCAACCTACCTTGACATGTTGGCGTAATTAGTTTGATCCCATAAGGTGTGAAAGAAAAAATATGACTCATGGCACATTTAAATTACTCTCAAATGAAACATTTAGCAAGAATGCATTTTGGTCAAATGGTTTAGAATTGAAAAAAATTGAGGTAGGGTACTATAGAGGGACTTGAAATCCACCTTTAGGTGTAAATGAGACATTCTTAAGTATCATGGTTAAAGAGAACAAGCAAATGAAATCTTGAAAACTTTTTTCTCATAAGGCTCTTGAGATATTGTCTTGGTGCAATGTACCCCAAAAGTATTGGGATACTTGGGGAATTAAATGGGGACCCCCTTATCATTCGTTAGCTTATTATAATTTTTGGAATATTTAGTTAAGTCCCACAAGGTGCAAAAGAAAAAATATGGTTCTTGGCACATTTACACTACTCTCAAATTTGAGGAATTTGACAAGAATGCATTCATTGTTGGAAAAATAAAATATTTTAGAGCTGAAGATAATAGAGAAAATTTAATATAGAGGGACCTAACATAAACCTATAACTGTAAATGAGATATTCCTAAGTGCAACATTTTGAGAGAACAAGCAAACAAAATTTTGGCAACTTTTTTCTTTTAGTACTCTCAAGAGATTGTCTTAGTGTAATGTACCCTAGAAGGATTGAGATAGATAAGGAATGAAGTGGGCATTTCCTAGCATTCAATATCCCAACCAAACATATTGGTATAGTCAATTTTGATCTCATGAGGTGTAGAAGAAAAAATGTGGCTCTTAACACATTTACACTGCTTTCAAATGAGACATTTTGCAAGAATGCATTCATTGTTGACATAGTCAAATGGTCTAGAGTTGAGAAAAAAATTAATTACTATAGAGGGAATCAAAATCCACTTATTGTTTCAAACAAAAAATTCTTAAGTGCCACAATTTGAAAGAAAAAGAAAGAAAAAATTCGGTAACTTTTTTCTCTTAGGGCTCTCATTATACTATCTCAATGCAATGTAGCTTGAAAGGATCAAGACACCTAGGGAATGAATGGGGCCTTCCCTAGAATTCACCCACCCAACCCAACATATTAGAGTATTTTACTGGGCCCCACAATGTGAAAAATTAAAAAAATGGCTCTTGGCACATTTACAATACTCTTAAATGAGACATTTTGCAAGAATGCATTCATTATTGACATGGAAAAATAGTTTTGAGTTGATAAAAACTAATATTGGGTACTATATAGGGGCTTAAAATACACTTGTAAGTTTATAAAAAACATCTTAGGCCCCACCAACTTCGAGAACCACTCTATCAAAGTTTGACATTTTTTCCTCTTAGGTCTCTTAAGAGACTTTTTCGAAACCCTATAGCCTAGAAGGATCGAGATGCCTTAAAAATGTTAATATGTTCATTATCCCTTCACACATCATAAGACAAATTCCATTCTCTTTTCATGGATATATCATGCCTTATGAGCTCTCAATGAGCATAATAATAGTCTAGTATGACTTTTACAACAACAAGCTCTTGAAACCATTCTTTTAATTTTTCTTCTCCATTATTACCTTATGATTTGAATCCATTGAATCATATCATTTCCTAAATAAATTTGATTATTATATTTTTATGCATATTCTAAGGTGATCTTTATAATCATATGACATTAATGGTTGTTGTAGTAGATTGTTCATGCTTTGAGTATGATGCCTAAGGGTTTGAAACCTATAACTTGGTTTGTGACCTTCTTGTGAACTTAAATGAATTTTTAAATATGAATTTCAAGGTAAGATCTTCCTCATAACATGATTAACCAATAAGTAATATCCATCCATGGTTCTATAATATAATTACAAGCTTTATGGACTATCAACAATGAATAACCGTGGTAGCCATGATTAGAAACATAAAGAAATATCCTCATAACATTAAACAAATACTAGATCAAAATTTAATATTATGATGTATCAAACACTTATACCAGTTAGAATCAAATAAAATTTCCTTCAATCAAATTTGATCCTAGGTCTTTGTGATTTTTCATTAGCAACCAAACCCTAGGTCTAATATAAGATCATTCCAATTAGATTTTTAGAAGAAAAATGATATAAAACCCCTTGGGTTTGATTGATAATCACTTAATTTTCCCTCTCACCTAGTAAATCTACTTGGTAATTGTCTGAAAACATAAAATCAATTTGGTTTGAAACTTGATTGTGCTTGAGACTATTATGACAGTAAAAAGTAATAATTTTATCAATTTTAAACAATCGATCTTCCATCAAATTATAATGGAAGGATAATTCTCATTAGATATATTATAGCTTGAAATGCTTTAGTAGACATGTATATAAAAATGTGGAAGCATAGATAAGGCATGTGAACTATTTGATATAATTTCTAAACTAAATATGGTCTCAATTGTAGGATATGCACCCAAAAAATTGAGAATGCTTTAGAAACTTAAAAAAAAAACAATTTCCAAATGTAAAGCTAAATTATATATATATTTCCTATTTGTGCCAAAAAGGGAGCTTTGAAATAGGGGATGGAAATCCATCAAAGAATAAAGGAAGGGAGTATTTTTTCAAATGTTACAATTGCAACTTCCTTGTTAGACATCTACACAAAATGTGGAAGTATAGACAAGGCATGCAAATTGTATGATGAATGCCTCAAAGAGATGTCATCTCATAGAATTCAATGATTACAAGAAATTTGTAAAATCAATTTATTGATGATCCTTTAGATAATTCCAAGCAAGTATATAATTTACAAATGTAAATCCAGATTACATAATGTTTTCCAACATATTTTTGTCAATTATGTAAATCAAAATTCCACAATATATGCCAATATCCTTCTTTATTATGGTAAAATAGGATCTTTGGAATAGGGTATGAAAATCCATAAAATCATAAAGGGTAGATAAATTTTATCAAATGTTATAGTTACAAATTATTCAATAAACATCTATGCAAAATGTTGAAGTAAGGACAAGAAATGTGAATTATTTAAAATAATGCCTCAAAGATATTTTTTGATGGAATACAATGATTATAATATATGCATAAAATAAATTCATTAAAAAGTCTTTAAAAAATTTCAAGGTAATGCAATTAGTAGGTGCAAATCCATACTTGATAACCTTTGATAGCATCATCTTTGCCTATACTAATATGGGATCTTTGAAATAGAGTATGGAAATTCAATGTTCAAATGTTGTAGTTGCAACTACATTAGTAGAAAAATCATGTAAATTATTTTATATAACTCTTAAAATAAATGGTGTCAATGGGTTTGTGCTTAAATGGCAAGACCATATGGTTCTTAATATGGATACCCATGTTCAAATCCCTAGAAGTGACATCTTGAGTTGGAATTCTAAGTGGTGGCTCTTGGACTTCCATTGTGGCTTCTTAGTTGAATAAAGTTGAATAAGTGGTTCCAAGTTGAATATGTTGAAGGGGAGGAGGTCCCCCTTATGACCTCCATTGGTGTGGGGCCAATCTAAATAATCCCTCCTTACCAATAAAAAAACATTCTTAAAATAAATGGTGTCTCAATTGTAAGATATGCACAAAAGAAGTTTTTTGACAAGGCTAAATAGAAACTTTCAAACAAATCCAATTGCTAGGTGTAAATATGAATTTTATAACATTTTTCAACATCCTTCATGTTTGAGCCAAAATGGGAGCTTTGGAATAGGAGATGGACATCCATCAAATAATAAATGAGGAAGGTATTTTTTTAGATCTTACAGTTGTAATTTCTTTGCTATACATGTATACAAGATGTGGAAGCATAGACAAGACATGTGAACTATGTGATGGAATTCCTCAAAGAGATTCCATCTCGTAGAATTTAGCGATTACAGGATATTCACAAATTAGATTTGTTAATAATTATTTACAAAATTCCAAGCAAGTGCAATTGCCATGTGTAAATCCAAATTACTTAACATTTTCCAACATCTTCCTTTCTTGTGCCAAAATAGAAGCTTTGAAACAAGGCATGGGCATCCATGAAGGCATAATGTAGGTGGGATTTTTATCAATATATAAATCCAAATTCCAAAACATCTTCCAACATCCTCCTTTCTTATGATAAAATGGGAGCTTTAAAATAGGGTATGGACATCTATTAAAACATAAAATATAGATACAAAATTTCAAATGTTGTAGTTACAAATTCCCTACTAGACGATTATGTAAAATGTGGCTTGTTTGAAAGTATACCTAAAAGAGATGTGGTCTCATGAAATTAAATAATTATAATATATTGGAACTTGTGCCAAATATACATAGATGAAGGTGAGACTTTTCCATGATTATATTTTAAAGAGTGTGCCAAAATATCATAACCTACTTAAATCAAAGAAATTAAGTACATAATGTAGTCAAATAAATGTCCTAGATTAAGAAGTGTATAACATACTGAAATCATATAAATTAAGTACATAACATACTTATAAACTATGTACAACCTTTATGTCATTCCACCAATTCAATTCAATGAACCATGTGGATCCTCTCTACTCTTTATGGTATTAAGTATTGCTTTGTGTTCAAACTCATAGGCTTCTAAAATTTTACATAGATATTGTATTTCAACATGCAATATCAATGAGAAAATAAGTAGAAGATAAAATTATAAAATTCCCTAATATATAATGGACCATACAAATCATTTTTTGGAATCTCCTCTTTAGACAATTGTGACCAATGGCATAATAAGAAAGATAAATAAATATAGGTTTAGGCGAGCAATATTTCACACAAAAAGATCAAGTTTATTCCTTTTCCATATAATTATTGTTATCTTTTGTGTTGTGTATCTCAATAGCATGTGAATGAATATTTATAAATCAATAATCTACTATTAATGGATGTAATTGATAGATTTATGATATCATTAACCCTATCAATTATAATAATGTACTATTAATAAGATTTTGTACTATGTTTTTAAAAGTAGAGCAAGATTATGTGTAATACCCTTTGACACTATGATAATTAAAAAATCCTTGATCATTATATGATGCAAGAAGTGATTTAGAAGTACCTAACGATGAATAGAAATTATGAGGGAGTGTGTGAATTGGTAATTAATTGTTTTAAAAAGGAGAGGAATACTCCTTAAATAAGATACTACAAAATGGTGTTTCTAAATAAAAACAATCGATAAAAAAAGAAATAAAAGAAAGTTACTAAAACTAACTGAAAGCAAACTAAACTTAACTAAGATGACCATTATATGCTAAATATAACAATATTACTTTAATACCTTCCCTTAATGGTCATTCTACTAACTACACCATGTTTTCCCCTAAATTTTATAAATTTGTCAAAACTCAGGGACTTGGTAAGAATGTCTACAGTCTGATCCTCAGTTGGAACATACTATAACCTCACTGATCCATCTTCAACAAATTATCGTATGAAGTGATAACAAAACTCAACATGTTTGGTGCGCTCATGGAAGACTGAGTTTTTGGAAAGCTTTAGTACCCCTTGGTTGTCACAAAACAAGGGTGAAGGCCCTTCTTGAGAATTTTTTATCTTGGAAAGCATCCTCTGAAGCCATACTACCTCACATGTTGCTTTAATAGTTCTTCGATAGTCTAAATTTTTTGAGGAAAGAGCTACTGCCTACTACTTCTTACTAGTCCATGTGACTGAACCTGTACCAAAACTAAAAAAATATTCAGAAGTAGACTTCTTATTATCAACAAAACCTGCCCAATCTGAATCTATAAAACCAACTAGCCTAGGATCTTTGCTTCTTCTATACAAAATGCCAAATTTAGGTGTCCCTTTCACATATCTCAGTACTTTATTTGCTACAACCCAATGTTCAACCTTAGGTGAAATCATGAAATGAGAGATCTATATAACTCACAACATAACTTAGATCAGGTCTAGTGGATGTAAGATAGATGAGACTTCCAACTAGTTTCCTAAAAGCTAACTCATTAACCATTGGTGAATCTGATTTGGTTGAAAGTTTCAACCCTTTCTCCATGGGAGTAGATGAGATCTTACAATATGTCATCCTGAACTTTTTTGAAAAACTCTTGAAATATTTAGATTGAGAAATGAAAATAATGCTACCTATCTACCAAACTTCTACACCAAGACAATAGTGCAGAAGACCTAAATTTATCATATCAAATGCTTGACACAAATTCAACTTAATTTTCTTAAGAAAATGTGCCCCACTACCAATAATGGTGATATCATCCATAAAGATGACAATAAGAATGACATCACTACCAGTGCTCTTGACATATAAATTGGCATCTGAGGGACTCCTCTGAAAACCTTATGTAACCAAATACTTATCAATCTTTAGGTACCATACCCTAGGAGCCTACTTTAGGCCATAAAGATCCTTTAGCAATCAACATTCTTGGTGATTTTTGCCTAGAAATTTGAAACCAGGAGGTTGTGTCATGTAGACCTCTTCCTCCAAATCTCCATTGAGGAAGGCACTCTTCACATCCATTTGATGGACCTTCCAGGCAAATTGTGTTGCACTGGCAAGAACAAGTCAAATGGTGCTCATATTTGTTGTGGGTGCAAAGGTTTCCTTAGCCAATTCCCTCTCTCCATGAGAATCCTTTAGCCACCAACCAAGCTTTGTGTTTATCAAGTGTTCCATCAACTTTGTATTTCACTTTGTAGACCCATTTGCAGCCAATGGCTTCTTCCCTAGTGTAAGATCTGATAAAACCCAAGTGTTGTTCTTTAAAAGAATATGATGTTCAAAATCCATAGCCTTTTCCCATTCAAGTTTACCTTTTCCCTTTGAATAGTCCTAGGGCTCATTAAAATTCTAAATATTGGCCATAAGAGAAAATTCACTGTATTCTATTTGCTCTTGCCTCTAGACAATCTACCCTCGACAAGTTCATCATCTCTAACATCACCAATGATCTTCTCACACCACTTAGGCTGGAGAGTAGATGCATCTTCTTCAAATCAGGATGATCCTCATGACTTGGGATGCTTGGAATGAAATCATATGGATGCTAGTCCAGGTTGTCTTGAGGGAAATATACTAGTATAGGGTCATGCCTTGGATATTCCACAAGTGAAAAATCATCGGAAACCATCCCTTCAAGTGGAGCTAATGGAAGCCTAACACCCAAAGATTTAGTTTGCAAAGGGGGATCCTCAAGACTCTTGATGAGAGAAGAGAGTTGAAACGGCCCACCTTCTTCATCAAAAACAACATCCCTACTAAATTTTAATTGATTAGTGTCCACATCAATCAAAAAATAGGCCTTATGATTGTCACTGTATCTTGTAAGCATCAACTTTTAGCTTTTGGAATCCAACTTGGTCCTCTTTGCATCTGGAATCCAAACATATGTAGTAGAACCAAAAATCTTGAGATGGTCGATTCTTGGTTTCCTTCTAGACCATGCTTCCTCTGGGGTAATCTTCTTGATGGCCTGTGTGGGAGACCTATTAAGAAGCTATATTGTAGTATACATTGCTTCAACCCAAAATTTCTTTGGAACATTTTTATTCTCTAGCATACAATAGGCCATTTCCGTAATAGTAAGGTTTCTTTGCTCAACAACTCCATTCTGATGAGGAGTATAGGGTGTGGTAAGATGATTCTTGACACCGTGTTTATCACAAAAGTTGGTGAATTCATTGGAAAAAAAACTCACCCCATTATTTTACCTAAGACCAGTGATTGGACATCCTGACTCTTTCTCAACTAATGCTTTAAGCTTTTGAAATTCATTAAACACATGATTTTTCTTTGAGGAAAATCACCCATATTTTCCTACTAAAATCATTAACAAACAATAAAAAATACCTAGCACAAGTGATCGATGCAGTATTCATTGGTCCACAAATATTTGTGTGAACCAGTTGAATGACCTTGGATGCTCTCTAGGCTCGTCCATTAGGAAAATGTGTTTGATGTTGCTTCCCTGCTTGGAAAGATCCACATACACCATGTGTTTGTTGTTGAATCTCAAGTAAGCCTTCTACCAGATTCTCTTGAGAAAACTAAGAGAGGTATGCTAGGTTGAGATGCCCATACCATTGATGCCAAATATTTTTCATGGATGGACTCTTTGCAACCATTGCATGCTCTTGAGACTCTCCAGTATCAGCTAGCCTATACAAGCCATGATCTACAAGCCCAACTACAATAGTTTTCTTGGAATCCTTGTCAACAATGTGGTACTTATGTGAATTGAAGATGATTCCCAACTTTAGACAATGTCACATAATCTGACTCACAAAGAGAAAATTGAGCTCCATTCTTGGAACATAGTATACATTGAAAAATATGATATTTCTCCCACCAGATGTAATACCGACAACTGTATACTTGTCACCACTACCAAAGATGACAAAATTAAATGAAGCCTTATACTCCACAAACCAAACTCTCCTATGTGTAAAATGTCGAGATGTTCCAAAATCAATATACCACATAGAAGATTTGACATGATATGTTGGTATTTTAGCCATGAATGCATGAAATGAAAACTCATTTTGCTTAGAATGCTTTGCAACATTGGCCTTCTGTTGAGACCTTCCCTAGTTGGATTTTTGATTAGCCAATCGCTTCTTGCAGTGCTTCTTCATGTGGCCAAGGTTACCACAATAGTGACATGTGATATTCTTCTTGGAGCCATCCTTAGATTTTCCATTTCCATTCTATTAAGAGGACTTGCCTTTTCCTTTGTCTTTGGTAGTAAAATCATGTTCCACACTAGGTGTGTCACTACTTCTCCCAAACTGCTTCTTCCACCTGGCTTACTGCAAGAACTTGTTGCACACAAATCATCAAACTTTAGGTCAACATTAGTGGAGGTAATATTAAGAGTTTCAATGAAGTGATCATAATATCTGGTAAGCTTTTCAGCTTGATAACCACCATATCCTCTTCTTCCATCTTGCGACCAATGACCTCTAGTTGATCATGAATGTCTCTGATCTTCATGAGATGATCCTGCAAAGACATCTTGTCATCCGTCATAATGGAGAACATCATATTTTTAAATAAGAATGCTCTACCCTTTTTTAATGTCTCAGCCAAAATTCTTCAAGTGTATCCAAAGCTTTGCAACAATATTTCCAGATGGTACTTCAAGAAGCATCTCATCAGTGATAGATAACTTGAGAAGTATAATTTCCTCTCAATTACTTCCATCAAATTTGTCTTGGTCCTTTCCCATAATTATGGGACGTGTTTCTATACCTAGAACAATTGAATCTAGATATTGATACTAAAAAATGGTGAGCTTCCTTTGTTTCCTAGTATTGCAGTTTTTATTGTTGAGTCTTTGGTTGCTTTCCAACATGATGTTGGTCAAAGATGCCATCCCTCCTATTTTCCAAAGGCACAAAAAATGAGGTCAAATTTGAATGTCAATTTTTAATTGAAATCAAACAAGCCCTAGGTGATTAGTTAACACAAATCCCTAGGCACTACTAACATGAATCTTGAGGTGGTCTAGGAAACCCATGACTTTTTTTAAGAAAATCATTAAAAATTAAAGGCTCATAGCCTATAAATTTTTTCAAAAAAATGAAAAAAAATCTACAAAATTTTAAAACACTTCGAGTCTAAAACCCTAGGAGAGTAGATACAAGGCACAATTTTTGCAGAGGTCATGCACCATAAAGAGGTTGCATGCTCAGTCTCTATGATTTTTATTTGTAGAGGTCACGTGGTTTACAATCACAATTTCTCCCAGCAAAAATTCATGAAGATTTATAGAGGTCGTATGAAAAACCACATGATTTTCTGAAATAGGTCACAATTTCCAAATGCACCAGACCCAAATGAATTTGCCAGTAAATCATGTGCAAAACAACAAGAAGCCCTGACATGATTTGTACAAAAAATCCCATGATTTTCTAAGAAAATTGTCAAACATAGACAACAATTTTGACTTGCAAATTTAAAAAAAAATCCTAGTTCCAATTTGCAGAAAGAAAACCCTCAATTTTTATTAAAAATTGAAAAACTTCTTTTTTAAAAAAATTTAGGTGAAAAGCCATGAATTTTATTACAAAAAATTGCCTCTTCTTTGATACCATGAAATGGTAACTGATTTTTTTTAAAAGGAGAGGAATACTCCTTAAATAAGAAATTTCAAAACAATGTTTCTAAATCAGAAACAATTATAACAAAAGAAATAAAGAAAGTTTCTAAAACAAAGTGAAAGCAAACTAAACTTAACTAAGATGACCATTATATGCTAAATATATCAATATTACTTTAATAGTGTGAATAGATTAAGACTCAAAAAACTTTAAAGAACATTATCTATAGATTCTTGAAGCTTAGTGAACTTCCTAGTTGCATTTTTTTGAAAGAACGAAAAACAAGTATTTCCCACTTGATTCACATTTTCCCTCTCAACTCCAATCTTTGATAAAAAAAATAATTAACTTTTGATATAATTATAAATATATGAATTATGTTTATTTGATGATTGCTTACAATAAACTTAGATTTCATATTCTTAAAGTATGCATGGAAATCCATAAAAGAAGAAAAAGCTATACAAGTACACATTATCTTGAATAAAGAAAAAGATATACAAGTACACATTATCTTGAATAAAGAAAAAGCTATACAAGTACACATTATCTTGAATATTCCATCATTTTATGGTAAAAAGTAAAGTTACAAGAAGATAATGAGATGAGAGGAAAGGTATTATGACTGGAGGCTCTCTAGGAATTCCATATAAGAGAAATGAATGTTGGAACCACATATAGGGTATCAAACATGAAGATATTCCTATTTAAGAGAAGAGGGGAAAAAAAAGTCATTCTATAACATGGATAGCATGTTTTTTTTTGGATCGGTAATAGAGTAATTTTATTAAAAAGAGATTAAATGATTTACAGTTAAAGAGACCAGCCTAACCCAACAACTAGGTTATAGAACAAAAAATAGCATAACAACCCCAACTCCCCAAAACCCATACAAAAGATAGACCAATTAAAGTCCCCCAGGGTTCAAACCCAAGCTACCAAGCCTAGGGCCGAGGCCACAAAGAAAACGTGGGCTAAACAAAGCACCCCATCCATCAATCCTCCCAACACTCAACCGGGCCAAGCCAAGACCAATCGCCTAGGAAAAAATGGAGCAGCCATCGACACACGAAAGACCAACCCACACCAAAAACCAGAGATGAGCACAATCCCCGGATATAGCTGCACACGATTCATCCACACGTAGGCCAAATTTCAAAAAATGCCACCTCCATCCCAACCGACGCCCGTTGGACCCCACTCCTGTGCTGCGAGCACATCTTCTTCGGAACTGAAGCCGAGACACTACCCACTGCGTGACCAAGTGCAACATCATGTCTTCACAGGACAAGCTTTAGATTATCCCAAGCAACCAACATTTCCAACTAGTAGGCATCTTTGTCGAGCTTCCTCCGCCACCTCACAAATAGAACGACTCCAAGATCCTCCGCATCCTCCGTATCTTCAAACCCTTCGAAATGTCATACCCCACTCTAGAAAGGAGTCCATCCCCAATAGTAGTTCCTTGTCAAAGAGTGACATGATGACCCACCTAACTATCTTCACATCCTCATTTAACTCCAGACCCCATGAGAAATTCATCGAGGTGATGTCAACATTGATTCTCAACATGGATAGCATGTTATGGTGGTAGGTGAAAAGGAATTATTACTATTTCTACTATATTGTAGTGTGATAAGTTTTATCAACATTTTAGTAGCAATAAGATCATGTGTCTAAGGAGGTCCATGAGTGTGAGGTGAAGGATTTTTCATTATTTAACAAACCATGCATGATAGGGTCCAATTACCATCTTTATGACTTATAGCTATAGAAGTAGAATGCATGGTTGGATAAGAGCATGCAAGATGAGACATATAAAAAATTAAATATATAAGTATCATGAGATATAAAAATATAATCAAATTTACTAGCTCCACCTTTGTGGTTAAATAAATTCAATTATTTTTTGAGGAATTTGTTCAATATTAAATTGAGATGTTGAAGATGTACCTTCACCTTTGGGATTCAAATTCTTAATTGCACAAATTTTTCTCATTCATTATCGGCTTAATACTCCTCCAATGTTTGTATTTTTTGGTAAGTCTCCACAATATGATGTTAAAATCTATATCAATCTAAAATAATTGGTCAAAGTAATGAAAACAATGGTTGAAAATTATAAATTCAAATATAAAACACAAAAACAATGATTTAATTTATTTAGAACATGAAAATATTTGATGTTATTAAATTTAATTAAAAAACATACAATTTTAGTCTTCTAGAAGGATGGAAGAAGAAAATGTGGCAAAATATTCAAACAATGATTATGATTTTTAAAACCATGAAAAGTGTGTTTGTATGTTAGAGAATGGGCAATTTTTAAGGTAATATAGAGCATTTGGGTGTAAAATAATGGTATGCACAATTTTTTTGACCATTTTTAATTTTATTACATACAAATAAATATGCTCGTATTATAGTGCACTCGTGCTATAACTTAGCTTCAATATTACCAACCTTTAGGTTTGGACTTACACGTCCATGCCCAAAGATGTTTTTTTTCTATAAAATATTGTAAAATAACTAAATGTGGAGCATGCTCTCCATTAGGTTTGCACAATTTTGTGTTGATCTAAAAAATTCCAAAATAACATAAATCTCACTCTTACCTTTCTAACCATTTAATTTTTCTAAAGTTCAAATTCGTTAAGTTTTTGATCTTCAATTTCTTTTCCTGGTGTCTTTCTTTTTTGTCAAAAACCCATGTATAATATTTTTAGTATCATTTCTATCCATTCATTTAAATTTTTACAATGAATTATATTTTTACATTCGCAACTCTATTCTATACACATTAAAAAAATGATTTTCAATTATTTTTCAAAAAAATTAGGGGGAGCACACTCAACTTTTCATTTTTTAGGATGCATCCACTTTAAAAATTACTTAAAAATTATATATTTGTTAAACAATTAGCAAAAAAAAATGGCATAAGCTATATTTTAACTAGTTCTCCTCCAAATAAATTTGTGAGGTACTTAAAAAAAGTCGACATTTAAAGTGGAGCACACCAAACACTATGTTATATTTTTTTGACAAAAATAGGAGCATTTTATTTGCTCCCCTATTTGGACCTCTTAATATGTATCATTTCTATAAAAAAAATAGTAATTTAGAAGCTATATTATGAGCGTGCTATGAATATTTTTCTTATCAAATCTTCAAAGTTTGAGCCTAACCATCTTCAATTACTCATCCAAGATCAATTTTTACTAATTTTAGAAAAAGTGGTCATTTTTACCCCCTTTTGGTCTCACATTTCTATTTTTATTTACATAAATTGTTGTTTGAGTATGAGAGTTAGTAAGTACACAGGTACCATTGGAATACTACTAAAATTCTTTCAAAGTTTAATTTTTGGTGAATTAACCTTGTAGAGACTTGTATTGCAAGTGTGTTTTAATCTCTTTCAAATTTGAGCACACATTGTGTAGGTTTTGAAGGGTGGGATTTTTCTCCCAAAATTATTTTTTCCATGTAAGTTATTATGTTATGGTTTTATTGTTTATCTATTTATGAATGTGTTTCTCTATTTTCTATAATTATTTTGGATTGATTTATAGTTATTTGTACAACACTCTCATCAAGATTAGCATAGGAATCTATCTATTCATACCTTAAAAAGTCAAATCTATTGAAATATTTCATATGGAAGCTGCATTTTTTGTCAAATGGTACTCTAAATTATAGAACAATTATTATACCACCATGAGAAGGAAAGAATAATATCACCTATGATAAATGTCCAACACATTTAGGCATATGTGTTTTCTTTTGGTTTCATTGGTAGTTTAGCTTAATTTAAGTATGATGCTATTACTTTTTCAATTAATTGATGTGTAGATAAATACAAAAGAATGTGTAAAAACCATTTTAAAATTGGCACTCCATGTTCACTAGACATAGTGCATGTCTAATAGGTAGTAGAGAAATGCCTCATTTATAGAAATACATCTACATGTTAAATCATCCATAAGCCAAATATTAAATCATCAATATAATTGTAGACTAATATTTTGTTTATGTGTTAAATCATCCATTATCCAAATACCTATCTTATTTTTTATGGCACCAATACACATGGGAAATGTAAATCAACTCACACATGCACATAGATCTTGGCTATTTGATACGAAAAAAGGTTAAACAAATCTTGAAAATATCATGTTTAAGTAATAAATCCCATATTAATTATTGAATTCATCCACTTTAATCTTATTCTAAATAGCTATTGCAAGACTTAATTTCCAAATATTATTTGATTACTATATAATTTAGGCAATTTTAAACTATAATATAATAGAAAAATATTTACAATCATGGCATCTTACAACTCATTTTTCTTATAATGTAGCTAACAAAATACAAGCCTTCCCCAAGAGTGATCAACATGTACCAATATAAAGAATCATGGTTTACAAAGTGGTTGGAAAACTATCACTATCTATTTCCAAAGGGCTCCTCAAAATCGTAGAACTCCAAGTTCCCTATCTCCTCTTTGAAGATAAGATGATAGGGATATTACAAGAGCCTAGAGATTTAGTAGAATCCATATATCTTATGATGAAGTCTTCAAATTAAAATATGACCATAGAGTTAGGATGACTCTTGATAGTTATAGAAGTTGAGTCAAAATATACATTCAAGTTCTATAACTAGATACTCTTACAACATATACCAAGAACTCTGCAATCCCTTTCTTTTCCATTGCACCTACAAGATAATGATTGTCTATCTACTTATTATTAAAAAATTAAATATAATAGTCCATAACTTGGTTTATGATTTTTAAAGTTAGTGAAGGTTGATAAAAAAGAAGGAAATCGATTGATCTAAACACAACAATGGCTTGAAAACCATATACTTTCCAACCATTAAATATAAAGTTTTATATTGACTCTATAACACTAACATTCAAATATTTACTTAGGTAATATAACTCTTGAAGCAATCAAATCTAGTATCTCAATTTAATTTTTTTTCTTTTTGATATTGATTATGAACTACCACCATCAAAATGGGATGACATCTAAGGATAAGGCATAATGTAAATCTCATAGATTATAATACTATTTTTTTTGTTGATCTTACACATGCTATTAAAACATATATATAATAAATTTTGCTTTGTAGATGTTGTTTGGATAATAGCTATGCAAAGCACTTACCATAAATAAACATATACCATTCATGTAGTTTCATGATTTTATGTTGTAACTTTCTTATTAGAAATATTATTTCACCTTAATGTTAAGGAAATTTACTTGTTAAAAGTGTTTGGATATGTTAAAGTGGGACTAGAAATTATCTTTTATTGCTTGTTTGAATTTTTTTTAACTAATTTTTGGATGTCCTTTTTTTTTTTGCTTCAAAGATAAAATAGAAACTTCTTTATATTGATGATCAAGGAAAAAATATTTCACTTTATCGATAAATAGATTTTGTGTTCCTTCTCTTGTCATGCACCACCCTATCTTTATCTTCTTCCTTATGTTGTTCATCCAATTTTCTTCAATATACCTCGTGAAAATCCTATTTAGTTTGATATGCAACTTGTTTGGGAGTTGAATGTAATTGTACCCAAAGTAAAATGACTAAATTCTACAATTAGTTGATATAAATTTCTTGTAATCTTTACAATTTTATTATGATGGATAAAATTGATGCATTTTAGGGTTACTGTGGTTACCATAAAGGTAGACTCAAACGATCCATCAAATCTTCCTTATGATATTCTAGACATCTTACTCTCATATTCAATATTTGAGAATCCAACCTTCAAAGATACAATTATTTCATACTAGACATGTTAGGACTAGAAAAAGCTCCCTTCAGTATTCATGTAATGACCACATATTGTATATATATGTTATTGTATTGCATCTAATGCTGTAATGATGGATTATGGATATCATAGATAAAGTTTTATTTTTTCATTCAATAGAAATAATAAATATTATATATTTTGATAGGTATCCTGTAGTTAATCATGTAGATCACCATAGACTATTATTCAATCATGTTAAAATAGGATTTTCATTGACAAATTATCTAATCAACTTATTTTTTTATGATTTTTCAAGAGTTGAGTTTTACTCCCTTTGTGTCATAATTATCCATCTAAAGTGATGGTAAAAAATTCTCAAATTGTTATCACACAAATAGGATCAAGTGACTGACATTGTATTGCATCACAAAATTTTAGCTATTATAGAACTCAAGGAAGACCATTAGCATGTGTTAGTGCTATTATAATGAAGTACATGAGATGATTACATAAAAACTTGGTAGTCACCTCTCTACTCATTTCATAACCATCATTATTGTAAAGATTACATAAATTTATGTAATTACATCTTTATTTCATAAACTGACTGAACCTAATATACTCCACACTATGTCTTAATAATAAATTTCATAAAATTTATAAATAAACTTCAAATAGTTTTCAAATGAACTTCTAAAATTAAAAACTGAAGTAAAGAAGATGTCCATAAGATCCACATGGATTTAAAAATTAAAAACTAAAGTAAAGAAGATGTCCATAAGATCCACATGAATTTAAAAATTAAAAACTGAAGTAAAGAAGATGTCCATAAGATCCACATGGATTTAATAGATGCATAAAAAAAAAATGTACAAAACACTTAAAACCATTCTTAAAAAAATAAGAAGATATCCAAATTGTGTGCTCATCCCACATTCCATCCTTTCAAAATAATCGTTGCACACAACATAGTGCAACTGCTAGTTCTAGTCCTGCACAAATTTCTGACCTCTCAATGTTCCTGGATATAGTAACACAATATTGTGAGAAAACAAGGAAATATTTCCTGCACTTAAGCTTAGGAGGGCCAAGGTTCGATTCTCTTACAGATGTAGACTCAAAAGATTTTTGTTTTCTGAGATGAAAGAATGTAACTGGTATAAAATAAATCCTCTTACCTCTATTGCATTTTAACTTCCTATTAGTACTATAGTGTCCAAAATCTCCCACTTTTCATTTAACTCTTGCTGAATAAACCAATGATGTGTTAATTTTTCCAAGCGATGTTTTATCAAATGTTAAATCGAATCCCTGCTCGTTGAATGATATGGGCTTTTATTCAAGAGCTATCACGTCAATGGAGGGGGGCATTAAATTCGTTTCTGTGATGTTCACGTGAAAACATTATAGGAAACAAGGTTGCATGAAAACATCCGCTGTTACTCCCTGGGGTGTGCGTGTTCAGTCATGCAAGGATAGCCCGATTTGCATGGACTTCAACATTGTGATCTTGACATCCCATTGTTTCCAGCCTTGGTGAAAATTACTTTATTCTAAGATACCTCAGCCGTATCTCTGGACTTAAAACATGCATCAGAGATGAGCACAATAAATGAAGAAGTGCTTTTTGTTTATTGTTATTTGGTACCAAAAGCATTTATACGCAACAGTCATTTAATGAATGCCATATCTGAGAAGAACCTGTAGCTTTCACTAATACTTTGTCCATGTGGAACTGGTGATAATAGCAGTATCCATGTGAAACTGCTTTAGGAACCTCATAGGCTGTGCGTTGCTTAATCTTTGCTTTAGGGGTGATACCCAACTAAGCTTATCTATCACATAAGTTTGCAAAGACTGACGATGCGGTTGTTGATTGCATTTGTAACAAGTGAATGCCTGCAAATTAATAGAACTAAAAGTTGATATTCTCGATTCAAAGTAGTTTGTTAGGAAATTAAGGTTTTCATATACATTTGCATTTTGTGTAAAGGTATAAGGGAGTTTCAAAGTTTAATAAGAAGAAGTTACAAAATATATTTTGTTTGTATATTTGTATTTTGAAATTCTAAGTTGAATCTTAATTTTGGGTAATTAATGGTAAAAAATTGTATGTCAAAGATTGTGTGATCTTAGGTGATTAGATATGATTTTGGCCTTCAAAAATTAATTAAAAAAAATCAAGACGGAGTACCAAAATGAATGCAAATTGACATTCTATAGTTTTCATGTTGTTGTGTAGGGCATGCACACAAAGATAGGGGACTAAAAAGTGGTCCATAAATATTATTGAGTCAAAATAAACAAGTGCAAACATATTACAGTTTGGTAGTGGGCCAAGTCCAAGACTTGATTAGTACCATGCCTAAATGCAAGTGCATTATAATGTGCTCACATTATAACATGCATAAAAAAGAAAAAAGAAATAGTTATGATTCATTTCTACTCATTTTCTCAAGAACACAATTGAGCTATTTTGTGAGCACATTTTAGGATATCTAAAGTAATTTCATTGGAGGAATCATGCCACCATGACATGCAAGAGGTAGGTTCATTCAAATTTTTAATAATTTTAGTTAAAATAAAATATTTTTTGTTTACATTTGTGTTGATTCATTAATTTTTAATTTTCAATGAATCCAAACCCCTAATCACCCCCACACCCTCATCCACCAAATGAAATGTGTGATGGAAACCCTATAGAAGAGCATGAGTAGAAGAACCCCCCTCAAATGGTTCTTTCAAATAAAGCTTCAAACATTAATAAGAACCATACAAAATCCAAATGCATCTATAAGCTCTTGCAACATTGTTGGATTCTATGATACCTCACAAAGATTCAAGAAATGGGGAAATAAATTCATGGGAAAATTGTAAATAAAAATTTCACTAATATTATGTAACAAAATTATCTTATAAACAGGTGAAAAATAAAATTATTATATGAAAAATGATTTATGTGTGTTATTTATAGACCTAAGAACTAATGAGCCTATGTATACAAGTTGCAAAAGATTCTCAATTAAGAGGTGTCAACCTTAGGGAATAAAGAAACTTTTGGGATAGGTGGTGGATGATTTTTTACCATCCCCATGTAATAAAAATGAAGTGCGTTAGTATATATTGATGAAACTCTATTGTGAGTTTATCCTTAATGAAATTTAAAATTCTTTTTATATTTATAATTTTAGGGCAAATGTAAAGCCTCTAGGTAGGATAGATAGGGGACACATCATGCATAGGGCCAATTAGAGAGACCTCTTAATTTCCTATCTATTTAGTATGTCACAACCACTTCCATTGTGAATGAGAATATCGAGATGTAGAGCCCACAGTCCTTTAGTTCAATAACATAGACCCTTATTCAACATAATGGACAAATTTCCAAAGGTGATGAGGGTGAGGCTTCAAGGCGTCATCTATCATCCCACATTTTTCATGTGTTTTAGGTTTGTATATTACTATGGGTAAGAGTATATTTTGAAATGGTTGTTAGGATTAACATGTCATTTACCTTGCAATCCTATATATTCTTTATGTATCTCCAACACTCTTGGAAAGTGCCCTTGGATGCCTAGGGTGCAATTGGAAAATAATTTATAATTATGATTCCTGAAGAATCTTGGAATTAAAATTTTATATGCATTCATGAAGGATGTAGAACATAATAGTGGTCATTATGCTTGAATTTGAACTCACTGAATGGAATTTCCCAATCCTAGGCACTAGGATTTAGGAACAAAAGATCTTTGCATATTAGATAGGATCTAGGTGCTACACTTGAGAATGTGAGTCATCAAGAGTAATGAAATTAAAGACACCTTTGCAATTATATTTGATATTTGGGGGGTTAATTAATTACACCCTTATGATGTCTATGTGAATATTCTCTCCAAGGAAAGTGTGGACATTTTACATGATACAATAGTTTTGGTATTCACTCTTGTGGTGAAATATTTATGGTTTCTTCCTCTCTCCATGCTTATATATTGAGGGTATGAAATAATGGTTTCATATCATTATTTTATAGATATGTGCTTGAGTGTTGATGGAGTGTTGTCAAATTGAAGAGAGCGTTAGTGTGTTGAATGTATCTTTTTGTTGAAGATTAATATATAGTTGTCCTTTCTTTGTTGAGTTTATTTTTTCTTTTTTCTTTTCCTAAATCTTGTGTTCAAATAATTTATTGATTTATTCTTGTTGTTGATTTTATACAATCACATAATCATCATTTGGTAATCTTTGGGTAAGTAATTATATCTCAAATTTGCATACACTTGTAAGACATTTTAGTGTTGTAATTTTACCTTGTTTCTCAATATTTGGTATAAAAGCTAATGGCTCTACATAGAGAGGGACACTTTTTTATTAAGTTTTGAAGGTATTTTGGCTGCAATGAGAGCTTTTGTATTGTGTAATTTTATATATTTTTGGAAAGGATTAAAAATTATGGCTTCTAATTCTTGTATGGATATTGATAAATTCAATAGTATCGATTACAAAATATGGATTTGAATATTGAATATCTACTTTAACAAAGAGATTGATGGTTTCCTATTTCGAAATAAAATAAGACACCAAATGTGTCTAATGAATATTGGTTGAAACTAGACAAGAAGGTACTAGGAACAATTTGGTTGTGTCTTGCAAATTTTATCCTCTTGAATGTTTCCAAGGAGACAACCGCATTCAATTTTTGGAAGAGGATAAGTGATATCTATCAAACCAAAATTCTTACTGACAAGTTAAATTCAAAAAATAGTTATATTCATTAAAATTGAGAGATGGTGATTCTATTATAAATCATTTAAATATGTTTAATTTTATTTTAAGTTTTTTTGATTCTATAGATGCTAAGTTGGAAGAAGAGTATCTTATTACTTTCCTATTTACTCAATATTTGAGAAAATATAATTATCGCCATTGGTGGTAGTGGTGTAGAGCCAAAATGGATAACCCTATATCACTACTTTACTTTGAGAGGACCAGATGAGCAGAAAATCCATGAATGAAGGCTCGAAAGATGCTTTTTATGTACTATGGAGGGTCAAAAGGAAAAGTAGGGCCTAAAGGGGATAAGAAGAATCAAGATAGATCAAATTCTAAATGATGCTCTAAAACCTTGTGGAAGAGTAGATTAAAGTGCTAGAAGTATGAAAAGAGAGGAAATGTGAAGAAGGAATACATAAATAATAAAAAGATTTTAAATTCCTCCATTTTCAATGATGAGGATAATGATAATTTTTTATTTTTTTTAACATTATGTGACATGCCCATTGTTCTACCCATTGATTCTACTATGTTTTACCTAGATGTGAATGGTTTACGATACTAACACTTAGTCAATGAAAATTTTCTTTTCTAAACGAATAACAAAATGCACATTTGATAAAAAATCATTTCAACTTTCTCATTGCATTATAAAGAGACATTACTAAATTTCAAGTAACAAATCCATATTACATAATTTCATGATAACATTTTTCATTTACAGTTTTCTCAATAAGAATAGAGATTCATGATTACATACATAGCTTCCATAAGCTTAATGAAATAGAGATACAAATGGTCCAGATGTCCTTGTTGGCATACATACTCAAATCTTGGTTGTCAAATGCATGAGAGAGAGCATCACTCAAGCACTTTTCTACCAACCAAAGACTAACTGTGATCCCACACACATCTACCAACTGGGATCACGCACATCTACCAACTGGTAAGATGGCCCTACCCTTCGATGAAGAGATTGATTTGGTAGCTCATAATACTAGCCTTCCTGAGTGTGAGGCCCACCCCTATGCTACATCTAGTACTTGGATTATTTTGAGCTTGGTTATTGTCTATGCCTATTGATACCATTGATGACAAGATATTTAAATGTTTAAGTTTATATGATGATTTGATTTTGATTACACTACATGCTTATTAATCTTACTATGATGATTGATCTAATTTTATACTCGTTATTGAGTTTGTTTAATTTGAATCTAGAAACTTAATAATGAATGAATGAAACAAGTGGTGTGAACCAATCATGTTGCAATTGGATGAGTATGAAAATTATGGTTAATGAAAATGGGGTAAGATAGGTGGCTAATGATTTTTCAATTATGTTATTGGATCTTTATGCTATGTGAATTATGAAACTTGTGTGAATCCAATGGTTTTATTTTTATATGAATATGATTTACTTAGATGGATTAACATGTGCATCGAGTGTGCAGGTACACTTTCCATGGCCAATGGAAATTGGAGGTGACCCTTGGGAATCCTAAGTAATTTAACCAGTGAAACCAAATTATAGTCCATTTGGAGGGACTATAGTTTCATTCTTTAATGTATTTTATTTGTGATGTAAAGTGTGAATTTTAGTAAATTTATTTTTACGGCCATGTCAGTACATCTAGGAGATGAGTTGTCCATCCAAGTGGACAAACTCGGGTTTGAACTTTTAAACACTTTTTGGAGATTGAAAAATGATATTTTTTATGTGTTTTTATGGGTTTAAGGTCCCTAGGGCAGGTACCTATGGGTTAAGTACCTTTTTAGCTCAAAATCTTGGGTCAATCTCAAGATTAGGCACTCTTTTTTAGGCCTTTAAGGGCTTTGACGAAAATAAGGTTTTGGGAAGTGGGATGGAGACTAGTCTCTTTCCATTCCCACTTCTCCAAATTGCCTTGGAAGGCTCTCAAGATCTCACACATGTGTGAGAACACATGGGTGAGTGTTCCTGAGAGAGTGAATGGGAGGATGATAAATGTTAGTCCCTATTCAAAGGAATTCAAACTTGAGTTCATATAAAACAATGAAATATTCTCTCTCAATTTTTTTGATTTTTAAATGAACATTTACAATGTAACCAAGCACCCGTTAAGGTTAGCATAAACCAAAACGTCCATAAAAGAACTCTAACCAAGAATGTGCCCTAAAACCACTTAAGGAGGAGGGGCGGGCATATGGTCAGAGGATCCCCAGGATCTACTGAATCAAATATTACAAAAATTACACTGAAAAGAGAGAGATTAAACTCGACACCAAGAATGTGCACTCAAGATCCTTTGACAGGCGAGGTGCTAACATATGGTGGAGTACTAATGCTGAAATTGAATGTAACAAAGGCGGATAACTAGCCAAAGGAACTTTCTACGCTACCACTAAACAGTGGGGGGGAAAGATTATAATTTAAAATACTTCTTTTGTTGCGGCAAGCATCCACTGAAGAGTGGGGATTCACCACTTGAAAGTGGGTATGAAAAGAGATTACAATTCAATTTATCCTCACTGGCGGTATACCATCCAGGGGTGCTTAGTGTGAAACTAATTAAATATTGCAGCAATGTTAAAACTGAAACAGTACTACTGTTAACAGTTTGTACAAATAAGAAGGTTGCAAATTACAATGTCTTTCACCAATTTTCAAGCACCAAGCTATACATTGTTTTCATGTCATAACATAATGAGAAAAGAAGAAGAAAGATGGAAACAACAAATGATTTAATTTTGTTTCAGTAAACTGTAATTCTGGAAATGACAAATCAGCAACTACATAAATTGATCAAATACTCATAACTCAATCAAATTACCTCCGAATTGCACGATTCCAAGTGCAATGATCAACTAGAAGGTAGGTGCCCCTACTGAGATGAAGAAACAACCTCAAAACACCCCTATTTATTTATGGCACAACTTCCAATGCAAACTAAAATGTACGACCTCCTTGCAAGGGCGATTTTAGTAAATAAAATCATAAAGTTCAAATTTAAATCTGCAACTCTCCAAGAAAGGTCGCCCCTGGTCTAGGAATAGAAAGAGAAAATACCCATAACAAAATAGAAATCACTCTCAAAGCTGTAAATAGAAATGTCCTTCAACCATGAAAGGACCAACAACACAATTTCTGGAAATAACTTCATTTTCTCCAACACTGAAGCTCAATATATACTTCTGAATGAAGCACACTCTCAATCCATCATCTAGGGAACCATAGTTTCAGGCCCGAAGAGTGGAGTAGAATTGCTAAGCTTTCCCTTAGTTGGATTCTGGATTTCAAACCAACACCATAACTTTGCTTTCAAAAACATAACATCATTAGCTCTCTACAATGCAACAATATATAAGTTTTAATGGGAAAATGAAACACTTCGAATTCCAAAAAGTTGAATCACTTCAACTTCCCAAGGGACACCACCTTCAACCATTCACTTTATTGTGAAATAATAAAACATTATTTCCCTTCCCTTTAGGCATCCATTTCTATTTGCAACAATAAAGCATTTAATAAATCATTAAATTCTCAACGTGACCCCTTAATGTTCCTTCTTTAAAACAACATGAAGTTATCACTCCTAGGCATGGGGGAACAACTTAAAAACATGAAATTAACTAAGTATAACACTTAGTCCAAGGAGATAACCAAAACCAATGCCAATACTGAAACTGAAGGATTACCACAAATAGCATGATGACCTGAGCTGAACAGCAGATGATGATACTGCCAAAATTAGACTTACTAAAAATAGCCACTGCCAAAAATAGTAAATTCACTTCAACTCAATAGAAAGTCAAACTGATCGGCCACACTGAACTGCAAAAGATTGAGTTGCTGCTAGAGTGATACTGTTATAAATATACTTACCGAAAATAGCATATTGCTATAAATAGTAAGTTTGCCAAAACCACATCTGTATGCCAATTGAGCAATAACATGACTTACTATAAATAGTAAGTGTTCCCAATCTGCTTAGCCTATGAGTTTCTGGAAATAGGCTAAAACCAATTGTAGAGCATAGGGCTAAATCGGAGACATTACAAACAAACTCAAAAACAAGGGTTAAGGGATTCTTTTTGCATTCTTGATTTTGGTTGAATTTTGGGGATTGAGGAGATTGAAGCAAAAGCTTGGAAGATGAGGAGTTGTGTGGATCCTCATCCCATTTTTCCCTAAGCTTGGATTGGAGGTAGGTTTACCATTCTACTCTTGTTTCTCTATGTTTTAATCAAATGGGATTGTATGTTTGTTTTAAATAATACTTTTGGTGTTTGTTTTCTTGTGTTGTTGAATGTGTATTATGTGATGTGAAAAGGGTTGTATAGGGATAGGCTCACCCAAAATTTGGGTAGAGCATCCCTCGTTGGGGATGGTATGGAGTAGGAACCTCCACAGGGATGTTTAATTCCTTCTTAAAAGGAGAGGCTCAAAAAGGGTATGAGTACCCATATGCAAATTGTGGAATGGTAGAAATGGTTTTTGTGGTATGGGTCTTTGGTGAAAGAGGAGTTATGGTTGAAGGGTTGTATGTGAAGAGATGAAAGTATAATAATGGTTTTATTATTGTTTTTTTTCTCCTTTGAGTTCCCACATGGAGTGCGTTGTCCACCCTCCATTCCTCATGTTGGATTTGTAATGAATCCTTAAGTTATGTGATAAGCCCCTTGGGAGGGAGTGAAATTTGTTGAATGTTTCATGTGTGTTTATATGGATTGTTGGCATGGTCTTTGTATATACCCGGTTCCCATGGTGCCTCCTAGCTTGGAGGTGGTTGGTTTTCCAACCAAAGGTTGGGAGGTGAGCTCCCCATTGGCCTCTAGAAAAAAAATTGTGTGTCTTTTGTAGATTGAAGAGACATATGAAGGCTGCAGACTTGAAGAAGCTCACAAATTTTGGAGTAGCTATGTTTCTTGTGGATATTGTTGGTGCTAGTAAGTCAAAATAAATCTGTCCTTTTGGGTTGCATGTTATAGCCTTGGAAAGGCTGTTGTATAGTATAACTTAGATTTTTTCTTTTGAGAGTGAATGTCTACATTCATACTAAGAAGGAAAATGTACGTTCATGCTTAGATGAGGATTATGGTGATTTTGTTGTAAAGCCTCTTATATCAGCCCTTTATTATCAGAAATAAAAAGGTGTGTGTAGCTGTACGTTACATTGTCTTGAAATAAAATGAATGTTAAGTTTCGGGTATATTTTATTTTGTTTATACTGTAAAAATAAAAATAGTTATATATCATTTTGTTTTGCTAGTTGAGAAAGGAAATAGAAAAAAAAGAAGAGAAAGTATGCATGAAATTATTTACTGAGTAGGGTTTTATGAACACTAGCTTACTGCTATTCAAGAAATGCAGACATAGGGAAAGTTTGCATATTGTTTTTTATAAACACATATAGTTCGGATTGACAAAGAGGTTTAACATTCCTGTTTATTTATACATGTGACAGTCTATTTGGCAATGGTATCTATGTTCATCATTGTTTTATAATTGACAGTTAACTAGAGACAAGGCAGATTACTTGCAGGCCTAAATAGCTAAATGCAGATGAAGTTGTCGATGTATTATGCTATGCATATTTGGAGCTTGGACGTAGTGGATGAAATAATACTTTCATAAATGGATTTCTCCATCAAATACTTAAAAGGAAAATTTTCAATTTATTTGTAATTCTATAAGTATCTATAGTTCACATAAATTTTGGACAGAAGTTAAGAGATAGTTGCCATCATATTTCAGTTATAGAAGCTCTTGTTATGAAAATAGGATTACGAGAATATCACAAAAGACTCTTAATGCACAACATTCACTATAGATTTATTAAATCCACTATCCGTGCATAAACAAAAATATGAAAGCTAGAATTAAATAAATTGCAACTTGTGGGATGGACAGTTAAAATAATAAGTAAAAATCTATATAGGGGGGAGAAACCAGGAGGCATATGGATCACTCAGAAAGGAGTTGCAACCCTTACAGGGATGCGGCCAGCAGAGGGTTCCTGAGCCCCCACGAAGAGGCCATCGACTCTAACGAATGCCTACGCCAACCACCAAAAAGGTTAGTAACTGGGGAATGAAGTAAGTACTGGGAAAATAAATATATAGGTTTATAATGAAGGATATATAGGTAGAATTTAGGAGGAAATGTTCAGATCTAAAATAGGATAAACACCAGAATAATCTGCAGGAGATTTAGAAGTTGCACTGGTCATACAAGCTTTATCGTAGCAGGGACCCAGGGATGGGAGAGTTGGGCCATGCGAGGAAGAAAGGAACAACGATTTATTTGATCTCTACACCTACGCCAACTCTCTGCCCTTCATGTCATGTTTTCTGTAAAGACAAAATCTGCTCTCTTTCTCAACGTTATTTGAGAAGGCAGTGCAAAAGAGCCTATCGAGGCGAGAGGCATCAAGGAAGAGATGCACACAAATGTTTCTCAGCTAAACCACCAGCTTCCCTTGATCAGATTTCCAGTAGTAGAAATGGTCACAGAGCTCCTCCTAGATGCACATCGGTGGGAGTATCGAGTAAATCCTCCAGCATTGTACAGAGAAAGAGTACAGAGATTACTATCTTGTGTAGAACGTTGTGATGAGAGTAATTGGTGCTGCTGTCAAAAGCTGAAATAGGTGAAGTGAAAAGATCCTAAAACCCACTTCCAGGTTGCAGGCTCCTTCACAAAGTATTTTATAAGCTAATTAACAACAATTGAGTATATTGAATACCTGCACTATGTATGGAATGCTGCTTGGCGCGATTGTTTTTTTCTCATGGATAAAAAGGTGCACCACATTGCATTTATTATCTCCCCTTCCATCATTGACCCTAATCTCGGGAAGTCCCATTGGCCTTAGTAGCCACTTTGTTCTTGCGTCATTAACCATAGGATGATATTATCGTCTGGCATATCGAAATGAACGCACTAATCTTTGGCGCGAACTTCTGTCATAGGATATTGTTCACGGGAAAGTAGGTTACAAAATTCTTTTGTTTGCCCAATCAGGGATCGGTCCACCAAGAAATAAGTAGCGGTTTGTAAAGTGACTGCCTTTTTATAAGATGCTACACAATATGCTAAATGTGATTCGTGATAATCACTCCTGTCAGTCATTAAGAAAAGAAAATTCTATTGGATCCGTATAATGCTGATGATATCCATGCTATCTTGGCTCAACGCTCTTTCCTCTCAAATGCCCTCGACTTTGATTTCTTAGTGGATAAAAAAAAAAAAACACTATTAAAATTGCATACTTGCTACCGACGAGAGTATTTAGTGTTCTGGAATGAAAGAATAAACTATGTAAACTCCAAATTCTTTATGCTAAACCTTCTGTTTATATCAAAGCCAACTTTTATCCTTTTTATATCATTATAGGTGGTAACCAATCAATGAAGCAGTGCCATCAACGTAAGTCTTCGGTGATGTAAAAAAAGAAAGAAGAGGAAGTCATTCTATTTCTCACAGCATTTATCTGCGATGAGGCCTAAAACTAGGCATGGTATATGGGGGCCATAGTCATAGATTATTCAAACTAAAAAGAGTTAAACATACTAAAGATAGGAGATATAAGGTTAATGTATATGCTAGGTATTAGAAAATTCCCATTGACTCCACGTATTTCTCTTATCAAGATTTAACATGATTCATGTAAACCCATGCCCTTTAGTTGTGAGATTCTTAAGAATCTATCCTTAAGAATTAAATAATTTAAAATAAGTAGTAATGGATACTATTAGTATTTTTTTAAAAGGGGACTTTTCTTTCTTTGTTTTCTTAAATTCTCCCACTAAAGTAATAGTATGCATATATGCATGAATAATTATTATTATAATTAGCCTTCGATATATCTTAATATTAATAAGATAAATAATATCATAAATAAATATTATTTAGACATGAGCAAGTAAACATATATTTTATTATATATAGGAGGGGAAAATTTAATCAAATTCTCTTTAATTAGGTGATAGGAAATAAGAAATAAATTATAGCATGGTTAATTTTAATTTTAAGATAGGGTGATACATGCATAATTGATTATTTAGTATTCTGAGGGTAGAAATCCTTATATATCAAGAAGTCTCAAGTATTTGGCTTGTTAATTTTGGAAATCTAGAAAACAAAAAAAAAAATGAACATTTTGTTGTGTTGTGTAAACTAATTTTTTTAAAACAACAAATTATCTTCTAGATAAAACATAGGTTGGACGACATGAGGGTATTGTGTCCAATGGAGGACAAATATTGGATAATGATTGGTATAGTATACTAAGAAGAGTTACAGTCCAAGTTGGCTTTATTAGAATGGTGGACCTTTTTAAGTCTTGGATTGGGTCCAACGACACAACACATTTAGGAAAATCTTTTCTAGGGAGAGAGAGACAACTAATTTGGTGCAACATCAAAATCATGTGATAGTGGAATAGCATTAGGGTGGTTGATAGTTATTTCATTACTAAGGTGATTCCATCATAGTGTGACTCTTTTGGGTGACATCAATGTGAGGATTTGTGAGCCAAGACTAACCCTAGTATCATTACCACTAAAAGGTAATTGTGAAACCTTTATAACATAGTCGATTGAACCAAATTGTTCATCGATTAAGGGTGCATGTGATAGACTTCACACATCCGATCGAGTTCTCTCTCACTCTTCACTCTTAGACAACGGGTCAGCAACGAAGTTGCACGTTCAACTCCATCTGATACATATAGTTTGCTTACCATGTGAAGCATGGTAAAGCTTGTAAGTGAGTGTTATGTGAATTGGTGCCCCAAAAAAATAGCATTTATTTTTGGGTTTATTTTTGGGCATTACATTGAGCATGGTGTTGTGTCCTATAAATCTAGAGCTACCATACATTGGCTACAACCTACATGTATGACATTCCCTACCTAGTTTGCATCCCTGGATCACAGTGAACTAACAGTGGCTACTTACACTACTTTGGCCAAAGAATTTAACACCCAGTACTTCAAGTGTAGTTCGTGTGTTCACCTACCCTTAGCTCGATTTGGTATTTGACCATTCATACTCTTACACACATAACATGCATTCCTATAAATTTATATGATAACATGACATATTGACTAACTAGGTTACACCCTTTCTCGTGGATTATCCTAACCACAGGAATAACCAAGCTAACAACCCATGTTCAAATCGACATTCCTACCAAAGTATTTCAAAGCAACAACATACCTTATACTTCCCAACTTATACAACATCTATATAATCTTAACTAAGTACCTAATACTAATGTATCCTCTCAAAATTCATTACATATAATATAGAGGTTATCCCAATTAAGGGGTATCACCAAATCTAGACTCTTTTGAGAATCACGTGCAAGCTTATCCAAAGTAAGAAAATAGACCAAGTTCATAAAAAAACATATCATGCATTAAGGACATCTTTTCCCAAACAACTTGACAATCTCAAACAATTAACATTATACATAAAGAATAGAGTGATAGAAATCAGCATGCTTGGAAATATAGCCCAATTGATAATATTGGTTTCCAAGCTCAACCTCCACAAATTCTCTTGCTACTCATTCAAGACTCAACCTATCACCAATCTCTAGCCTCTCACAAATAAACTCAAATATTGCAAATGCACAAACAATCCCTCTTCTCACAAAAGCTCCCTAAAATATGCTTGCACAAAAAACTATAGCAGAACAATGAATGAAGAAATCAGATTGGAAAAGTGTAACCAAAGATAGAGAGAATGCCCCTATTTATACAAAAATTTGAGCATCTTAATGCTACAATTAAGCTTCTAAATCTGCCACCTTCCTATTCAAATGCATCGACTAAGCTCAAGAAGAGAGAAGTGGTTGCTAAAAACTCTAACTTGCAAACACATACACAAGACCCAGCTTCATAGTTAAGAATGAGTCACTTACATCTTGTTGACAATAAAGACTAAACTCAAAAAATGCAACTTACAAGTTTCCTTATAATAATCTAAGTCGACTACCTCAACTAGCTTGTTCTAAAGACCAGGCCTCATGCTTCCACAAGCTATGTGTTGGTTTTAAAGTGCAGCAAAAGACTTTCCTTTTGTTCATTCTTTCCAGAATATGGCGCCACTTTTCATATTCATGTGCCCTTTATTCTTGTGGGTATGATAAAGTTAGCACGTTATGAGTTCATTAACGCTTTGCATATGATTTGACTCACTTTACCTTATATGTTGTTTAAAGGCATTAAGACTTAGTCTTACATGCGTTATATGCACACATGCTTAAGCTTAGCCAATTCATATTTCATGGCAATGCTTTACTTATGCGCTAAAATCTATTTTAATAAATAGTTTTGAATACTTAACAATATATTATATATATTATCTCTTATAATATATATAGATATAGATATAGATATAGATATATATATATACTTATATATATATATATATATATATATATATATATATATACTTATATATATATATATATATACTTATATATATATATATATATATATATGGGTAAACCCATAATAGTGGTGTACAATTTTTATGAGGAAGGAAATTTGAGAAAATTCTCACGCATTGAAAATTTCATGTTTTAAAGGGTTCATTCGAACTAGGGGGTTCACACGAACCCAAAAGAGGGGTTCGCTCGAACCTTGTGATGCCACGTTCCCTTATGGGGAATTTAAAAAAAGGGGGGTTCGCTTGAACCCCCCTTCGAATGAACCCCCCTTCACCCTTTTGAGCGAAGGGGGGTTCGCTCGAAACCCCCTTTTTGCCCTTCTCCCCCTCTTCCACCAAATTTTAGTAGAATTATGCCCTTCGAAGCTCGAGTCGAGGATGAAAATAGAGCATACTTCACAAACCCAACTGGAAGATGGTAGTCCTCAGAATGAGCTATCCAACGAATTAAATTTTAATATTTTTTGGTTTTATTATGCATGTGTTTTTTTAGTTTTATTAAACATAGGTTTTTCACTGAAAGTCAAGCTCTCTATTTTGCACATGTGGAAAAATAGCAGATTATCAAAATAATTTTTTTTTAAATATGTTAAGGCTGGGTATTGATGTCCTTGATCCATTAAAAAAATAAAATTGAATTTTGATACATACAAAAAAAGTTATATTGTATACAGTTCACCTATGTCTGAATTCCAATTGGTTTGACTTCAAAACTTGATTAAGGAAAAAATATTCAATAAAAAACTATGAGACCAAATGCAAGTGCTAGATATCGTAGTTACAAATCTAAATTTGAAAAAATTAGAATTTTATCCTTTATACAAAAAAAATTATGTTGTATACGGTGAGCGTCACTTTTTAAAAATGTTGTTTTCTGAAAAAAAAACCAATTTTCGTGGGAGATAGAAAAAAAGTGCAATCTGATTCCAAAAATTTTGAAAAAAATATTTTTAGAATCTATAGACAAAATGTGATGAGACTCTAGTTTTCATTATCTTTAAATTCCTCACGGTTTAGCCACTATAGGTTCCCAAATATGAAGATTTAGTTAAAAATAATAATTGCAGTGTCTAGTTTGACCAAAAATTGTAAACCACTATTGTGGGATCACCCATATATATATATATATATTAGTGTATATATATATATATTCATATTCACATGATTTATTAAATATATAATCTGTTTGCCAATTAAATATATATATCAACACATATTTAAATAATTATATATATGTATATATTTATATATGTTTATACTAATGTAATCATATACATATATATTCATATAAAATTATTTTAATATCCATACTCAAAACACATATATTTACATATTCATTGATTGATGCATATACAATCAAAACACAAATGTACATTTCCTTTATTAACAATCTACTTGGTATTGTTGTCTCCAAGGAAAACCTCTTCTCCATCATAATTTACATGTGTAAAAACCACTACTTATGAGGATTCATATGGTAGGAGCAACCCAAATTAATGAGTCAAGTATTATCACTAATAATGTGTTACACCCCATTGTGTTATTACCTATTTACTGTTACCTTGTTGAGTTAAAATGCTTTAATATATGATTGTTTTTGTATATGAATCTTGATCATGTATAATGTGATGAATGAATGTGCAACTCAATATGATATTTTAATGTTTAGAAGATGAATATATATGATGCATATAAATATATTGTTATTAGCTAATTATTGATGTGATGTGCTAAATTGGATGTAAGAATAGATTTGAACCTTCAAAAGAGAGGGGGAGTATCACTCAAGAGAATAACTTGGTCTTATAACCCTTAATGAGCCTAATTGAGCATACACACACTCATGACTTCGTTTGGTCTAGTTGAGTCAATATAAGTTGGGGAAGAGGTAAGAAATATTCAATCTTGGTTTGGGAGAAAGTTTTATATTGGTTTGTGGTTAGTCTTTGAATGTTCTTGTTTGCGGATATGTGATTGAGTCTTTGTGAAAAGTATAAGTTATCTTTCGTGTATTCATATTTATATATTAATCAATAGGGTTTATACATGTAATGTCCCCTTATTAAAATTAGGCTAGCTTGACCTAGAAACATAAAATGCATAGGTTAAGATAAGGGATTTTGTATTTACCAATCAATTAACTTGTAAGTGAAACTTTCCTTTAGGACCTACACACATCATGCATACCAAACAAATACCACTCAAATCCTTGATCATAGTTATATTAGACAATTCAAGTTGTACATATTAAGAATAAGGCAGATGCATTGCTATCCTAGTGTATTTAAATGAAAACATCACATTTATATAATCCTATTACTATGCATTGAATGGATTTTCATTCTTCTCTCTTTCCTAACCCCAACGAAGGATGGTAGAATTACTGTGCCAAGGGCATGTGAAATAGTCTCCAAGTGGACTCCCTCAAGGTTTCCTACCTATCTTGGGACCATCCATCAAGTGACTGAATTACTCCACCTCTACCTCCACAAACTCCCTATCCTCAAATGGGTATTAGCGAAAGTGAGTATGCTCAAAAATCCATTCTTATATTAAAGAATCATAATTGCTTTCAGGCTCAATAATTGCTGCAAGCATCATTATTGGATAATCATACATAATATATATATTCTATTTAAGGATCTATATATAATTATTCCTAATTGATTGACGATAATTACCTTTGCATATATATTGATCAATTATCAAATGTTAATATCTACATTAATATTTTTATCAATATCAAATATTAATATCTTTATCAATTACCAAATATTAATATCTTTATCAATTACCAAATATTAATATCTTCATTAATATTTATTAATATCATAAATTTATCAATTATCAATTCCTAATATATTTATCAATCATTAATATTTGCATTCATAACATATTTAACAAATATTATTTTCTAAATAAATAAAACAATTTATCACTATTGATTTAGAGTTAAGAGGATACTCACCTAATACTTACCACTTTGATCTGTAGAAACCATTTCCTCCTCTCCTTTTTTCCAGTGATTCTATATAGACTCATTATCCTTCCTTCCTTCCCATTCCATCCTTATTTTCTAATTCATATATTTGTCATAAAATTTGGTTGTATTCCATTATATATTTTTTCCTTGATGAAACTTATTCTTCTTTACTGTTATATCTTTATTTTTGCACTCAGAAATATATAAGAATTTTATTTATTTATTTTATTCCCCATGATATATATATATGCACCAATCAATGAATATATTGATGCATAAACATGAATACACGAAAGAGAACTTATACTTGTCACAAAGACTCAATCACATATCCCCAAACAAGAACATTCAAAGACTAACCACAAACCAATATAAAACTTTCTCCCAAACCAAGATTGAAGATTACTTACCTCTTCCCTGTTGATGTTATTAGCAACTTAGGGCTGCACTTCCATCGCACACACTTCAAGGAGATAGCATAAATTAAATGATAGCCTTCTGGCTATTTAATTTATATTGCTAATGTATGATAAACATAAAAGGGCCGACCCTATAATGGTTCGCATGTTTTGTTTATTCATTGGGCCGACCTACATTGTAATTAATATATTTATATTATTCTCCCAAGGGAGCCGACCTAATTGAGGAGGTACCTCATTTGTATAAATACAAGGTCATTCCTTGTCATTTCATCAATCAAGTTCATTAAGCATATTCGCATCTAGAGAAGAAGTTCGCATACTAGTAGTAGCAGTCCAATTTCAAGGAAGAACATTTTAAGTTGTATCTTTTGCATCTAGGAGAGGTGGGACTTCATTGTATCTATTATTGGCCATTGTTGGGCCTAAGTTGTAAGCAGATTTCTGCTCTTGTTCTATATTATATAAGAGGGTTAAATTTGTTGGGTTTTTCTCCCTCAAGAGGAGGGTTTTCCCAAGGTATCTTGTTGTGTTTATTATCTTATGTGTTGCAATATTTTAAGTATTTTTTTTTATATGATCTGATCTAAGAAACACTAACATGGTATCAAAGTGGGTTTGAAAAGATCGTGATCAAATTTATTTTGCAGCACTCTCTTTAATCTTTTTCAGTCTATCTCCTATTTAAAATTTCAAGATGGTGAATGGTCTGAAAATCGAGGATAGGCTCAAAGGAGTTTCTAACTACACATCATGGAGGTTCAGGACCATGCTCACATTAGAAGAGAATTACTTGGCTAAGTTTGTGAAAACAAAAGTTCCTGAACCTGAGGAGGAAGAAGAGAAGTTGCAGTGGAGGAAGAAGAGAAGTTGCAGTGGAGGAAGAAAGATACTAGGGCAAATAAAGTGTTGGTTGATTTCATCAAGGATCATGTTGTACCGATTATCTTCAAGTTGGATACAGCAAGGGAGATGTTTACAACTTTGGAAGAGATGTATGAAATCAACAACACCAGTCGAGCACTTGCACTGAAGCAACAACTTCATCATGTGAAAATGGCGAAAGGAGAATCTGTAATTACTTACTTCATGAGGATTTCAGAGATAAGAGATCAACTCTCTACAATTGGTCACATGATTGATGACAAAGACTTGACTATGCTTGCTCTCAATGGTCTTCCACTTTCATGGGAGTCGTTTATTCAAGGAATCAGTGCAAGATCTAAACTTCCCAAGTTTGATCTGTTGAGGATCAACTGCATTCAAGAGGAGTCGAGACAAACGACTAGAGGCATTGGTCAAAGTTTAAAGAATGAAGAAATACATGTTCTCGCCTCTCATTCGTCGAAGAAAGGAAAAGGTTGGAAGAAAGGGTACTTCAAAAGGATTTGAGAGAATGGAAATGATGGTGCTCTTGCCTTCAAAAGAAAATGAGACTTATCCAAGATTCAATGTTTTCGTTGTGACAAGTATGGCCACTTTGCAAAGGAATGTCCTCTCAGACCTAAGCAGCAAGTTGCCACTGCAAATGTTGAAGAAGTTGCTCCGCAGAAGGACTCCAGTGATTATCTGTTCTATTCGGCCTTGTCAAGCAATGTATCTATCGATGCCAACACTTGGCTGATTGATAGTGGTGCCTCTAGGCACATCACCGGTTTCAGGGGTCATCTTTCAAACTTAGTGGAGAGTGACTCTAGTAAACAAGTCATTATTAGAGACGATGCTAGATATTCTGTGAAAGGAGTGGGAAACTCCTCTCTTCACTTGGATTTCGGGATTTCATTAGAGTTGAATGATGTACTGTTCATTTTAGGCATAAAGAGGAATCTTGTCTCCATTTTAGCATTAGAAGACAAGGGTTATCAAGTTGCATTTTCTAAAGGCAAAGTTCTTATATGGGCAAAGAACTCCAACTTCAAAACTACTCAAGTGATTGGAGTTAGACATGAATGTATTTACAGGCTATGCACTTGTCTCCTTCAAGCTCTTGTGCATAACTCTTCCAACATATGTGATCTCTGGCATCGAATATTGGCCCACATTCACTTTCGAGCACTACCTATCATGGAGAAGATGGTCACCGGTCTTCCGAAATTCAACCAGGAACATGAAGGTACATGCAAAGGATGCGCCCTAGGAAAGAATACAAAAGGTACGTTTCATTCCAGTGAAAGTAGGTCTAAATGTATTCTTGATCTCATTCATTCTGATTTATGTGGTCCAATGTCTATTGCATCTTCTAGTGGTTTCTTGTATTACATTATTTTCATTGATGATTACTCTAGAAAGACTTGGATTTATTTCTTGAGATCTAAAGAATCTGAAGAGGTATTAGAAAGATTCAAAGAATTCAAAACACGGGTTGAAAACCTATCTGGGAAAAGGATCAAGGTTTTGAGATCCGATAATGGTGGAGAGTATACTTTTGGTACCTTTTGTGATTTCTGCATTGAAGCAGGGATTAAGAGGGAGTTCAGTGTTCCCTATAATCCACAACAAAATGATATTGCTGAAAGGAAGAACAAGTCTATTGTGGAAGCAATAAAAGCTATGATCCATGATCAAGATCTACAAATCTCTGTCTAGGCTGAGGCATCTAGGACAACCGTCTATGTTCAGAATAGGAGTCCCCACAGGATATTGGAGAATAAAACTCTTGAAGAAGCATTCTCAGGGGTGAAACCAGAAGTCAGTCATTTGAGGATCTTTGGTTGTCTAGTGTATGTTCATATTCCAAAGGAAAAGAGAACAAAGTTAGAACCTTCTGGCAAGAAGGGAATTCTTATAGGTTACAGCGAGACATCAAAAGCCTACAAAATCTACATACCGGGACAGAAGTCTATTGAGATTAGTAGAGATGTCACATTTGAGGAAGATGTTGCATTCAAAAGATCCAAGGGCACTCCTATGGAGATCAATGAAGAAGAACCTCCTCAAGATATGGAAGTTGACCATATTCCTGAGAATCAGAAGGAGGTTCTAGAATCTAAAGAAGATGATGATCCAGTTGAACCCTTGGATCCTACTAATGGGCCTTTAGATATTGTGTTTGGAAAGAAAAGACCTCTTTGGGCTCGAAGGACAATGCAGGAGGCATAAATCTTTGCAGCCCCAAGAGGAGCTTTTAGAGAAAGCAAGAGACCTCACAAGTTCTCTAGTTATGTCACCTTGATGAGTCAGATTATTGAGTCAGAGCCTTCAATTGTTGAAGAAGCTTCTAGTCAATAAGTATGGAAAGATGCCATGACCGAGGAGTATTAGTCCATACTTAAGAATGATGTTTGGGATATAGTTCCTAGACCCAAAGGCAAATTTGTGGTGTCTTCTAAATGACTCTTCAAGATCAAGCATGCTACTGATGGGAGCATTGAGAAGCACAAGGCAAGATTCATGGCTAGAGGGTTCTCACAAAAAGAGGGAGTTGAATATGAAGAAACTTTTGCTCCTGTGGCTCAATATACATCCGTCAGAACCATCATTGCTATTGTTGCATCTAGAGGATGGAAGATTCACCAAATGGATGTAAAGACAGCCTTTCTGAATGGTGTAATGGAATAAGAAGTTTACATTGAGCAACTCGAAGGATTTGAGGTGCAAGGGAAGGAGTCTCGTGTTTGCAAGCTGAAGAAGGCCTTGTATGGTCTTAAGCAAGCTCCTCATGCTTGGTACGAAAGGATTGCATTTCTCTATTGAGAGAGATTTGAGGTGTAAGCCCTCGGTAATGTATTTCTCTATTGAGAGAGATTTGAGGTGTAAGCCCTTGGTAATGCATTTATCTATTGAGAGAGATTTGAGGTGCAAGCCCTTGGTAGTGCATTTCTCTTCGAGATTTTAGGTGAAATCCCTTGTTTCCATCCTCTGGGAGAGCCATGGTGGATTTCATGTGTGTGACTCCATGACAACATCACGTGAGGGAATCCATGATGATTTACTTGTACTTGTGTTTCACCCTCTGAAGGAGCCATGGTGAAAGTCACATTGAGGTGACAACATCACATTAAGTGATGAGCACTTGTACATACCATCTATGTAGGTAGCCATGATGGTTGATATCACGATGAGGTGATATCTTATTTTTTTTCACATTGAGATGATGTGTCTTGTGCAGGTGGAAGTATCATCCCTAGCTAAGAGGGAGTGTTGATGTTATAAGCAGCTTAGGGTTGCACTTCCATCGCACACACTTCAAGGAGATGGCATAAATTAAATGATAGCCTTCTGGCTATTTAATTTATATTGCTAATGTATGATATACATAAAAGGGCCGACCCTATAATGGTTCGCATGTTTTATTTATTCATTGGGCCGACCTACATTGTAATTAATATATTTATATTATTCTCCCAAGGGAGCTGACCTAATTGAGGAGGTGCCTCATTTGTATAAATACAAGGTCATTCCTTGTCATTTCATCAATCAAGTTCATTAAGCATATTCACATCTAGAGAAGAAGTTCGCATACTAGTAGCAGTAGTCCGATTTCAAGGAAGAACATTTTCAGTTGTATCTTTTGCATCTAGGAGAGGTGCGACTTCATTGTATCTTTATTGGCCATTGTTGGGCCTGAGTTGTAAGTAGATTTCTGCTCTTGTTCTATATTATATAAGAGGATTATTTGTTGGGTTTTTCTCCCTCAAGAGGAGGGTTTTCCCAAGGTATCTTGATGTGTTTATTATCTTATGTGTTGCAATATTTTAAGTACTTTTTGTTATATGATCTGATCTAAGAAACACTAACATTCCCAAACTTATATTGACTCAACTAGACCAAACAAAGTCGTGAGTGTGTGTATGCTCAATTAGGCTCATTAAGGGTTATAAGACCAAGTTCTTCTCCTGAGTGATACTCCCCCTGTCTTTCAAAGTTTCAAATCTATTCTTGCATCCAACTTAGCACATCACAACAATAATTAGTTTATAACAATATATTTATATGCATCATATATATTCATCTTCTAAACATTAAAATATCATATTGAGTTGCACATTCATTCATCACATTATACATGATCAAGATTTATATACAAAACACAATCATATATTAAAGCATTTTAACTCAACAAGGTAACAGTATTAAATTATGATGGAGAAGAGGTTTTCCTTGGAGACAACAATACCAAGTAGATTAATAATAAAGGAAAGGTACATTTGTGTTTTGATTATTGAAGGGTTAAAACCCCTAATGATGATTTTTATATTCTAGTACTTGCAAGAAATTTACTTTCTTTATCCAAGTTAAATGATTGTAATACGCATGTGACATCTAGCAAGTATAGTTTTAGGTTGGTAAGAGGTAACTTGATGGTCACTAAAGAATATTAAATTCAGACCTTGTTTAGGCTAAATGAATTTACATTTTATAATTCTACCAATGTAACTATCATTAAAAATGCATGTGTGTGGTGGCACCAATGTTTGGGTTACATAATTGAAAAAGGTCTTAGGACCATTCTTAATAAAAAGTTAGTTCATGCCTTTTTTATTATTCCATTGGGAAAAAAAAAATTATGTGAGCATCATGTGTTTAGAAAACACAATAAACATTTTCTTGTGGCAAGTAATGGAGAGATTGTTAGAAATCATTAATTCAGATGTGTTTGGTTCAGTGGATGTGGGTTCTATGGGCACACCTTTTCATTATATTAATTCATCAAAAATTCTACTAGATACATGAATTTATTTTGTGCATTAAAAATCCAAAGTTTTCACCAAGTTTAAGGAGTTTAAAGCTTTAATGAAAATAAAATGGATTCTAAGATAAGGGTGTTCAAATCTAAAAATGGTAATGAATATTGATCCATAGAATTTAATTAATTTTATAGGAATGTAGGTATTTTTCTATATAAGACTACATCTTACACTCCCTAAAAAATGGGGTAGCAAAAAGAATGCACCAAACCTTAATTGAAAGATCTGGAAGTATATGAAATGGTATGTAGCCAAATTAGTGATTTTGGCTAGAGGCTATAAGTATTACTTGTTATTTGATTAACTTATCTCTTTATTCAACTCTTGAAAAACTCCTTATGAAGTGTGCATAGGTAAGAAGCCTTCAATTTCACATTTAAACATATTTGGTTGTGAAGCTTATGTTTATGGAACTCATGTGATTTAAACTAGATCCAAAATCTTAGAAACACGTCTTAATTGGCTACAATTATATGTTAAACATTATAAGATTTGGAATTCTTTAACCAAAAGAAAAATATGGAACAAAAATAGTGCACTTCAATTAAAATATGAAAATTAGGAAGATATGCATGTGGAAGAATAGTTATATGGATCAAAGGATGGAGAAGAATCAGAGGTTTTAGATGAGAGTTTAGATAATCATGTGCAAGATGATCACATATAAAAATAGGTAGAGCCCATTACTCCTACCTTGAGGAGATCCACAAGACAAAAACATATACTTAATGAGAATATCCAACTAGAATTTTCTTGTGTATTTGTTTTGTTGAGTGTTGATGATGAACCTAGATCTTTTAGGGTGGCTCTCTCTTTAGAGGATGGTGATTCTTGAATGCATGCAATGTAAGAGGATATGATATCCTTGGAAAATTATGACACCTAAGATATGATTAGCTTGTTTGAGGGAAGAAAGACCATTGGTTGAAAGTGGGTGTACAAAAATAAATTCAATTCAAATGGTTAGTTAGATTTCTACAAGGCCAGACTGGTGACCAAGGATACTCCCAAAGAGAGGGGTTTTATTTCAACTAATTTGTATCTCTTGTTTCTAATGTATCTTCTATTAGATTCCTTTTATATATTTCTATAGCTTGTAATTTTGAGATTGAGAAAATATATGTTAAAATTAATTTCTTGCATGGGGATTTGAGGAGGATATTTATGGGTGAGTGCACAAATATGGTTCCCAAAAAGGGGACTTAAGTGGACAGCTTTTTTTCTGAAATCAGGAAATACTGACCTTGGACGTGAAATTGAGGATGGTTACACTCAAAATTTTGAGATGGAACAAAAACAAGGATCGAAGTGCTCTGAGTCTACTTTCTAAAATACTAATTTATTTTTAAAATGGTTTATATTAAGGGGTTCAAAAGAGGGACGTACAAAAATTGGTGTTTTTTTTGCTAGAAAAAACATAAAATAGCAACTCTTGTACGACCCTCGTACGGTGAACTTTTTTTTAGTATTTTTAAAATTGAAATGGTCAGAAGTTAGCTAACAGTATGTAGTTGATGCACGATTTTTCTAATAATTTTTTAATGAATATTTAATTTTTTACTAATTTTCGAAGTGGACATTTCCTGAAAAACAGAATTTTGGCTATGCTACCCCTACAAATTTTGGAAACTAATTGAATTTTTTTAATTTTATTTTTAAAATTTGTAGAATGGATTCTAGTTTATAAAAATATATTTTATTTAAAAATTCAATGAACGGTTAATTTATAACGAAAAAAATACCAAACACTAGTTTTTGGAAAAAAAAGACATACAAATAAAATAAATTATGGATGAAAGGCTCAACATTTTCAGAAAGTGAAAAAAATTACATCGTTGGATAGCTAAGAGAGAACCCAACATTACCCATGTGTTTCATTTTTTCGATATTGAACCATGTGCAATCCTGACGGTGAGCACGAACTCGATTATGTGAAATATGGTAGATTTTTTAAAAACACGTCTCTAGTTGTTGGGAATGCCTTCCAATCCTTTGGGTTGGTATTCCAAGGAAAATACAAAGCCTAAGGCTCAGGAATTTCCAAAGCAATATATAACGCAAGCGTGCTATAATGTGCTCGCGTTATATTTCAGTTTTGACATTGTTTTTGCTTCTGCGGGAAACATGTCAACTAAGACATAACGCGAGCACGTTATAACGCGCTTGCGTTATGTCCTCCTTTATGTTAAATGCCAATATATTGAATGTATGCTGATATATTTGTATGTTTGTATGTACATGTATGCTTGTATGTCATGTATGCATGCTTGTATGTATGTATGTATGCTTGTATGTATCAATGCATATATATTGTATGTATGTATGTAAGATTGTATCTACACATGTATGTATGTATTTACGTATGTATTTAAAGGGAGGGAGAATTTAGAGAGAGAGAGTCTGGAGAGATGGAGAGGGGATGGAAGTGAGAGTTTAAGAGAGAGGGAGTGGGAGTGGGAGAGAAGGGGTTGGAGTGAGAGGAAATAGTTAGGTAGGGTGGGAGGGATAGAGGGAGGGAGAGAGAGAGGGGGGGTGAGAGAGAGAGAATTGAGAGAGATGGAGAGAGAGAGAGGGGGGGAGAGAGACCGAGAGAAAAAGAGAGTTATGTAGGTAGGGTTCCAAAGGGAGAGACTTGAGAGTGTGAGGAGGGTGAGAGGGAGAGACTTGAGAGATAGGTAGTGAGAGGGAGTGTGAAAGAGAGGGAGTGAGAGAGAGAGGGAGTGGGAGAGAAAGGGAGTGAGAGTGAGAGACCTAAGAGAGGGAGAGGGTGTGGGAGGGAGTGACCTAATAGAGGTAGAGAAAGAGGGGGGTGGATAGAGAGGGACTTATCTAGGTAGGGTGGAAGGGATAGATAGAGAGAGGGGAGAGAGATAGAGAGAGTTACTTAGGTAGGTTTCTAGAGGGGGAGACCTGAGAGAGATGGGGGGTGAGAGGGAGAGACATGAGAGAGAGGGAGAGAGAGGGAGTGGGAGAGAGTGGGATAGAGTGGGAGGGACATATAGAGAGATGGATAGAGGAAGCGAGAGAGGGTGGTAGGGATTGATTGAATGAGAGGTACGTAGAAAGAGGGAGACGGTAGATAGAGACAATTATAGAGGGTAGGAGGGAGGGAGGGAGGGAGAGGTGATAAGTATAGATAGAGATAAAGTGATAGGGTTTGAGGGTATAGAGTTGAGATATTAGGGTGGAGGACCTATAGGGTTGATGGTTTCTAGGGTATTAGGGTTTAAGGTTTGAGGGTTGAGGGAATAGGGTCGATAGTAGAGGGTATTCGGTTGAGGGTATAGGGTATAGGGTAGAAGGTTTAAGGGTTTAGGGTTAAGGGTTTACTTGGTTGAGGGTATAGGGTTTAGGGTATAGGTTTGAGGGTATATGGTTGAAGGATTAGGTTTAGGATCCAATGTAAGGGTTAGAGGGTATAGGGGTAGAGGGTTTAAGGATTGAGGGTTAAGGGTTGAGGGATTAAGGGTTGAGGGTTGAGAATTAGGGGTAGAGGGTAGAGGGTAGAGGGTTTAAGGGTTGAGGGTTGAATATTGAGGGTTTAAGGTTGAGGGTTGAGGGTTGAGGGTATAGGGTATAGGGTTGAGGAATTAGGGTTGAGGGTCCAATATATAGGGTAGAGGCTATAAGGGTTGAGGGTTTAGGGATTAGGGTAGAGAGTTTTCTTGGATTTAACGGTGTAAGGGTTGAGGGATTAGGGTTGATGGATTAGGGTTTAGGGTAGAGAGTATTGGGTTGAGGGTAGAGGGTAGAGGGTAGAGGGTTTTAGAGTTTAGGGTTTAAGGGTTGAGGGTTGAGGGTCAAGGGTTTAGGGTTGAGTGTTTAAGGGTTGAGAGTTTAAGGGTCAAGAGGGTTGAGGGATTAGGGTTGAGGGTAGAGGGTAGAGGATTGAAGGTAGAGGGTAGAGGGTTTACGAGTTAGGGTTTAAGGGTATAGGGTTTAGGGTTGAGGGATTAAGAGGCTATAGAGTAGAGGGTATAAAGGTTGAGAGATTAGGGTTTAAGGGTTGAGGGTTAAGGGTTTAGGGTTAAGGGTTTACTTGGTTGAGGGTAGAAGGTTTAGGGAATAGGTTTGAGGGTATATGGTTGAAGGATTAGGTTCAGTGTCCAATGTAAGGGGTGGAGGGTATAGGGGTAGAGGGTTTAGGGTTTAA
>CM021103.1:150272482-150309563 GCA_007115665.2 Sequoiadendron giganteum | reverse complement strand
CCTCTCCCTCCCTCTCTCCCTTCCTCCTCCCTTTGCCTCCCTCCCTTCCTCCCTCCCTCTGCCTCCCTCCCTTCCTCTCTCTCCCTCTTAGACAAAGAGGGAGAAAATAAATATATTAAGAAAACCATATTTCATATAACGCGTGCACGTTTTGAAGTAGAGATGCTACGTTTTAGGAAGAAATAACGTGAGCGCGTTTTGTATTCCACTAAAAACGGTAAAAAAATTGAATATACCCATGATGTCAAGGCCCACAGTCTGCATATTCTCCTGATTTTGTGCATGCTCTGACAAAAAGTATCCTTTTGATGATTTTGTGAAGTGTGCAAGCATGTTTTTCAAATTCCATCACATTTTCCATGATCTTTCTACCACCTTTGCATGAAATAGAAGATTTTCCACATTGAAAGACATATAATATCAATTGAAGTTTGAATTCCATTGAAAACTGATATATAATTGAAGTTTGGAGGGGAAAAAACTTTTGAACAAGTCAAATTGTTGTGGAGTTTTAAGAAAGAAGAAGTTAAGCCTACATAATTGGGTTGAACTCCTCCATTTGAAAGTATGGTTTTTTAGGTATGTGAAGTCTTTACACATTTTCTTTCATTCTATTATGGCTTGCTTTCAATTTTGTTTGTCATTATAACCTTACGTTGTCAATGCACATTTTAAACCTCCTAATGATTCCCATACATGGAAATTGTCTTTAATGACCCTCTTACGACATGCATATACCTAAAATTGAATCAAATTTCAAAATGGAAGCATAGATTGTCAAGGTGCTCCTGCACCACAAACTTATCAAACACTCACAATTCCATTACACTCATTATGATTGTAACTTACATGATATTTATCTTATTTCCCTTCAAACTCAACTCCCCCAACGTATCTAACTATTTTTGTAACTTCTTAACTAACTTGTCTCTTCACAACTTTGCCAAAAAACTCATTTTTTTGCAAATGTCTATGCTTCCATTTTGAGCCTATCTTGCAATCATGGCATGCCACGTTACCACTTTTCTTTAAGGTATTTTGGATTGAAAAAAATCATGTCACATTTGTCTATGCTAGGTTAACTTTTGTACAGGATGATTGTAAGTATTATTTAAATGAAGCCTTGAATGACATATATTTTTCAATTAACTTGAATGGATACATTTCTTAGGAACTAATATTCATCTCATTACCATGGTACAGATAAAATTATCCACCTTGCCGAAGAAAAAGACAAAGAGGAAACTAATAGACAAAGAGAATGAAACCTTCAAAGAAAATGAGAGAGTTCAGGTGGCAGCATATCGTGAAAAGAAGAAATTGGAAACGATTGATGAAAATAAGCCAATTGAAGAGGAACCTCAACCATCAAAAAAAGAACAAGAATTGGCAGCACAAAAGGAATGAATGTGAAATCATCGTCATAAGACAGAAATTTAGATACAGTAGTTGGAGACACACCCTCTACGACAAGTGAATATGAAGGGACACCATTAAGCACAAGTGAATATGGAGGGACACCATCTAGCAGAAGTGAATATGGATGAACACCATCTAGTGCAAGTGAATATGGAAGGACACCATCTACCTCAAGTGAATATTACTGGACACCATCCAACACATCTCAAGTTGAGAGTACATCATCACTCGGATTTGACGAAGAAGGTATGCCATCATCCCCATGTGAACCTCAAGGTATGTCTTCTTCTCCACCCTTGATTGAAGGTACGCAATCTATCCCACCTCAATTAAATATTGATGAAATTCCTAATGTTGAAATGTATGTACCTAGGAGAACACCACCTAGAATTTTGCGTAGAAAGCCAAAGTATTTGATTAATATTGATGATGATATTTTGCAGCACATGGAAGGTAAGATTTCAACATGCACTTGTAGAAGATATGCTGATAAGATTTGGGAATGATTCTTTGAAAGACTAAATGAGACTGCAAGATGTCAACTATTTGTTGAAATGATGCAGGGTGTAAAGTATAGGAACATCATGAAGACTCTTGGGTTGAGAACATCAAATGCATCGAGTGAAGACACTATTATGAAGAATCTAATGGATTCTTATGAGAGTGTGGGTAAGACCTCACGCTCAAAGGATAGTAATGTCACCCAACATTTCATTACATCAACTTTGGTAAGCTATCAAACAAACAGAGCTCGTCTCATTAAAAAGATGAGTGAACACACAAGAATTAGTAGAAAAACTTTGTCAAGAGCCATTCAAAGGTGGCAAAGAATTGAGGGCAATGAGTCAAATGAATTATGGGCATTCTCGGGGAGACTGTCACAAAAAGATAAAGAACTTGTTGAAGCCTTGAGAACACTAATTGAAGAGTATTGGAAGAATAACACAAGGCCATCTTTGAATCAAAGGGATGTGGTAAGAAGAAGAATCTGTAGTCAGAATCGTGAGTCACATCAAAGAATTTTTTGGATATGACTCAAACTTGAAAATGATTATCCTCAAATTAGTATTTCTCAAAGACTATTTGAAATTATTAAACCTTTTTATGTTAATATAAATCACACACACACTACTTGTTGTTGTAGACTACATATTGAATTTTCTAACCATTATGATTTTTATCGTTCTATATGTGTAGATTTGCATACTAACGATGTTTTTCAGGATTGTGGCATAGAAGCCCCACCAAAATCTTCAAGAGAGTTCGTATCAAAAAAATTATGTGAAATAGAGGATGGCCAAATATTCTACAAGACAACATGCTTGGATGGTTCATGTGAGAGTTGTTGTGGCTTCCAACGTATGCCAATATGTCAACATATGGAAAACACAGATGAGGTGGGACAAAAACTAGTAGAGTTCGGGAAGTATAAAACAGTGGCATATGCTACAAAAGATGGGTCTCAAGAAAAAAGGTGTGATTTGGTTATTGAGAAGATTCCAGTGTACCAGTTTATGTCCATGTTCATGACAATATACTGTCTGAGTATGCAATGCATACCCAAAGAGCCCGATGGTTGGACACATAATTCAAGCTATACAAGGACACCTTTCCAATTGGAAGCATAGTATCAGTGGTTTAAATTCCATATCGTTATCTTACTTTGTACTATATTCATAATGTTGACAAATTTCAAGATATTTTTTGCACATATCAATGCAGGGCATGTTTGTGTAGTTATTGTAAATGAAGACAATGAAGAGGGAATAGACTATTACTTGTGTCATTGTGTTGAGGCCAAAAAAAAATTGGAGACCCCAGTTATAGATGGAGAAAACATTGAATACCCTACAGGCTCAGTTTTGGTTACTGTAACATGGCTTAAAAGGTACCCACATTCGAGTGTTAAACATTGGCTATTTCAGGACTTTGACACGCATCGTAAGATTCTTCATTACTCGAACCTTGTCGTGGCATCTAATGTTTTTTTGACCAAAAATGGGGGTAGATCTTTGAAGAATACCTTGTGGAAGGTCTGTGAGTCTGACCATGAGGCAATACTTGACACAATAAAGAGTAGAGTAGACCGAATGGTTCGTTGGATTAATTTATAAGTATATGCACATTGGTTCTTATTAATTTATACTTGTATGCACATTAATTTGTTTGATGCCAATGCTATCATCTTCTTTTACTTTGTGTATTTGTAAGTAACATACTAAACGGTGATTGGTGTCCCCTTGCAAAAAATGCAGATATATGAGCCATCCAAGAGAATGTTAGCCAGAAAAGTAATGCAACATCCTTATTTTGATGATCTTGACAAATCTCAATCATGATTTTAAGCCATTATAAAAGTGTGTGCAAAGCTTGGTGAGGGACTTTCAAGTTATTCATTTGAAGTTAACCTTATCACGAGCAACTATGATGTAGACATTATAAGAGCATCTGAAATTTGAACTTACTTTATTCATGAGAGGCGTTGTGTGCAATAGGTATGTTGGAATTCCCAGTGAAGATGTGTGACTAGGAGTGACTAAGTTGTGAGACCTGTATGTCTAGCTATAAGTTCCTTCCATCTATTTTTATTTCATTTCCATTTTGGATGCTCTTTCTTTTTCTCTTTTACTTTGCGTATTTGTAAGTAAACTACTAAAAATTGATTGATCTCTCGTTGCAGAAAATGCTAATTTATGAGCCATCAAAGAGAATCTCAGCCAAAAAAGCAATGCAATATCCTTATTTTGATGATCTTGAAAAATCTCAATTTTGATTTCAAACCATTATAAAAGAGCGTGTGAAGCTTAGCGAGGGAATCTAAAGTTATTCAATTGAAGTTAACCTCATAATGAGCACCTATGATGTAGACATTTAAAGAGAATCTCGAATGTATGAGTGAAATTGTAAAAGATCTATGAGAACGAAGTACCTAAGGCATTGTAATGAGATTTACTTACATAGTGAGATTTACTCAAATATTATAATTTTGGAGTTCATGTTTGGTGCAGTAGCACCTTGTTCTGTAAATGCCTTCAATAGGCAAATTTGAAAAATTTGAGTTTTTAAATGTAAACAATGTGAAAAAGGTCATGTAAAGGTCATATGTAATGTATTCAAAGTCTCAAAGAGGTCATTAGGTGATTAGAGAAGTGATATAAAGCATGTAAGGTCGAATTAGGATGTTTTAGGTGTGTGTGTGTTTATTTATGCAGGGGAATTCAAGAAACAAAGGAACATACCTTTAAACATTCAAGAACCCCCTTAACTTTTTGAGGCAGCAATTATCATGTATCCAAACCCTTAGATCCGCAATTTGTCTCAGGACAAACTCACTCCACCATACCAAACCAAAACCCTTATTTTGCGCTAGTATAAGGAGGGTTTATTGAAAGGAATGGTTCTACACCTTACCAAAATATGCCACCACCTTAGACCTTCTTAAAATCACCTGAAAAAACTCAAAAGACAATCACCTAACCTCTACATGCAATATTTTATCAAACCCTAGGGTGAAACCTCATTTTTCATGCCCTTTTCCATCAAAATCTACAAGGGCAGCAACACAAACCCCATAAAAATGATTCCATTTCACTTAGAAATTTCTCATCTAATCCAACATGATAGTGTTGGGCCCCTCTATAAAAACCTCTCTCAGTATTGGCTATCTCAGAGTGGTTTTCCCGTGGCGGTGGATTTTCACTTGATGGAAAAAGTGTCAAATTCAAGTTGTGCAAAGTTGCAAAGTGGTGCAACTTTCGCTCTGCAACTCGTGTGACCAAACTAACTGCTCCAACATGTCTGAATAGGTATTTTTACGCTAGGAATGGTCCTCTTTCGCACCGAAACACATGGAATCGCTCTGAGCTATGTTCCACCAGATCGATCCCTTAAGGGTCCAAATTGCAAAATGGCTGCAAACTTCAGCATGCTATTACTCGGATACTATGATTATTAGAAACTTCTCATATAATCCTATAGGATCACATTGGGCCCCTTTACAAAAACCTCTCTTGGTTTTGGCTATCTCAAAGTGGTTTTCCTGTGGCGGCGAATTTTCACTTGATGGAAAAAGTATCAAATTCAAGTTGTGCAAAGTTGCAAAGTGGTGCAAATTTTGCTTTGCAACTCGTGTGACCAAACTAACTGCTCCAACACATATGAATAGGTATTTTTATATTATGCATAGTTTTTTTTTGCACCGAAACACGCAGAATCGCTTCAAGCTACGTTCCACCGGATTGATCCCTTAAAGGTCCAAAGTGCAAAATGGTTGCAAAATTCAGCATGCTATTACTTAGATACCGTGATGCTTAGAAACTTCTCATCTAATCCTACAGGATTGCGTTGGGCCCCTCTACAAAAACCTCTCTTAGTTTCGGCTATCTTGGAGTGGTTTTCCCGTGGCGGCAAATTTTCACTTGATGGAAAAAATGTCAAATACAAGCAGTGCAAAGTTGCAAAGTGGTGCAAATTTTTCTCTGCAACTCGTGTAACCAAGCAGACTATTCCAATGCATCCGAATAGGTATTTTTATGCTAGGCATGGTCCTCTTTCACACCGAAACACGCGGAATCACTCTGAGCTATGTTCCATCGGATCGATCCCTTAAGGGTCCAAAGTGCAAAATGGCTGCAAATTTCAACATGCTATTACTTGGATACCGTGACACTTAGAAACTTCTCATCTAATCCTACAGGGTTGCGTTGGGCCCATCTACAAAAACCTCTCTCGGTTTTTCCTATCTTAGAGTGGTTTTCCCATGGCGACGGATTTTCACTTGATGGAAAAAGTGTCAAATTCAAGTTGTGCAAAGTTGCAAAGTGGTGCAACTTTCGCTCTCCAACTGGTGTGACCAAAATAACTGCTCCAAAGCATCTAAATAGGTATGTTTATTCTAGGCAAGTTCCTCTTTCACACCGAAACACGCAGAATCGCTCTGAGCTATGTTCCACCGGATCGATCCCTTAAGGGTCCAAAGTGCAAAATGGCTGCAAACTTCAGCATGCTATTAATCAAATATCATGATTCTTAGAAACTTATCATCTGATCCTACAGAATTGTGTTGGGAACCTCTACAAAAACCTCTCTCAGTTTTGGCTATCTCAGAGTGGTTTTCCTGTGGCAGTGAATTTTCACTTAATGGAAAAAGTGTCAAATTCAAGTTGTGCAAAGTTGTAAAGTGGTGCAGATTTCATTCTACAACTTGTGTGACCAAACTAACTACTCCAACATGTCCGAATAGGTATTTTTATGCTAGGCATGGTCTTTTTTTGCACTGAAACATGCGGAATCGCTCCAAACTACATTCCACCAAATCGATCCCTTAAGGGTCCAAAGTGCAAAATGGTTGCAAACTTCAGCATGTTATTACTCAGATACCATGATGCTTAGAAACTTCTTGTATAATTCTATAGGATTGCGTTGGGCCCTTCTACAAACACCTCTCTCGGTTTTGGCTATCTTGGAGTGGTTTTCCCACGGCGGCGAATTTTCACTTCATGGAAAAAGTGTCAAATGCAAGCAGTGCAAAGTTGCAAAGTGGTGCAACTTTCGCTCTGCAACTCGTGTGACCAAGTGGATTGTTCCAACGCATCTGAATAGGTATTTTTATGCTAGGAATGGTCCTCTTTTGCACTGAAACAGGCAGAATCACTCTGAGCTATGTTCCACCAGATCGATCCCTTAAGGGTCCAAAGTGCAAAATGGTTGCAAACTTCAGCATGCTATTACTCAGAAACTGTGACACTTCGAAAATTATCCTCTAATCCTACAGGATTGCGTTGGGTCCGTCTACAAAAACCTCTATCGGTTTTGGCTATCTCATAGTGGTTTTCCCATGGCGACGGATTTTCACTTGGTGGAAAAAGTGTCAAATTCAAGTTGTGCAAAGTTGCAAAGTGGTGCAACTTTCGCTCTGCAACTCGTGTGACCAAGTAGATTGTTCCAATGCATCCAAATAGGTATTTTTATGCTAGGCATGGTCCTCTTTCGCATTGAAACATGCAGAATCACTCTGAGCTACGTTCCACCGGATCGATCCCTTAAGGGTCCAAAGTGCAAAATGGCTGCAAACTTCAGCATGCTATTACTTGGATACCGTGATACTTAGAAACTTCTCATCTGATCTGATAGGATCGCGTTGGGCCCCTCTACAACAACCTCTCTTAGTTTTGGCTATCTCGGAGTGGTTTTCCTATGGCAATGGATTTTCACTTGATGGAATAGTGTCAAATTCAAGTTGTGCAAAGTTGCAAAGTGGTGCAACTTTCATTTTGCAATTCGTGTGACCAAACTAACTACTCCAACGCATCCCAATAGGTATTTTTATGCTAGGCATGGTCCTCTTTCTCACCCAAACACATGAAATTGATCTGACTTGCGTTCAACTGGCTTGATCCCTTATGATGGCATGCAAAACATTGGAAAAGAGAAACATACAAACGACAGTTGAAAAGTTTGTGTATTCCACACAAAAAATGTATGATCATTGGTGCAAAGAACCTTGTTCCTCCATTTGATGAAGAAGGTCTAGTTCAGTGGTTTTATCTGATGGTCAATAGGTTGGTCAATAGGTTGTTGTGGGTATTTTGAGCATGCTTTGTCTTGAATAAGGTCAATTAAGACCATTAGGTATGTTTTAGGGTGACTTTTGGTTCTAGTGATAAAAAATGTGAAATTTTTAATCTTGCATTAGAAGTCGTCTTTGTAGCATTTGAAGGAAAATTTGTGAATTTGTATATGATTGTGAAAGAATGGAGTTTTGTCGATGTAATAAGGCTATTTGTATGCCATTTGTGTGGGTTTAGAGGTCATTAGATGTACTCATTAGGTTGGAGGAGTCTAAATTTGCAAATTTATAAGTTGCTTAAAGCAACAAATTTGAAATGCAATGGTTACTTGTTTTGAAAGTTGGTTTTTAGTTAGTTGAGGGCATGGATCAGTTAGAGAAGGGTGTAAAACACTATGTAAAGCCTTGAGAGGATCGAATGGAGGTTGTTGATGAAATTTTGGAGAAGATCTAATAGGAATTATTCACACTGTTCTCTATTTTTTAGATTTTTGATACAAACTTGTTGATCCCGTACTTGGTACGACCTCCAACTTTTAGATAAAGAACATATTGGAATCTTTTAATGAATCATTTCATGGAATGCCAATTGTAAACATGTTTTTTTCTTTTAGATAAAGTTGTTTAGCATCAATCAATTAATATTCAAGACAAATCATGAAGGACAACAATGATCAATGCTAGGCCTAACCAATTAATAATTATACACGTGAATAATTCAAGCATGTACATGTCAATAAGGGAAGCACAAGTACTCAAAAACATGTAAGCTTTAAAAAGTATACACACGAATACATAGTATACACAAATTAATACAAAGTATATGCACGAATACAAGGTATACGCATGAAAACACATAAGCCACAAAGTATACATTTGAATGCACGTAAATCACAAAGTATACATGTAATTTGTAAAGTATACACTTGAATACACGTAACTCATATCTATTGAACCATCAATTTAGAATGCAAATATGGACAGGCATCGATAAAAGATATTTGTATTAACTAAATAGCCATGTAGGCATACATCAATATATGTCGGTATAAGTATGAAATATATGTACAAAATAGCCATATAGGCTTATGAGAATCCCATATAGGCATACAATGTAAAATATGTCCAATAAAAATATGCACAAAATTGCCATGTAGGCATACAACAAAGGGCTCTGGAATCAAAATTCATTGCTCTCCATGCCCTGGAAATAAATTATTTCCCTTTCCTTTTCGATTGGATGGCGATAGGTCTATCACTCATTTTTGTTGTGCTCGAGGAGTGCTCCTGCTGCTCCTCCTAGTGTTTAGTTCATGGTGAAGTTTTAACTGTTACAATAAGAAGTAAAGACATGAATATATAGAAATTACATTATAAAAAATGATATATTTGACAAAATAATCACTTACTGCCATCTCATGATCTCTCTTCATGGGGGAAATATTCTCACGCCCATGCTCAGGCATGCTCAAGCCCTATATAAACCATACAAATAGAAATTAAACTACGTGAATCAATAACGGTTTGATTTTTCACTAACTAACATCTATAACAACAAATGTAAATTGAAATTTACTAATTTGCCTCATACCTCTCCTGTCAAAGCCATCGAGTATTGTATAGCAGATGACACACCAATATCCATTGCCCTTGTCATATTCGTAGGTGTTTCGGCTTGCATCATCTAAAAATAAAACAACAAATTATTCAACGTAATCAACGATGTGCATATAAACTACACAAATCTATTAAGTACTCAATTCATTAGTTAAACTCTTAATTCTATTACCTCCGTGTAGGTTTGAGTAAATCCACCGCCACTGGGAAGTGTTCCATCAAAACCTCCAGTATTAGTCTATTCAACATCCAAAATCGCATATTAAATTACCATTCGTAAAACAATGTTATTAACATGCAATAAATTTATAATTGTTTACTAGTTACATACCCCAACGATAGGTGTACTGCAGAAATAAGTTGGTGGGGGGCGGTGTATCCAGTCTCAACACTGTGACCCTGCAATTTTATTAAAATCATAAAACATTTTTAGTTAATCTTGCATTTCAAAATCGAAATTTAATAAATTAAATTCAATGAACATGCACTAACTTTTACCTGACTATCAATGCCATATGCCTCATGTAAAATTTCAGCTGCCCTCTCCATCTCCATAGCTGCAGATGGATCCTGCATACTAGTCTCCTGAGTGTCGGTGGGTTCATATGAACAAGTAGCCCTGCAAGATTGACACACATGTGTTTGAAGGCCACCACTCGAAGACTCCCCTGGATGGCGTTGTAGAATAGGGATAGTATGATGAATGACACTCTGGGTCAAAGTGTTGATTGCTTGCAATGTCTCTACTTCAGCACTTTCCTTCGTGACGGAAGACATAACAACATGCTCATGAGGTGGCCTAGCGAGAGCTCATCTACCTTACCGCGTAGGATCCGACTGTGCACCGGGTCTATCCTGAGCTAGCCCCCCACCTCTCCCCTAGAAATCCCCCATATCAAAATAATTTGGGATTTTGTTCAATATGAACTCACTGTATAGTTTCCTAAGGAAATACTTTGGGACCTCGCAATTGTTGCACGGTGGGTAATCGAATACCATGTACCACCTATCATAAAACTGGTCCCTAATATGTTGGTTGTGGCACCAATGGATAGGAAACCTCTTTGCATTGAGGGTAATATTTTGATTTATGCGTGGGTCGGTGAATAATGAGTACAAATCACCTTTTATAATTTTTAAATCCTTTACATCTTTTTATGATAGTTTATTTGCATAATAATCCCTAGCCACCTGCCTCCAATCTTTCCATCCAATTATTTGTTTGCTAATTGAATCTATATTTTTTACCATATCTTTCAATGAATTTTCCAGGGTCATTCTTTCTGTGGTTGAACCATTTGGATCACTCAACCTACTGATCAAATCCTCAATTTGTTTTTTGTCGTTCTCAATTTCACTAATTAATTTTTGTTAAGTGTCAGGAGGGGGTTGAGTGATTGGTGGAGGAGGTTGTTGTTGTGGTTGATTTTGATCTTGAGGGTTTGCAGGTTGATTTGCATCTTTTAAAAATTAAAACAAATATATATGAAATTCAACCTAAAACTAACTAATTCAAAAAAAAAAATCCTTACCTCTCACATCTCCTCGTCGTCGTGGTGCCATCATTGCGAAGAAATAGAAATTGTTGGTGAAACAATTTGTTGAATTGCTCCTCCTAGAAAGCGAGTATTTGTGGATACCATTTTACAATGATTCAATATGCATGACTATAAAATAGTGAGTATTTCATTTCCTATTGGTAATAAGATTAATTTATACATGTGTCATAAATTGGATGATTATTTTCATGGGATGTCTAACATTCCTTATGCTAGTGTTGTTGGTAGTTTGATGTATGCAATGGTTTACACTAGACTAGATATTGCCCAAGCAATAGGATTAATGAGGTGGTTTATGTCTAACCTTGGTTGAGAGAACTTAACTTTATTTAAAGAGGGTATTTATATATTTTCATGCAATTTATAATTATTTTTTGTATTATCATAGTAATAATTAATATGTTGTAACAAGTAATTGGACATACAAGGATTTATTGATGTAGATTGGACAAGGGACTTGGAAGGTTGAAGGTCCATTAGTGGTCTTTTTTTTGGTGGTGAAGTGAGTTTAATTAGTCAATGAAAGACTTTAATTTGTTTTCCCCCATCGAATAAGAATTACATGATTACTACACATGCCTCTAAGGAGGTGGGTTGGTTAAAGATATTTTGGACAAACTTATTGATTTTCATTGTAGGATTGCTAAAATTGGATGTGACAGATAGAGTGCTATTTTTTTGGTCAAAAATCTTGTGTATCATGCTCATGCTAAGCATGTTGATGTTTAATATCACTTTTTTTTGAAGAAATGGTTGAGAATGGTAAGATAATTTTAGAGAAGATTGAAACTTTGGATAATGTTATAAATTCACTTATGAAGCCAATGACCACAAAAAAAAATTCTTGGTATAGGAGGGCCATGGGCCTTGATTCTTCTACTTGATTATATTTGTATTTTCTATGGATATATTTGTAATGTATAATGTCAAGCTGGAGAATGTTAGGAATAAGGTTTCATTTACCTTGCAATCTTATGTATAATCTATATATCTCTGAAACTCTTGGAAAATGTCCTTGGATGCCTCAAGCGTAATTATAAAATAATTTATAATTAATATTCTACTAGACATTAGTTATGATATTCTTTCATGAAGTAAGTGGGACATAATGTTGGAAATTTTGGTTGACATTGAACTCACTAAATGTGTTTTCTCAATTCTAGGTGTTAAGATTGAGGAGTGGAGAATATTTGCATATTAGACAGGACCCACATGAGTTAACCACTCCAAAATATAGTGCTATACTTGAGGATGTGAGTTGTCAATATTTATGGAATCAAATATGCCTTTGTGGTTATAAAAACCTATTTAGGTGCTTAATTGATTACACCCATATGATGTCCATGTGAAGGCAGTTATCATTTTATTATTCTTGGAAGATTTTCTTCAAAGTGAGTATGGACATTTTTGTATGAATCTACCATGGTTTTGGTATCCATTATTTTTGTAATCCATCTATGGTTTTTTTTCTCTCTCAATACCTAAATATTGAGGGTATGAGATAGTGGTTTCATATCATTGTTTTATATATGCATGTGTTATTAGAGTGATGCTAGAGTGAAGAGAGTGTTAGTGTATTGGATGTATCTCTTTGTTAAATATTAATACATACTTATCCTCTTTTTTGTGTGGATTTGTTCCCAAAGTGGCTTGTCCATTAAATATTGTGTTCATATTATTAGTTTATTTTATGCAATCGCATAGTCAACATATGGTAACCCTTTGAGAAATAATTGTAGTCTAGATCTTCATACACTTATAATTTTTTTGTATTAGTTTCACCTTTCTTCTCAATAGAGGTATAAAACATAGGATTTTCATGGTCATAATACTATTACACACATTAAAGATAATGATCCTAATCATGAAGATTATTACACATAAGATGGGCCACATCATCCTTATATATTGTATAGTATGGTCTTGATTGATGAGTTACTAGATATGACCTTTGGTATTGACCTATAGGTAATTTTAAAAAAAGTTGTGTAGTTTAGTATACTTCATTTGAAATTTAAAATCAACTATATTAATATATTATAAATGAAATTTGTGTATTTATTATAAAACTCTAGGGTCAAAGTATGTTTACTACATCTATCAATACTTCATCGCATTCTTATATGGGCATGTCAATTCCTCAAGTATATAATTTATAAAATAGTAAATAAAATATATGTTGTTTTGTTTATCTACCAATGCTAATATTAAACGGATTAATTGATAATGAATAGGTGGATGTTGGACCTTCAACGTCAAGACGTTTTAGTGGTAGTACTCAATAAATTTTACTATTTTAATTATTATGTATGTAAATAATGTTATATACATTTTAGTAAAATAACCTTATTCCTATTTTTAGTTGATGAAATAAACATAGAATCCTCTTGATGTTTTAGATCAATAGATATGGACATCATTGTAGTATTTTTATCATCTATCCTGTTATATATGTATGAGACAGTAATATAAATGTTAGTTTTTTTTAGTTTCAATATTTAATACAAACAAATAATATTTGTCTTTAGTATAGTTTACTTTTTCAGTGATGTCAAATCCATTTCATGCACTTACCTCTTAGGTGATGAAGAGAAGAAGGGCTAATTGATTTACAACAAGTGATTCTTTACTTCTATAATTTAATATGCCATGTTTTCTATAATAATATGTATAATTAATTATATTAATAGGTGGAGCTACAAATATTTCTTGAGCTAAGGAGGTTTGATATGGAGGAGAGATGTCAATTATGAGATTGCTTATTCATCATTCTAGAAAAGCAAGTCATTGGTTGTTGAATGAGACTCCATAGTTTTTATGTCTAGATATTTGTTGTATGCCTTCATGGCATGTAGGTTTATATTTTTATTTTTCTAATGTATACCATTATATACCTATATGGATTTGTATGCATAGATTTGTTGGAACACAATAATATACTAAGAGGGGGTTGAATAAGTAGATACTAAAACTTTTAACCTTCTTAACCTAAGTGTAGACACAACTCTTAAATTTAGATGTGGAAATTAAAGCATGAAAAGATATGACACACACATGTACATAAAAGATCAACAAATAACAACATATATACATGGAAAACCCAGGATGGGAAAAACCATAGTGATAAAATGCTACTAGGAGCTACTATCCTAATCCAACCTCACAGATAAATCCTTCGATTATAACCTTTAAGGGCTTCAACCCTAAGGAGACACCAATCCCCTGAACTGAGCACCAACTCGGTTATCTGATGGCACAAACCTATCATATTTACAACATGTAAGACGATTACAATTTGTTCCTAAGGATCTCAAATCAATGTTACAACTTACTATGCAACTACTCAACTATATGTTGCTACCACAACAACCCTCTTCTCTACTTTGCACCCCACTAGTTCATCTCTACTCTTCTCCTTTTTCTTTAGTGCATTATCAGTCTACCTCAATGCACACATACACCTTTTGTAACTCTCTTCTATTATATTTAGTGCATTCTCTATCTAACTTTGGAGCTTAGAATCACTTCTACATTGAACACACTCTTCTCCTAGCTTCACTCAGTTACACCACTTAGACAATATTCTCATGTGTTTTATTTCGGGCTAACTGATAATGATTGCCTCTGGATTCTCCACACCTCTAGATCTTGTGTTAGGCTTTAGGATATCTTCTCCACTTTCATGCAGTTGTATTGACCTACACAACTTTAAATTCTGGTGCAAAGAATTTTCCTTCATTCTCTCTTTGTCAAACCTTAGGATTAGACATTCATTAAATGCATCCATATGATCATTTGATTTGATCTTGATCCTTGCCTCTGTAGCCATCTATATCATTGCTATGTGTATAAAATCTCATTACAACTATCGTTGATGTAAGTAGAACATTTAATTTTCACCTCCATGTTGGTTAACAGGAAAAACCTTGTTTACACGGACTTAGTCGTTATCGATCTTCACTTTTAAATTTGAACCGTTGATCTACTACTTTCATTCCACAATCTTATGTCCATCGTTCATTATCGCACCTTTAAATCATGACCATCTAATAAATGATATTTAAATCTCCACTATTGATCTCATCATCTTCACAACCATCACACATCGTTACTTTATTTAAGATATGCACATTCATTTCTACAATGTGATGTTGTTCAGTGACCACCGTCTGATTACACACCTTTTAATCTTGCATCATAGATCTCTTTCCTTCAAGATCCAAATCCATCACGTGTCACTTATTTTCTACGAGAACCACCATTCATATCCACAATGTATCAAGACACAATGATCACCATTGGATCACCTATCATTCAATTTGTGTCATCCCCTGCTATCTCGTTAGCTCTGACAATGGGCCCACAAAATCTCCATGGGCTGGCGGGCTAATGCCATGTGTCTATCGTTGACATTATTCTCCACTATTTCTCATCACTCATTTCATATTGTAAAAATCTTTGTGTAAGTGTGATACACTAACATCCAGCAATGTAATATCATTCGGACACTTGTACATGATGACGTCACAATCCACTTTCATCACTTATCGCTCAAATCATCGAAACACTTTGCTTCACAACAACGATGTGAAGCAACTGAATAATATTATGCCACATGTCTGTTGGACCCACCAAATTCTATTCTCCTTCATCGTGCATCATCTGATCAAAACCTTGTTGATCACCACTATTCCCCATGAGGCCTAGCTGGGACCCACCAAAAACATAACGGGCTAGCGAGCACCATTAGATTCATTCAATCATAGTTTTTAATGGACCTCCATCGCACATCATTGATCTTCAAGACAACATCAAAGAGATTTTTGTAATGTATTGAGCTTAGTGATAGCCATTGGATCTTCTTCTTTTGAATGTACACTGTTAGATCTCTAAAGGAACATATCGATGACACCAACCAATGACTAGGTGAAGGGGATGGTCACCGAATGAGATAATAGGAATAAGTTATAACTTATGCAACCTACAAGGTCTTCAACAAGTAGTCAATGAAAAAATAGATAATTTGTTAAGGCACCATGACTGCAACCTCCTAGGGTTTAAGTGCAAAACCCTAATCCAAGTTGATAGTACAAGTAAAACAATTTTGAGCACAACCTTCAACCTCAGGACCTACAACATATTTCTAAGAATCTCTCAAAAAAATGTCAAATTTGGCCTTTGATTTCACTTCAAATTCTTGGAAGAATTTATTACAATACTATGACAAAGTTACATGACAACAATGCAACATTGTCAACTTACACTCCAACTTCCAGAACCAGATCCACAAAATTCCATATCCTTTTGGGACATTAATGACAATATTTTTCCATCAATGTCAAAATTCCTTTTTATATAGGATCAGTTCCATCTCGCAGTTGATCCCCTTTTGACATCAATGACAACAATATGCTAACAAGACTTATATTTTAATAATATATAGCATTGTAGGCCTTATGACACTGTGTGTCATTTTCATGACATTATATATACCTCCATGGCCTTATGATATATATGCATACATGCATATTCATAGCTTTAATGGTTTGAATTATTTGAATAATAAGGCTTAAGATTATTCTTATTGTTTATAGTGATCAAAATATTTTTATTTGATAGCACCTATGCATATAAGGATTTATCTCTCTATCTCTCTCTCCCTCTCCATCCTCTTTATCTCCCTCTCCCTCTATTTAAGAATTTTTGGTCATTGAGTATTCATCTTTCTCATTTACTTATGTTAAACCTTGTAAGCTATATATTTTAGGATTTTCACATAGTTATGTGAAGCTCTTGGAGTGGTGGGAAATATGTAGAAGAGTGTGGAATGTGTCTAAACAATAAATTTCCATCATATAACTAATAAAATCCCTTATGTTTGATGATTTCATAGCTTTAATAATGCTTGTACGCACATGGAAAATGATAATGGAGCTCATGTTAAGCTAGAAATCATGTATGACAATAAGTTATAAGTTGTAGAGGGCCACACATGTATAACACAATGAGAGTTCAATGTATTCAAAGCTATAAAATTTCCAAATAATGGTTGACAAATTTTTATATAACTATCATAGAAAAATAATAATGAGAAGTAATAAATTTGAGAACATATAAGATCTTCGGTAATGCACATAAGCCTTGTAGTTTTTATTAGTAATATATCATTTTTTGTAGGTATGTGGCTCTTAATATATTTTCAGTGGATAAATAGCATAGAAGGATCAAGATGTCTATGTATCTATTTGATGTCTATAGTACAGTAGTTTACAACCCACTCGTACATGTTATGATCATGCAATGAGGTGCATAATAGAAAATATCACTAACACTTTTTTATCTTAAGATTCTTAAGAGACTTTGTTAGTATAATATAGCTCAAAAGGATCAAAGTGCTTGGGAAAAAGATACCTCTAGCACTAATAACTGGACCACCCATACATGTTATCACTATTGATTTAGTGGCATGAGGTGTGGAAATAAAATATAACTCCTAACATCGTATCATCGAATAAACCTAAAGCATTTTACAACATTGTCTTCATCACCATTGTAGACAAATGAATTTGAGTTGAAAAAAATGAGATGGGTAATTTTAGGTGGAGTTGATGTCCATATAGGTTTAGATGAGACATTCCTAGCTATCATAATTTGAGAGAAAAAATCATGTCAAAATTTGGCACTTTTTTTGGTCTTAGGGATCTTAAGAGACTTTTTTGGTCTAACGTAGCTTGGAAGGATTAGGAAGGTATTTTTAGGTGGACCCAATTTCAACTTTTTGGTTTACAGATACATCCCTAGGTGCCATAATTTGAGAGAATGATCATGCCAATGTTTGAAACTTTTTGGTCTTAGGGCTCTTAAGGGGTCCCTTGTTAATCCAATGTTAATTAGAAGGATTGGGATAATTGGGTAGTGAAAATAAACCTCTATTAGTAGTAACCAACACACTAAGATACATTATCACTATCAATTTGGTGTTAATATGAACAATATTATAAAATATCTCTCCTAGCACCTTTTCCTTGAATGAAACTACAACATTTTATAATAGTATGTCTATCACCTCTATAGAAAAATAAATTTGAATTAAAAAAATAATGATAGGTATTTGTGCCTGGACATGATGTCGACCTATAAGTTTAGATAAGACATTCCTGAGTGCCATGATTGGAGACATCATCATGCCAATTTTCGGTACCATTTTGGTCTTAGAGCTCTTACAAAGCTTTATTGATCCAATGTATCTTAAAAGGATTGAGACACTTGGGTAGTGAACACCTCTATTATAAATATCCACTTGAATATGTTAGAATGGTTGGTTTGGTTCTAGGAGGTGCAAAATACAAAATATCACTCCTACCACCCTTTCACTAAATTAAACTAAAACATTTTACAATATTCTATTCATCACCACTACAGGAAAATGAATTCAAGTTGAAAAATTGAGATGATTATTTTAGATGGACCCAATAAACACCTATAGGTTTAGATGATATATTTAAAAGTGTCATAAATTGAGAGAACAATCATGCCAATATTTAGCTCTTTTTGGTGTTAAGGCTCATATAGAAACTTTGTCAACTTGATGTGGCCTTAAATGATTGAAATTAGGGTAGAAAGAAAATAATTTATATTAATATTATCCCACCCACTTAGATGTGTTGGCATTGTCAATTTAGTGCAAAAATGTGTGGAATACAAAATATAATTTTTAACATCTCTCCACTTAATGAAACTAAAGCATTTTGTACAACATTTTGTTCATTTCAATCACAGGAAAAAAAATTGAGTTGGAAAAAAATGAGATAGCTATTTTATGTTGAACCAACATTTGCTTGTAGGTTTAGATGATATATTCCTAGGTATCATGATTTGAGAGAATAATCTTGCCAAAGTTTGGCACTCTTTCGATCTTAGGTCCCTTAGAAGACTTTTCTAGTCCAATATAGCCTAGAAGAATTACAATTATTGAGTAGAAATAATACACCTCTAGTAGCATTAATCCACCCACCCATACATGTTTACATTATTGGTTTGGTGCTAGGAGGTGTAAAATGCAAAATATCACTCCTAGCATGCTTTCACTAAATGAAACTGAAGCAATTTATAAAATTATGTTCATCACCACCGTGGGAAAAATAATTTGAGTTGAAAAAATTAAGGTAGGAATTTTTAGGTGAACTTTACAACCACTTGTAGGTTTAGAAAAGATATTCCTAAGTGTCATATTTTAAGAGAATATTCATGCCAAAGTTTGAAATCTTTTTGGTCTATGGGCTCTTAAAAGACTTTTCTTGTACAATGTAGCACAAAAGGATAGAAATGCTTAGGTAGTGAATAGATACCTTAAATAGTAGTAACTTACCCGCTTGAACATGTTGGCACTATTGATTTGATGTTAAGAGATGTAGAATACAAAATATCACCCCTAGCACACTTTTACTTAACAATATTGAAGCGTGCTAAAAAATTATGTTCATTACCACTACAAAAATAATAATTTGAGTTGAAAACAAGTAAGATAGGTATTTTTAGGTGGACCCAATTTCCACTTGTAGGCTTAGATGAGACATTCCTAGGTGTCATAGGTTGAGAGAAAAATTATAGAAAAATTTGGACACTTTTTTGGTCTTAGGGCTCTGAGAGTGTCCACTCCAACTGGGGATAATAGGCGAATACCAGCTCTTGAACCTACCTTGCATCTTGCACATCAAAGTGCAGATTTCATAGGCTTGATTCATCATCAGAGTTTTCAAGTTGGTTTTCTTGCATTTTAGTCACCATAGGGATGACTTGATCCTCATCATAAATCACATATGTGTCGAGTCTAGTAGCATCATAATTTTTGAATGGGTCACTCCTCATAAATTCATTTATCAAAACTTCCTCTTTTGGGCTCCTATCCCTAGCAACTTCTTCATCTTCTAGCATCTCTACACAATGCATTTTATTGTTTGAAAAAGATGCATGTGTAGCCTCAAAATTCAACACAACATCGACAGCTATGTGTTGTGAGTGTAAGGGTTCTGATAGAACCTTCATCTTGGCACCATGCTTAGTTATTAGGATTAGATGAGACCAATCCAAAGACTATTATCCTCCAATCTTAGCAATGAAATCTCTAGAGAAACATTCCAAAAATGGGAGGGATATCTATTACTACCACCTCTTGGGTGACTGTAATGTTAGAACATGAATATAGTGTTAGGGGAAATCTTTTGATTAGACCTACGACTTGAACCTTTTTTCTAGATAATTGCATGATTCCTCTATCAAGAGGCTCATATTATAATTTTAGTGAATCTACAATTAATTTAGGCATAATCATGGTGCTAGCACTAGATTCAATCATAGAATTGTGTAGCATCTTATCCCCTATAAAGAGGGTCAAAAAAATGGGGTATGTTTTGGTTTACATACCTCCTCCTTCGCCACCTTTTCTTTTGTATTTATGAATGGTCTAGCTCCTATAGCCCGCGACTATTGAACTCACTCTTTGCCTTTCTCCTAACTACGAACTTTGAGATTGCATTCACTTATGATGATCTTTTATCCTCTCCCAAAGCTTCCCACAAAAAAAAAATCTACTTTGAGATAGCCAAATTATCCCATAAAGAGACATGGTTTGAGGATTTCTTCAATTGCTCTACCACTTTGAGCGGCCTGGATATTTGGACCTTTGACTCTTTTTCTTTACTCAATATTACTTCACTTTGCTTCTAGAACACTGGAGATGCTACTAGTGGCTCCAGACTCTATTCAGAGATTGGCTTAGGTTTCACATAATAGGTACGTGTTCTTTGGTCAACCTCCTTTTGGACCAAGTATAATAATTTGACTAAACTTGGGGCTTTTGGATGTTGATGCATCATTGGTGAATGTTGCATCCTCTCCCTCCATCCAAGAAAATAGAGCATGGTCCAAATTAATTTCCCCTTCTTGCTCAATGGATATTCTTTGCATTTGTACCACCAAGATAACATTTTTTAGTCTAAGTATTGATAGGTACATGCACCTGTATTAACAATTATTCTTGATTTTTCTGTTCTGAGACCTTTTGCTGGAGGTTACCCCTAGGGAAATTTTGGGGCATGTGTGTGTCATTGTAGGGGAAGCACCATGAATTAATATCATGTGCTAGGTTATTTTTACCTACCATCAAGTCTTTGTTATGATTTGGTAGCATGGACTATAGCATGGTTGATACTGGGACTATTTGGTTTGAAGGTTGCGTTTGATTATTTGTCTACACTCCTCTTGGTATTGGTTATGCTAGAAAGGAGGTCTATTTCCTTAAAAAAATTGGTAAGGGGGCTTAGGTGGCATAGTTTTTTTCCTCTTGAGGTTAATTATCTCATTGGAAAAGGTTCGTAATAAATTCTTCATATCACTAACTTCTACAACCAAAAAGGCAGGAGTAACTACACTAGTCTATGCATTGGATACACATACAATGAAGGGGGTGCATCAAAGGTACTGGGAGAATCTTTTGGTGGTGGAGGTGCTATTTTAGGGAAAAATGGCATAGGAGACCGAGGAGGGAGCTTCCCAACATCTATAAGATTTTTCTCAGCTCTAATGACCGAGTCATGTGCATCCGGAAGGGTTTGTCCTCCCATTGACTGGATCATTACAGCTATGTTAGAGTTAAAATCCTTCAAGTAGAAAATAATAGCCATTCCTACCAAAGGTCTAGTTATCACATGGAACCTTTTCCAAGTTTTGTGAAACTTTTTTTTGAAATCTATGATAGCCTCTTAGGGGCCCTTTTGATGGTTATCAATTGTTGTAGTATGGAAGAGCGGTCACCTTTCCCTGTAAATCATTCAAAGCTATCTTTGAGTTGATCCCATGTAGAAATTGTATTGGGGGGCAAGGATCTATACCATTCTTGAGCTTTCCTTTGAAGGAATCAACAAGAATCCTTAAGGCCACACTTTGTTCTGTTACATGATGCACCATGCACGCATCAATGACATCTTGCAAATGTTCCACCGATGTCTTAAAATTCTCTCCAATAAACTTAGGGAGTGCCTTTAGAGCGTTAGTGAGAATTAGATCCCACATAGCTAGAGGGACTGGAGGAATAAGAGGACTTATGCTATTCCATGCTACAAAGTTTCTAGTGGCCATTAGAGCTTGTACCTATTTTGCTTAAGCTTGTGTTGGTGTTTGTGTTGCTCCACTTCCTCCAATTTTTTACCATCCGACAGTCACCAATGATGGTAAGAGTAATCTGAGATTACACTCTATTAATGATCTAGTGACGAGCCTCCAACTCATAAACTTGCTTCTTCACTGGATTGAATTATTTTTTATCCCACTAGGCATACTAGAAAAACTATTGATTTCTAAAGCTAATGCTTAGGAGATACAGTTTATGGGAAGTTCTACAAATGGGGGACTAGAATGTGCTCTATAGAGCAACCTCTGGGATTTTATAATTTGGCTCTTCATTTTGTTAATAGTGGAGAAAAGGGAGAAGGAAAAGAAAAGTGATGCATAAAAAAACTATTCTAAGGTGATGTGCCAATATTTTACATTTCAAACCTGATATAGCATAATAAAATCCCAATTAACCTAATTTCTATAAAAGTTCGAAAGAGTATTAAACATAGTCCAAAACCCTGCATATATTAAAGTAACTAAAACTATAAAAGTTGAAAGGGAATTAGTTACAACTGCAAACACTTTAGGTAGACACAAAGTATGAATTCAAGTAAGCAAACAGAGCTTAAACACATAACAAAGGCAAACATGGCACAATTATTATGTATTCAGAATCTATTCTTCAAGAAAAATAACATACTAAGGCATGTGTGTTACAAAAAATAATCTATTCCTTCTAAGTTCTATCTTCTTTTTTCTAATCAAAGAACACCACCAAAACAATGTCACACAAGGCTAAATATGAAAAACCATTTCAAAAAATATGGGAACCATCAAAACAAAAAATATTCCCCACCCCTGTGCTTGCGGACCTCATCTCTATCCAGGCCATTGAAATGTCCATACTAGGCAATCATGAACAACTACTAGTGGGGAGGTGACACCACATGTTCCTCCATAATCTCCCTTGCAACCACCTAAGAGCCTTCATAATTGAGCATCGATGATGAGCATTCATTTTTAGGATACATGTGAGTCGGCCACTCATTAACGTCTGCTCCTTGTTTGTAGTGGACCCGTTGAGAGTTTTGACCAACCATGCATCAGATACGATTTGTGATGCTCAAAATCCCCTTTAGGTTGTGCCACCTTAACACATGTCATGGGAATGTGAGCACTCAAAGAAATAAAAACATCACTCACTATTTGTTGTTGGTGTGTGGAGCCGCCACATGGAATCTCACCACATCGTGCCTTGAGAATAGTCCCCTTAGAGATATAGGGGTGTTGCAAACAAAGTCTATAGTGTTTTTTCACTCCTCTAATTAGTTGTTTGTGATATTTAGGAAGGGAATGCAAGAGCAATCTAGAAACCATACACCCAATTAGGAATCTTTGTTTAGGGGTAGAATCCTTTTTTTGGAATGACTCTAGCTAGTATATCTTGCAATCCCCTAAGAAAACCTCTTAATTAATTCCTACAAAAATATATTCATAGTATCAAGCTCTTTCCCCAAGTCAAGCAACACATATATGGAAATTCAATAAATGCTTGCATTCACATGGTACTCATGCTCCATTAACATAAAATTTTCTCCAAGAATCATCTTCAAGGCATGCACCACCACTTTGACCTTAATCTCGAATACCTTACTCATTCTTATTGTTGATGTGAACATTAATTTTTCTAAAATAATTTTTTTTTTTTTTTTATTCACACCTACTTAGTTAATCTTACTTAGGGATAACTTCTAATTGTCTCAAGTCATGTGTATATGATACTTATTAGAACACTTTCCATATGAACATGTGGGCTCCTCACCCATTCCGATTACCTTCTTGTCTCACCCTTGCCTATATATAAAAGGGTCCTATGTACATTTATATTGAATCAATATTGATAGTATAACATTTTTTTTTTCTCTTGTGGAAGCTTCTTTTGTGTTGCAAGATATTTATGCTCTTGTGAAGTTATTTTTCAATGCAATAAGGTATTTAAGCTATACATATAAAATCCCCTGAAAGCTCCTTTGTTATATATTGTCAATATTTCTTATTGGTGAATCATGGCCTAAATATAACCTCATAGTTGATTCTAGAGGACCCAAATTTGTTAGAACCAATAATAAACTAAATAAGGTATGGATTTGTTCTAGGAGAGAATATTTGTGGGCTTTGATACTCCTAACCATTTAACATTGATACTATGCATAATATTTTTATATAATTTATACCATTAACATATTCTTTAGCAAGGTATCAAGTTTGTTGTGTCATTTATTGCATAAGGTATACATCTTGCTTTATAAATTTATAAGATTTTTTCTTTTTAAATCTAAGCTTCTATTACAAAGAGTATAGGGTACACAAAATTTGTACCCTCAATATTTGTGGTACATAGCACATAGACACCCATTAGGCATGACCTCTTATTCCTTAAATCCTATTTGTATATTTTTTGACCCTTTTATTGCAAGTTACAAGCACAAGATTTCATATGCATAGGCAATATTTACAAAGAATTGTTGTGACACCATAGTGTAGAATATATAATTAGGACTAATAGTTACAAGAATGTTTGTATATCAATACCTATTATAGCCTATGGTCACAAAATATAACCCCTAATTCTTAAGCACTGATTTTGTTAGATCATTGCTCCAATCCTCCTATTGCATTGGCATTGATTTTTCATTGATGCCAAAGTTTGTTGTATGAAGGATTGTCACTGTTGGTTTTGCATTGGCTTAGTTTCATAACATCAAAACATCAAGGTATAAAGAATTTAAGGTATCAAAGCTTCAAGGTATTTCAAAGATCTTCAAAGCATCAAGGTTTGAGCGCATAAAAGTGACAAATAATAGTTTCAAATTATCAAAGTTTCAAGATTCTTCAAAGTGTACAAAAGCTTCAAAGCATCAAGGTTTGAGAGCATAAAAGCTTCAAAGAATAGTTTCAGATCATCAAAGCTTCAAAGGGTCAAAAAGTATAAAATCATAAGGACATTGCTTCTACAACTTATCATTTGTTTTTTAGGCTTGTATATTGGTGAGGGTTTGATTTGGTCTTTATACTTTATAATCCAAAACCCTAAGGTTCCTATGCTTATGTCATTTTACATGGGTTTCAAATGCACTTTTGTTTTTTTTATTCATAAATATTGTGTATATTGATATTAAAAGAAAGATAAAGCATTACATAACAGTTTTAGGAAAGTGGCATCCACCCAGAAAGCCCCTACAGCCATCCCAATCCTACATGGCCATCATCTGTACTACCAACCAGACCCATACTAGCATCCTTGTACATGCATTTAACTTTCAAACCCAAACATCCTAGACTTACGACAAAAAAGTGAGCAAAATAAAAAACCTACAAGAAAAATAACTCGTCAATCCACCCAAACCACACCCTCCGCAATCAAATAATCTCTAAACAGCCTCCACCAGATGACTCTAGATAGAGGTGGTGTTTTAGGAAAATCAAACCACATCTAGCCCATGCTCTATGCCTTTGTAGCTCCTCCCCTTTAATGTCCAGGATAAACAGATACAACCTAATTCACTTACCAAGAACCCGCACTCGTTGCAAACCACAAGGATGAGGAACCCCAACACCTAGCTTCGCCATAATTATGATGTTCATTGCCCCTTCCAAAAGATTATCCCAAACTAATTTCCTGGCTATGAGCATCACCATAGCTCTCGACACCCCAAATCTAAAATTGATGCTAAAATCCTCACCGCAATATCAAAATTCGTCCTCTATCTCTCAACCATGGACATAAATTATTCTCCCAACAACACCTCCACTGCACCCAGCACCAGCTCATCCTAGACTTTAGTCACCGATTTCAACCTCCCATGCCTTATTCAAGTATAGAATGCCTAAAGCTTCTTGCCCGATGAAAGACTGATAGGAGTCTCCATCATGAATGTTTGAAGAAATGAGAATGTCATCACCCAACATTCTCTATAAATGCAGGCCTGGAAAACATCTTGTCACCATAGTTACCAACACCATCCCATCCTCCCATAGATTGTCATAATAACACAGTCGAATAGACACCCAATAAAAATCCAACGCCACCCACCATCATTTAATACCCATCGTCACCCAACTCATCCTCCATCCACGCTAGCCAAATCTATGTCATCCTTCCACATCGCAATGACACCAAGAAAATCTAAAAATATATTAAGGTTTGGGCCTTGGTTGTTGGCACTACAGGAAATAAGCCCCACCAATTCACCAAGTCCAACCTCCCCTTCACACCAGGGTAAGAAAACTCCATTGTTGACGCAGTAGAGAGAGACCCCACAAGGTTTGAACCTTGGTTGTTGGCTTTACAAGCAAGAAGCCCCGCCATTTCACCAAAGGGTCACCCCTATCAAATGCACTTTTGTTTTATTTGAATGGTGACTTGTATTTAAACGTTAAAAGTAACTTAAATAATCAATTGAGGGTTTAAGCCCACTATTCAACCGACCTCTTTTATAAAGAAACATGTCGGGAAGGTTAAGGTTTTTGCTTAATATGATTAAATAGTGATCAATGGCTCTCGTTAAAAGATGATGTTGGAGATAAATGATGATCAACGATTCACATTTGAACTTCACAATGGTTACTCTCCAGTATTTGAATTCAACGAGAGGTAGAACGTCAGCCTTATCTTTGTAGCTTTGTTTCTATTTTGGAATGCAAAGAGTTAGGTGTGGATTTTGTGATTGGCACCAAATCAGATGAAAGTTTTTTTTTTTTTTTGCATGGAGTGGTTTTGAGGAAGCCCCACCATTTCACCAAAGGGTCGCCCCTATCAAATGCACTTTTGTTTAATTTGAATGGTGACTTGTATTTAAAGGTTAAAATTCACTTAAATAATCAATTAAGGTTTTAAGCCCACTATTCAACCGACCTCTTTTATAAAGAAACATGTCGGGAAGGTTAAGGTTTTTGCTTAATATGCTTAAATAGTGATCAATGGCTCTCATTAAAAGTTGATGTTGGAGATAAATGATGATCAACGATTCACATTTGAACTTCACAATGGTTACTCTCCAACATTTGAATTCAACAGGAGGTAGAACGTCAGACTTATCTTTGCAGCTTTGTTTCTATTTTGGAATGCAAAGAGTTAGGTGTGGATTTTGTGATTGGCGCCAAATTAGATGAAAGTTTTTTTTTTTTGTTGGAGTGGTTTTGAGGAAGCCCCACCATTTCACCAAAGGGTCGCCCCTATCAAATGCACTTTTGTTTTATTTGAATGGTGACTTGTATTTAAAGGTTAAAAGTCACTTAAATAATCAATTGAGGGTTTAAGCCCACTATTCCACCAACCTCTTTTATAAAGAAACATGTCGAGAAGGTTAAGGTTTTTGCTAATTTGCTTAAATAGTGATCAATGGCTCTCATTAAAAGTTGATGTTGGAGATAAATGATGATCAAAGATTCACATTTGAACTTCACAATGGTTACTCTTCACCATTTGAATTCAACGGGAGGTAGAACGTCAAACTTATCTTTGCAGCTTTGTTTCTATTTTGGAATGCAAAGAGTTAGGTGTGGATTTTTTGATTGGTGTCAAATCAGATGAAAGTTTTTTTTTTTTTGCATGGAGTGGTTTTGAGGATGTGATGTTGAAGAAAGTAGATTTTTTAGTTTGGAGATAAAAGCTTCTACCTTTGGAGTCTTAATGGTTTGATGCAAGTTTTTACAATGAAGAGTATTCAACTGCAATCTATTGTATAAGTATTTCTATGATAGAGAATTGATGGAATGTGAAAATAATGAAATGATCAAGAACAACAAGCTTTGATATAAGGTTTGATAATGAAGTTTGTGTAAGGACATCAACAAGGTAATTCTTTTGTTCAGTCTCTTGATGATTGTATGATAGATATTTGTTGTTTGAAGTACTTCTGAATCAAAGTATTATGTAAATGATCCTTTATTCATGTTCCTTGATGGTGTTATTATTTAAATTGATGAATAAATCTTCATGAATATTTGAAGAGTGATAGATACAGGTTTGAATGTCCAAAATTGACTATGGCCTTTGTGAATTTAGATTGAGATCTATCTTGGTAAATGTCAAGGAGGTGAATTTGTTACAAGCTAAACATGATGAATGCAAAATGGTAACTGGACTTCTTTGAAATTGAAAGTTCAAGGGTGGTAAATTTGGGATATTCTATTCAAGAATAATGAATTCAGAATTGCATGTTTCTTTGTATTGAGCACTTGGAGGTCCTAAAAAATTGTTTTTGTTTGTGTCAAATTGGGAGAAATAAGGCATATGTATAAGAGTTATAGAATACATCTATAACCTTTTTTTTTCAATGTAAAAAGAGTAGTACTATGTATTGATCTTCCTGTATTCAGATTGGAGATTGGTCAGTGAGACCTTGGAGTTGGAGTGATAAAAAGTGGGTTCTCTTATCAACTTTATTTTCCCAGTGAGGTAGGTGTTAATGAGACCTTGGAGTTGGAGTGATAAGGAGTGAGTGCTCCTATCAACTTTGTTTTTCCAGTGAGGTAGGTGTCAATGAGACATATTTTGAGATAGCTAGTGAGGCTTGTTGTGTTGCCAATGAGACACATAATTTGTAGACAACAGATTTTTGGCTAGTGAGGCGTAATAAAGCATATTTTGAGAGTGGTTTTTTCACCCTTTTTAGGGTTTTACCACTCATAAATTTGGTGTCTCATGTCTCCTTGATGATATGTTTCTTTATGCTTAATTTAGTATTCTTAATTCATGCATGATGTTATAATATGCAACTCTTTGTGTTTTTCATGAAATACATATTTGAAGTTTTTGTGTTAATAAGAGTGCTAAATTTTGAGATTGATTATATCTGACCACTGATTCACCCCCCTCTTAGTGGTCCTGTACTCCAACACCTCCACCACCATATATATGTCTACCCTCTAGTGCTTTGCCCACTACTCCACTCAAAACTAAGCACTCTAATTAGCTACACTTTTTTTACCTATATGAGATATGTCTACTATGTATCACCTAAATAGTGATATAGAGCTTCTCTTTTAGCCCATAAAAGGCCTTTTTAAACAAGCACAACTTTTACACACAATATTAGAATTTAGACTTCTTATAGGTGAAAAAAATATATTTTTGAGCACTCTAAAGCAATGTACCTATTTTTTCCTAATCCTTATCAAATTAAGTACCATTTCTATTCTAATCCCCTCCTTGCCTTTTTTCTTTGTGATAAATGTAATTTTCATCCATGAAGTTGAAATTAGGCAAAAAAAAATTAAATGGTTAGAAAAACATAATGATCTAACAATAACCTCCATTTTTCTATTTAATAATCCTTCTTTTTTTCAAATAATAATTAGAGTTTGTTATAAATAGTCACTTTTGAGCTGTCAATTGTAAAAATTACACTTAAGTGCCTCTTTTTGTTATGGTTTATAATTTTTACATTAATAAATTATAAGGGGTTGCAAGGAACTATTTAAGTGTCCACTATCCTTTTATATCTCTTCGTGTTTGTTGTCCTAATGATTGAATCTAGGAATATTGAGATCCTAACTCCACATAATTATCACACATAAAAATTAAAGATGCATGATTTACTATAATCTAAGAGGGTATGTCAAAGGTTGTGTTGGCTCTTTTAAATTCCAACCAGATCTTCAGGGTAGCCTGTGGATCTGCCAAATCCAATGATTAGTACCCTAAAAAGGTTGGGCCAATGAACGAGAGAAAGTAATTAAGTTTTCCTCCTGCACATCGGGCTCTACAAAACCTAGGAGGGTGATCCCACAATGTATTTATAACCTTCCTTTGAAAATTTCCATATACATTGCACATTAAGCAGATGTATTCCCATTCATTGTTGAATAGGTGAAATCCTTCAAGGAATTGGCAATTCCTTGAGAGAACTTAAACATCTACAACTGAGAATACCAAATACTACAATAATAGGTCGATTGGAATTGTATTTATAAAAGATTGTTCTCAAATCAAAGACCAAAAGCACAGGAAATGCATTCAACACCTTAAGATTAGTGCCATATCTCAGGGCATGGAGTCAAAACAAAGTAAACTGAACTAAAAGGAAAATTTAATTCTGGACATCCATAATCTTTGCAACTTCCTTACAATTATAGATTAACACCCAAAATCTTGTGACTACTTACCAAATCCAAATGACACAAGCATGAATCAATGATTTAACTAAAGCATTTAACTCATCCATTAGATCAGAGCAACAATTAAATCATATGTCAGAGTGAGAGACTAAGATAATTAATGAAGAAATTCTTGATCCCAATTCATTAATAATTCATGCACAATATCAAAATGGAGAGACAACAGGCTTGAGAAATTAGCATTTATATTCAGGTATGCTCAAAAGCCAGCTAATTGAAAAAAATTACTCAGCTAACCCAAAGCCTAAGCTACAGACTCAAAATATATTTTTGTGTTCTTAGTATACATTTTCAGATCTAGAATTTGAAAAAAGACCCTCTGCACAATTGCTCCAAATTCCTTTTAAAGGAGCCAACAAGCTTCATGCAATTTACAAATTAAATTTCATTTCAATTTGGCCTTCATTTCAAAATAATTTCGATTGCACTTTATTCCTTTACAACATAAATTTTCCCACCAAATTGAAAATATTCACCTTCACTTTACCCAGGCTGCAACAATTCTTTTCCTTCTATAGAAGCATTTTACCCTTTTGCACATTAGTTTGCCGTGCACTTTTACCTCTCATTTTGCATTACCATATTCATCTCTAGCATGTAACTTTGCTCTTGGCCAGGCAAAATAAAATATGTCACCCCATTCTTATGCACTTTATGTTTTCTCCTACATTCTTTTAAAATGGTAAAGATTTAGATAAAACATTTTCTTGGGTAAAATAGATATGATCCATGCACTACATCTTTACCATCAAAAGAAGATTCTTTAAATATTTTATCCCCCAGGCTTTAATATCTCAAACCTTGACATTTCCAAATTTACGCGGGCCCACCAAGCTTCTCCCTGCTCATCGCACATTACTGGAGAAATTGGAGAAAGCAACCGTCGATAGTTAAAGGGCCAATGATGAGGAACATGCAGCCAAAACTTGAAAATTATCGGGCAACGTGCATTTCACTTTGCATATTTTATTTAAATATTTCTCCTCTAGTAGAATAAATTCACAGACTTTTACTTTGTAGAAATTTAAAAAAAAAATCATCCGGCATCATTACCCGTGCATTCAACTCCTTCTCGAGACCCACCAAACTCTCCCTGGCAAAATTTACCATGCATCTCCCATCACACGTTGCCGAAGGAAATGGAGGAAGAAACTGGCGATAGTTGATGGCTTCCTGATGGCATCCCTCATCGCACATTGCAGCCAAAAAATGGAAAGAGAACCAACGATGGGCGATGGAAAACATACACCATCACTCATAGCGCGTTGCTCAGGAAAATTGCAATGAAGACTGGCAATAGGCGATGAAAGTCTTCCCGTGAAAGGAAATTTTCCAAAACCAAGGAGACATTAAATGGGTCCATCAAATCAATCCCTCATCATTGGAAAGCATTTCCTCGCCAATTACTTCCTCCAATGTAATCCAAAAATGGCGATGGGCGATGAGTTTTGTCGTATACAGTGAAAGTCGTGTTGTCACTTTTTAGCCAATCACAAGCAAGAATTAAACTTGTTTTTCTTATAAACATTTGAAATGCACTTTATAATTGCTCAAAATGAATTTTTCATATTTACATAATGTTTAAAATCAAAAATATATTAAACATAAGTATTTGTAACTTTAGAAAAAATGCAACTTTTAATTACACCTGTGGCCCAAACAAAGAAATTTCACTGCACACAAATGGTGACCCCTAGAGCCGAGATTTTTGTGTGCGGCCATAATTAATTATTTAGAGAAAATCTATTTTCTCAAACTTCGCCCAACCATCAAGAATCAGGTACCTCCTTTGTAAACTGGCTCTCGAGACTATTCGCCGCAACAAAAGTACATTAGAATAATGTATCAAATGACCTTAATTTTTTATGAAAATGGAGCTGTAGAGGTTCTAGACCAAAAAAACAAATGGGTTGTCATTAGATTTGCAAAATTTGACACTTTCTGGAACACCATTTTTGGCCATGTTGCAATCAGAAAGCAATTAAATAGCCCATCAGAACTTATCCTGGAGGTGCAAAATTGAACATGCATGTATCCACTTGACCCAATAATTTAGTGCAAAAGACGGCTTGGAAAAATGGATCCTACAATGAAATATATTAATTGACAAAGTTGCCCACTCAGGCATTTCTGCATCTACACCTGTTCAGAACCAATTAAAGCTCACCCAGTTATCACTTTGAAAAAATACCAAATCAACTTCTGGGAGGCTTCCAATGGAAAAAAAATCTCATTTAGGTACACTGAGTATGTGTGTGAGATGAATTTTCTTGAATCATTATCCTTCACCAGATATTAAGGGTCAAACTTGACCTCCTTGAAACACTGTCAGAAATGCAGATGTAAAACAGAACAAACTGCATTTGCTTTTGGCCTGGTAAAAATCACAAATCAGGTCTTGGGGCTTTGAAAACTGGTAGGGGAGCATATGAATGTGGGGATAATGGAGAAACAATCCTTTTGTCTTGACAGTCATCTAGTTGTAAAATAAAAGCTCAAACAGAAGGCCACTTCGCAGAACTAAAAGTTCTGAAACAACAAAACAGTGTCAGAACCCTCCAGCTTCGCCTTTCAAAACCCAATCAAAACTCATCATGGGAAGCTGAAAATCGACATACATGCTCACATATTTCACATGAGTGATTCCATTAAGGGGTTTTGCTTGAAAATTAACTGGCTCCAAATTATGACCCTCCAAAGTAGGTCACTTCGGTAAAATTTTCAGGTGCACTTAATGAGAGTGCAGAGGCAAAAATTTCAATATGGGCACTTCAAATTTGCAAAATTTGAAAGTGCCACCAGGTTGTTCAAAAAATGATTAGAAAATTACTAAGAAATTTCAAAAATTTATTTGCAAAAACAAACTTGATGAAGCCATGGGTTTGATTGGATTGTATATTTTAGATATTTTATTATTTCATATTGAAAAGTGTACAACACTAAAGTAGCCATAGGATAGGTTTATTTATCTATTTTGAATTATTAATAAATTTAGAGCATTGTAGTTAGAGGTAAAATTGTATTCTATTGTACTTGATGAGAACTCCTCCATTGAGGATTTCCTTGCAAAGTTTAATTTATTGTTCTCACAATTCAAAGGTTATGGAAAAAATAAAATAGATGACTATAATCTTTTTATACTTGATCCATGAAGAGTGCTTTGGATTTATATTTGTCTTCACATAACTAAATACTTGACTTAAGTGCCTCACATCATATCTCTTTCTCATAAGCTTCCTCCTTCACATTTTAATAGAGAATTTTCAAAGACTATAGTTGGAGACTCTTCACAGCTTGTGATTTTGGCACAATAACCATATAGTTCATAGATGGTTGCATTAACAATGTGCTTCTTATTCTAAATATTTTATTTAACCTTCTCTTTATTTATCGGGTTTTTCATTTTAGTAACAAGAAGGAAATAGATATTTTGTCACATGATTTTCTCATTATATAGCTACATGATTCACATTTTTTGGATGTTTTTAGGAGTATTTATCATAGTTCCCACTCGTACAATTTTTATTTTTTTTATTCTTTATTAGGATTATCTCTCATAGCACATGTTGATTATGTTGGTATCTAATTTTTCAGTGTCTAAATTTTCTTGATTCATGGTCCCCTTATATATTTTTCTTTTATTTAGCACATCATTTACAATCAATTTGAGAAAATTTCCTAATGGGTCTCCCACAACTTCAAATTTTGCATGTGTTACTCTTGGACATCCCTCGTGTTCCTTTCAACTACTATAAGTTACAAAAATCCAAAAAGGGTTCTAAGTGTCATGGTATTTAGTTATATTTCTAAATATTGTGTTAAATGTTAAATTCTTAGTGTTTCGCATTCTGACATCCTTTTCCTATAGTCATTTCCTTTTCCCTTTTCTTTTTTGGATTGTCAGATTTGTTGGAAGAATAAGAAGATTGTCATTGATATGACTATTGGCAACATGAGCATGAGGTATGAGATAAGTTATATAGTATGTAGTACAATGTTGTCATTGATGTCAACATTGTGATCCAGTATGAAGATCATTGTACAAACCATTTTGCATAGCTTGAGCATGCAAATATAGTTATCCAATGCTTATTTGTAATAAGGTTTGATCTGGTTCAGACAATTGAAATGGAAAATTGGCTAAGTATCAAAATATGTATTTTTGTGTACAAGAAATCCAATAATTTGGTCCGCAATGGTCCACTATGAAGAATCTTGCTCTATGGTTTTAATGTATTTTTTTGGATGATAGAAGCATTTAAATCAAAATTTTCACATTTTTTTAGTTTCTAGAGTAGAAGTTATGGATGACAAAAGTTTTGGTTTGCTAGTGACAATGTTTCTTGTACAATGTATATGTTTTGGTGAATTTGCACTTCACCATGGATTGGTATATAACTTTATGGATTTGTGAAAGTGTTGATAGGTGTCAATATAGTCTACAATCCAAGGCATAAATTTTTGAGGTCCGCATGTTCGTTTGTGATTGAACAATTGGTGAATTTTGATGTTAGGTCACTATTGGTGCCAACCTAATAAGTTTTGAGTATTATGGAGTTTGAGTAAGTATTGATCCATTATAAGGATGTTATTAAAGGTCCACCTTAACCTATCTTATGTGTTACAAAAGTTACGAAACTTGTATATGATTTGTATGATTGAACCGACAAGGCATATTTTGTATGATACATCTAATTAGGTCAATCGAGATGGATGTATATGTAAGTTCATTTTCGATGTTTTGAGCATGTAGATGAGATGATAAATATTTGTTGATGTGAATTGTGCGAGTGTGATGTGAATGCATAGTAGAGCAGAGTGTTAGTGTAGATCAGTATGAAGTGTATAAAGCCAGTATGTTGATCTTCAATGAAACTCTAATTCATGCATATTGTAGATGCAATTATAACAATTCAAGTCTCGATTGTGTTCCACCACTCTCTTCTATCTTTTCTTATTTATGTGGGTAGTGAGTCCACTAGGACACTGAGTCCACCTGCAGTGAGAAATTATGTAATATCTTATAACTGGCTATAATATATTGTGAGCTAATCCTCACCATGGTTTTTCCCTTTTTAGATTTTCCACATAAAAATTTGGTGTTCATGTGTTATGTAATGTTGATGGTTGATTTCACAGTTTCATTTCTTACTGAAAATAAAATATGTTATGTGAAATGAATATTTAAATGTTCAAGTGGATTTATAGAATACTTATTCACCCATCTCTTAGTATTCTGGGTGTTCAAAAATTGATACCAGATCTTGGTGCCTTGGAAGAAGCTTAACCGCTTGGGGAAGATCTTGGAGGTTGAACACATGGCTCTCAGAAGATATCCTACTCCTCTAGAAGATATTCCTTTTGTTGGATTCACAAAAGAAGAATGCATGGTTGACATGAATCGAGAACTCATAATAGCCCTTGAAGATCTGGAAAGGACTAAAAGTGAGAACAAAGATTTGAAGGAAAATTTCAAAGAAGCAGATGAATGCATTATAAAGTTGATAGAGAAAATCAAGAAGTTCAGAGAAAGACATAAGGAGGTTAATGAGCAGCTGAAGCAAGCCAAATGAAACAATTACCAGTCTAAAAGTGCAAGTTGAAGAAGGAACAAGAGTTCAAGAATGCTTGAATGCTGAGATGAAAAGAAAATCTGAAAAATGTTCAAAACTTGAAGAAGAAATTATGACCTTGATATGAGATCTTGAAAAAGCAAAGAGTCATGAAGGAAAATTCAATATGAGTTCTACAGAGCTTGATGAAATGATCACAAATCAGAAAGGATCTAAAGACAAAGAAGGATTAGTGTTTGAGAAAGCTCAAAGTTCAAAGATAGATCAAAATTCAAATCAGGCTGAAAAGAAGATTGAGGAAAAGAAGAGTAATGGCAAGCAAGTTTGAAATCAAAGGAAAGACTTCAAAAGACCACAGATCAGACAACCAAATGCACAAAGGTACCCATCTTTTAATTACTTTTGTTATTCCTACAATAAATTTGGACATAAGGCTATGGAAAGTAGAAGCAAAATGAATCGGAATGTTCAATATTTTCTCAGTTAGTGCTTTACATGCAAAAGGTTCATTTATAAGGCTAGTGAATGTATAAATCAAACGATGAATGACTATAACAGTGGTATGATGTTATAATCTTTCAATGGCTAATGTTATGCATGTAATCTATTTTGGCATAAAGTTAATCAATGCATATCCAAAATGGGTGGAAGTAATCTTGCTCAAAATGTTCTCACTTGTTATAATTGTAAAAGATCGACACATTTCCAAATTTTGCAGAAGCAATAATGTGAAGAAGAATAATCTGGTAAAGAAGAATAGTCCAGTGAAAAAGGTTGATCTGGTAGAGATGAAGAAAGAGATGGAAAAGATTTAGAGAGAGAAGGAAAACATTGAGACTAAGCTTGAGCCTATACCAGCATCTCATGCAGATGTTTCCTCTAGAAATTAAGAAGAAAGCTTTGGCTTAGGGGGAGCATTATCCCCTACCAAAAAAATGGTGTTGATTCTTTAACAAGTGTGATAGGTTGTCGTTAGGTCCCATTACTTTAGAAGATAAAATTTCAATATGTTGACTGGGCAATGTCCAAGGCAATTTGCAATAGAAGAAGAC